>JAMSGZ010000147.1:600000-1133244 GCA_030272315.1 Paspalum vaginatum
TCTTAATTTCCATTTGGTAGCCTCGTATATTATCCACTTGCCTCGAGCCTGATCGACTTGACTACATCCTTGACAACCAATTGCTCTTCTTGTTCAGTTTCAAGCTTCGTTGTTCTTAGAGATTTATGCTTTATCTGTTCAGGTATGATTGCTTCTTCCCCATACAACAGCTTAAATGGAGTGTAACATGTGGCTCTTGAAATCGTGATGTTGTGGCTCCACACCACCTTCGTCATTTCTTCTATCCATTTCCCTTTTGGGAGCCCCACAAGCCTTTTTGATATGCCAGAAAGTATTATGCCATTTGCTCTTTCGACCACACCATTTGATTCTGGATGCCTTACCCAAGCAAAGTTATGTCCCGTGCCAATCTCGTGGCAAAATTTTCTAAATGATTCTGCATCGAATTGAGTCCATTATCAATTGCCAATGCTCTTGGGGTGCCGAAGTGACACACTATGTTCTGCCGAAGTTATCATTGTTAGAGCCTTCGCTTCAATCAACTTGGTGAAATCCTCTACAACTATTACAGCATAGTTCAAGTTTTCTTGCGCAGTTGGCATTGGGCCAATAAGATCCATGCCCCATCTTTGCAGTGGCCATGTTGGCTCAATTAACTGAGTGTATGAAGCTGGTTGGTTCTGATTTTTTTGCCATTCTCTGACAATTGTCGCATGTTCTGACCAACTCTTCGGCATCGGCTGCTGCCTTCGGCCTGTAACATCCCATTCTGTATACTTTCCCTAACAACTTTCTTGGAAATATTTGAGCGCCACACATTCCCGAGTGTATTTCTCTTCTTCCCTTGCTAGGCATTTGAGCAATGGGGCAAAATTCCTTCTTTGTACAACTCGCCATCAACTAGTCTGTTCTATCTAATTCGCTGACTGATTCTTGTAAGTCAAGCTTCATCATCATTCTGATGAGTGTTACTTAGATAAGCAATGATTTCTGACCTCCAATCTTCACTTGCTACTAGTGAAATAGGTAGAATTGCTCTTTCTTGCAGCTCGATTGAAGGTGCCTTGAGTATTTCAAAGAACACATCAGGTGGCAACAGTCTTCCTTGCGAAGCTGCTTTGGCTAATGCATCTCATTTGTCATTTTCATTTCTAAGAATCTTCTTCACTGTGAAACCTTCGAATTATTATTCCATTCTTCTAAATGTATGCAAGTATTTTTGCAACCTTTCTTCTTTAGCCTTTGAGGTTTTTTCGATGTGTTCTGATATGACTTGAGAATCCGACATCAAAACTGCTCTTTTTACTCCCAGCGACCTTAACTTCCTAAGACCTAGCATGACTGCTTCATACTCTGCAATATTGTTTGTGCTTGGGAACTTGAGCCTTACTACAGATGATGATTTGACTCCCGAACTACAGATGATGATTTGACACCCAAATGTGATCGGAGTACTGCGGTTCCTCCAGCCCCCATTACTGCATATGACCCATCACAATGCACTTGCCATATTTTATGTTCGGATGGCAACTGTACACTTTCCCCTACTGGTGTCCATTCAGCTATGAAGTCCACCAATGCTTGTGATTGGATTGAAGTTCTATGCACAAACTCTATGACATACCCATTCAGCTCTGTTGCCCACTCTCGAATTCGTCCGCTGGCCTCTTTATTTCGAAGTACCTCTCTAAGTGGTTGAGGTGATGGTACAACAATGTTGTATGCCTGAAAATAGTGTCTAAGTTTCCTAGAAGCCATGACAACATCATATTACTTTCTCAATTTCTAAATAATTCATCTTCGTAGCTGAGAGTGCTTCAGACACATAGTAAATTAGCCTTCGCTTTTTCTGGACTTCAACTGCTCTCTCTTGTACAAGAGCAACGCTAACTACTGCCAGAGCTGCAGCAATATACAGCATCAAAGGAGTCCCTTGCTCTGGTGATGATAGTGTTATTAAGTATACCAAGTATTCATTAAGATCTTTGAATGCCTTTTGTTCCACCCACCCAAGTAAATGGGTTAGTTCCACATAAAACTTGAAAGAACGCCAAACTTCGTTCTGTTGATCTAGATATGAACCTGTTGCGTGACTCTAGCCTTCCTGTTATGTATGGATTTCTTTGAAGATGGAGGTTGCATTTGAAGGATAGCTCAATTTTTGCAGAATTTGCCTCAATGCCTTGTGCTGATACCAGGCATCCCAAGATCTTTCCTTTCGAAATGCCGAAGATATTTTTTTCTCGGTTCTGCTTTAGCCGTGATTTTCTGAAGTTGACAAAAGTTTCCCTCAAGTCGGCAATGTGATTTTCCCATTTAACACTTCAAACCATGACGTCATCAACATACATTAACACATTTCTATGAAGCTGATCTCCGACTACATTTGCTGTCATTCTATTGAAGCTGCTACCGGCATTTTTAAACTTTCAGGCATTCTAATATAGCAGTATGTTCCTGATGGAGTGACGAAGCTTGTTTTTGGCTTGTCCTCCCTCAGAAGCCAGATTTGATGATACCCTGAATAGCCATCCAACAAACTCATCATTTCGGAGCTTGCAGCTGCATCCACAAGACTGTCCATGCGTGGGAGCGGGAACTCATCCTTCGGACATGCTTTGTTGAGATTAGTGAAATCATTGCACATGCGCCATTTTCAACTTGGCTTTTTCACCATGACAACATTGGCCAACCATTTTGGATATTCCATGGGTCTGATAACCCCAGCTTCGAGCAACCTATTGACCTCAGATTTGCACCTTCGGCTCTATCTTCTGACATCTTCCTCAACTTTTGTTTCTTGGGCATTATGGATGGATCCACTTTTAAGGCATGATCTATGATACTTCGATCTATGCCACAGATATATTTTGCAGACCAAGTGAATACATCTTTTTTGGATTCAGGAAATGACTTTAGCTCCTGCTCCTCTGACGCTGAGAGCTGAGTTCCCACCAACACTGTTTGATCTGGTCTATTCTCATCAAAAGAAACTTGCTTCGGCTATTCTACTGTTTTTGCTTTTTCTTTTACTATAGGCACTTTCTGAACTTCGGCTTTATCTTCCTCTATGTTGTGTATCTTTTTGTCTCTCGGATACCGGTTTCTTTCGGCCCTTCTGGTGTCTTTCTGACTTCCATAAATAGAGATCACCCCTTTGTATGCATGTATTTTCATGACCAGATACGTTGAGTGTAAAGTACCTTGGAAGTTGTTAAGAGTTCACCTGCCAAGAATTGCATTGTATGGGTAGTTGATATCCACAACATCGAAGGTGATGCATTCTGTTCTCGGATTGCTGATTTCTCTGAAAGACACTTGCAATGTTATTTTCCCTAAGGCTTCTACTTTTCTGCCTCCGAATCCACACAACGGATTTGTAGCGGGCTCAAGGGCCAAATCACCAAGATTCATTTGCCTAAATGCTTTTGCCACTAAGTTGTTAGCTAAACTGTCCTTATCTACCAGAACATCATATATGACATAGCCCCTAATATTGCAATTTATGACCATCGCATCATTATGCAGATAGTCCTTCAGACGAAGATCACTTTGGTCAAACATAATTGGCATGTGCGACCATTTTGTTTTGATGTAAGGCCCTTGCACTCCGATGTGGTGTACTCTCCTTTGATGTTCTTTCTTTTTCCTTTAGGACTTAGGCTCAAGGCTTGAGCCCCCCATTATAGGAAATATGTGCTTTGTGGAAGGCACTATGATGTTGACTGTTTGCACTTCGGTGACCTCTTCTTCTTTTACCTTCTCTTGAAAAGACTGCTGTTGCAAAGGCATGACTTAGTAATTGGGAGAAGATACTTGCAATTGGTACTGGTTCAAAGAGCCGACAAACCATTGCTACTGCGGCGGTGGTCCTAGGGGTGGAGGAGGCAAAGCTTGTAGCTGTGGATATGTTAGAGCAGGAAAATGCCCCGAAGGTGGTGGCAGTAAAGCTTGTTTTTTACTGTACACCGAAGATGATGGTGTGCCCAAAGACGGTGGTGGGCTTGCCTCTGAGTATAGGCTAGAGCATGGATGTTTGGGATTGCATAATTGACTGGACAATATTGCTAAACATGGCTAGCTTCCTTTGGAGCCGACTGCAATGGTTATTCGCTTAGTTCTTTTTTCATTTGGATTGTAAACTCATAGTACTTGGTGGTGTGGCCCTAGTCTTCTCCACAAAATATATAGAACAATTTCTTTTGTGACCTTCCCCCGAAGTTTCTTCCTCCTCGACCACCCCTGAAGTTGTGTCCGCCTCGATATGACCTCGTTTCTTATTTAAACTCAGGCTTTTCTTCTTCAATGTTGAACACATTTTGACCTCGGGATTGATCTGCTGCCCCTAAGATAGGTTTGTTGTTTCTGCTAAGCTACTAGTTTGTTTCCTTCGTCCTTTGTTGTTCCTGTTGCCTGAATCGAAGATCATTGTCTGCTCTGCAGAACTTGTACATTATTGCGTGCAATTGAGCCAATGACTTTGGCGGCTTTCGTGTGAAGTACTACACACATTGTCCACTTCTAAGCCAATTGATGGTAGCATCAATGACCACTTCATAAAAAACTCCCATTACTTGGGCTTTGATATTCAGGAATCTTATAAAATAACTCTATAGAGCTTCACCTAGCTCTTGTTTGCATGAACATAGCGTCTGAGATGTAACTGCTTGAGTGCGAAAGCCTTGGAAGGTTGCGAGTAGAGCTTCTCTCAACTGTTGCCATGAATGAATTGATCCAGGCTTCAATGATGAATACCATATCTGAGCAATTCGTTGCAATGCCATTACCGGTGATTTTTCCAATACGGCAGTGTTCCCTCTGAAGGAAGCCACCGTTGCTTTGTAGCTTAACATGAACTGCTTCGGACTAGATTGACCGTTGTAAGTGGCTAACATGGTATGTCTATAGACAAGCGGCCAAGGTGCAGCCTACAACTCTTGTGACAAGGGTGATGTAACATCGAGCATGTAGTTCTTAGGTACATTCTTGTTTTGGGCTTACCTGACTTGATTATGTTGTTGCTGATTCTTTTGCTGATTTCCCTTAATGTAATCCGAAGATTCTTCTATTTGCCACTTCAACTGCTTTAGTCTTGCTAATTTCTGCCTCGTAATCTGCAAAGCTTAATTGATTTGCTCTAACTCTGCAAGCTCTCCATTGTCAATGTCTGGGAGGGCTGACACCTCCTCAACTGCTTTTCTTTTTTGCTCTGCAATTTGCTGATTCAACGTTGCTTTATCTTCATGTGCTTCTACCTCAGTTTCGCTTTCCTCAGGAGCTTCGCTATCCTTGGTGACATCTATGCCATTTTGATGTTCTTGTGCCGAAAGCCCCCCCTAAGGATTCGCTATGGCTTCGGGTGAGGCGGTTTCATTCTTCCACGGTGAGGGTACACTGCGGGGGGGGGGGCGATAAATGTTGGGGACCTATCATCTCTCTCTTTGGAGTCCTTGTGATCAAGACAACAAAGAAGAAATGACAACGACAACAATGACAGGAGCTCTTTGCCCAATACGAAGATACTAAAATTATGAACTCAAAAAGCCATAGCTGAAATGGAATGTAGTAACACAAAGGAGAACATTCTTTGTACCTTTGAACCAAAAATTAGGGCTGACGTTACGTTCAATGTGATGCGTACAAGTGTCACTGTCAAAAGCATGTTCTTGTCGGTTGGTCTCCTTGCTATTTGTAGGGGTCAACCCGCAGTCTACGCTAGGTTGATTTTACAATATTGCCCTTTAGCGTTTCCATCCACCATCATGTCTCATACAAGGCACGCTTGGTAATTCTTCAACTATACAGTGCTTGCCTTGTAATTTTACCAAGGTGGACAACTTGTACACGCAAGCTTCTACTAGCTGCTGCCAGCCCAGCTACTTCATATTGCATAATCACTCGAGCTTTCGGATCCAGCCTAGATACGAAGCTTCTACATCAGCTCCCGTCATCGCTTCATTTGAGCTTCCTTTGATATCATGAAGTCACCTTCGCATGGTGTAGCCATGCTTCAAACTTGGGTTTGATGGTGTCTTCAGACCGTCCTTCGAGCCCAGACCCATGCTCCACTACCTTTTCTTATTGCAACTTGAAACACACAATTCAAAGAGGACATACGAAGCAAGGGGCCAGGACCTTCGGCCCCTAACAGGTGTAGTGGTAGCCAACCCCCCAACTTGTCACTCAACTTGAAAGAGGAAACAATTATGCCAAGCTACGGCTCTTTAGCTTAAATCCAACTAAGAATTGTCCTAAGATATGTATTCACATCTTCTAGCTGGACATTCTCAATGGCCAAATCATCAAGCCTACCTTTAAGGCCATCACACTTAGGGCAATCAGCACTAATAGGGCTAGCAGTCTTTTTAGACTTCCTCAAAGTAGCCCTAGTCTCTTCCAACTCCTTCCTAAGAGTGGGACAAACAGCACAAGCACCAAGCAAATTCAGCCTAGCTTTCAACTCCTCTAATGCTGTAGTAGTAGAGAAAAGTAAATCTACATTACTAGCATGCTTGGAGCGTAACTAAGTCCATTCAACAGCTAAGACTTGACAATCAGTGCATTCTATCTCATCAGCAACAGTACAAGCTTGCTTAGCCATAGCTAGATCATCCAAAGCACATGCAAGTTTAGACTTGACTATCTCAAGCTTAGCCTCTAAAGTAGTAGCCTTAGTAATTGCAAGCCTAAGATCCTTAGCAGCCACTCTAAGCAAATGATCTTCGTTCTTCAAAGCAGGGTACATGGCATCATCCTCATCATTGTTCACCTAAGGCTCGGTGTTGGACTTGTTGCAGACATCTGAGTTGGTGGAGTCGGCTTGATCTCGTTCAAGCACCATGGTGCAGTAGCCGATCACGTCGCTGAAGAAGCAGAGTCTAGTGTGCCCGACGATCTTCTTCTCATCATCGTCGTCGTTGTCAGAGCCAGAGTCGCTTGAGTTGCATCATAGTCACTGAGGCTGGCGAGGAAACCATGGTCATGCTCCTAGGTGTGCTTCTAGTACTGCTTGATGAACTCCTTCTTATTGAAGAACGGCCATTTCTTCTTGTCGCCCTTGTCCTTGCCCTTCTTCTTATCAGAGAGTCAGAGACGTACTCGCCCTTGTGCTTGCCGGCAGAGTACTTCTCCTGAGCTCTCTTCTAGGGGTTGTAGGTAATTAAGTGGTCCGTCTTCCCTCACTCATAGCACTAGTGCTTGTCACATCTTCTGTGGCTCATCCTGTTGGAGTCAAAGCGCTAGAACTTGTTTGACAGCAGGCACAACTTCTCATCATCAAGGGCCTCCAGCTCCTCCTCCATAGCTGAATCGGGGACAAAGCATAACCAACATAAGTGTTAGGGTTAGTTGCACCACTAGAGCTAGGGCCAAACAAAAGAGCTAGGCTCTTGGGAGTTGTTCCACTCATCTTGGCATACGCCTGAGAGTCAATCTCGGAAGCCTTCAGCTTGCTATAAAGCTCGTTTGTGGAAAGGGTCTCATAGTCAGCTGACTCAACTATAGACTCTTTCTTTAGTTGCCAACTACTACGATCCAGAGCATAGAGAAGCTCATCGTAAGGCAACACCCCATTTCTTGCATTCGCACAGATCTTGTCCACAATCGATTGAAAATGACTGAACATTCCGTCAATGCTCTCACCAGATTGCTGGTAGAAGTTCTCATACTCTGTCTTATGCACCTCAAACAACGTGGCCTTGACTTGACTAGTCCCCTCATGGAAGTTACTAAGGGTAGTCCATATCTCGTGTGCCGTCTTCAAGTGCACAACCCTAACAAACTTAGGGCGGCACAAGGCAGTAAGTAGAAAGTTCCTTTCCTTGTTGTTTGCTTTGTGTTCCCATTGCTGCTATTGTGTAACACAGTTCTCTTCCACTTGGTAGCCAATGTTCTGACAAATATCCCATATGGACGAATGTTGGCTTTGAAGGAACGCAGACATGCGCTACTTCCAGAAAGTGAAAACTGAGCCATCGAACCCTTGGACCTTGCCAACGGACAAATCCATGGTCGCCTCTCTGTCGATCTAGAACCGGTTAAGGTATAGAAGACCCTAACTTGGCTCTATACCAATTGAGGACTGAAATAGTGACCTATAGGGGGTGAATAGGTCGACACCAAAAACCTATGACCCTAAAAACCCTCTCTTCTCAACCGTGCAAGATCACGTAGCAACCAGAGTGCTACTGACCCTAGGGCACAAAGAGGAAGCGACACAATGGAAGAGAACTTGTCTCAATGACCAAAAGAATGATAGCAAGACAAGTAGAGCAACGAACCTCATGAGAGCTCCCACCAACCACTCAATTCACCAAGGTGAGTCCTACTGAAGATCAGCAAGTGAAGAGTTTGGGCATGCAGTAGAGAGATACAAAGCGATGCCGGAGCAAAAACATTTAGAGCCAAAACTCCAAACAAAATAGCAGGCTGCCCTGCGTTCACTGAATATTTCGTTAAGGCTTGTCGGATGTTCCGGTAAGGCTGCACCCAAGCTCGGCACCGGATTGTCCGACGCACGCTGCCCGACTGTCCTGTAGCTCACCGGTTAGTCCGTTAGTTGTGCCGGATAGTCTGGTAAAACAGCCTAGAAATGAGTTCCCAAACTAAAACTTGACCAGATCTTGTCCAGCCTTCACGATATTTGGCACAGGCTATCTAGGGTCCATTCCAAAGCTATTCCCAAAAGATCTACTAGAAAAGATCATAGGTTTAGCGGAAATTTCAGATCTCGTGTAGAAGACAATCATTGGGCAAGAAAGGAGAAAACTCAAATCCGACTTTCTAGTGGCGATCCAATGGGATTGAGATGTTCTAAGACATAATCGCCACGTCCTTGCAAGTCTTAAACCACAAAAGAGAAGGGGAAATCTCGTAGGCAAACCAAAGCACCAAAAGCCCTTAAGATTTCAGCCAAAAACCAAAGGGAAAGGGGAGGAAGATTGCTGTACACAAACACTCAAGACTTGACTAGGAAATCCATTATATTTCACTCCAAATCAGGTCACAAGGTCCGAATACAAGGTGGAACTCAATCTTCAAGTAGCCTCCCACTTCCTACCCTCTTTCTATGGGGCTAGATCACTCTAAAACCCTCTAAACATGACGAAAATGGCAGCCTAAATGTAGGTCTAAGCAAACCCTAAACTAGACAAGAGAGGTGGCTAATGGTAGCCACCTCCTTATTTACACTACAGACTAAGCCCTAAGGCTATTTCGGAGCTAGACCACCTAAGATACAGACACTTACACTAAGAAGGCCCGTAGGGCTAGAAAATACCGCAATAACTTGGATGAATGGCCACGATGGAGTCTTTGCAACTTTAGTTTCTCCGCCCTTGTCCTGATGTCCTTCACATGTCCACTAGCTCATCCCTCAGGGGTAAGTTTTGGGATACTGGCAACCAAGCCCCTGGTTTTGATGCTCAAACCGGTAAACGCTTGTTGGGCCTCTAGTCTTGAGTGATTTTATAGCTCATGACACCATCCCACACCCAAGGTCTCTCTTATGGGCTGAGCCCAACTTGGGTCACAACCCAAGCAGTGGGGGATAGATATCCCTTGGCTCCTCATGGCATGAACTCAAGACATGGGCTGTTGGAGAGCCTCAGAGCGACAAACAGCTGATTTCATGGGCCGACTGCCCAACTCAAGCCCAAAGATGGTTGGGCAAGCTTGGAGATCAAGGCAAGGATGTCACGATCCAGGGAAAAATGGAAGGATACTTGACTCAGACTCGAGGTCTGGGATTCGCGGGATTCAAAGGAGGAAAGACAGGGGCGAAGATTCTGTTTGATCTCTTGTAATCTAAACAGAGTAGGAGATATAGATGGAACCTAACTTGTAACCCAAGCACCCGTCGACCTATATATGGTGGTTGAGGGACCCTTACGTTGAACTCTAATGCATCTCATACCACCAAACCACAACCTCGCGCACCAAAGCCCTAGCCCTCATTGTAACCTCGACCTCAGATCAATACAACTCACCCCAACAGGATGTAGGGTATTACGCATCTTGCGGCCTGAACCTGTATAAACCCTCGTGTTCCGTCACTCCTGAAGCGAACCATTGAGCTATGTCGATTTCACCAGCCCAAAAGCACCTCGTGACGTATCCCGTGGTGCACTAACAATACCAAACCCCTGACAGTTGGCCAGGCAGGGGTTCGGCGACATCGACACCGAGCCAGCTCCATGGCCAACCTCTCCACCAACTATATCAAGTTTGCTCCTAGCGTGATGATTCGCTTCAAATCTATCTCGTTCATCGCCAACAGAGCTAGCGATCTACATCAACTCAATGGTGCAACCGAGGAAGTGTGCGGCCACAAGGCCCCGTCACTGACTCCGAAGCACCCCTCGACCTCACTTGCTCCAAGATCTATTCGGCATGCGGCCAATCCGCAGCCAGCTGCCACGCCGACCAAGGTCATACAAACTCACCTTCGGGTGTCGATGCCACAATTTACCACCAGGACTGCTCTAGATTCATCCACCTCATCACGAGATGGGTCACTAAGATGTGCTTTGGGTCAATCTGGCTTAGGGCCGCGACAGAACATCATGACATCGGCCGAGCGTGGGTCTGCATCGGCTTCCTCGCCTCGGTCAACTGCCTCATCACCAGTTCACCGCACTGCGCTCTCTACTTGCCCAACCCAGATTTGGACCCAGATCAGTCGAGTGCAGAAAAGGACAACAACCAGAGGTTCGCCCCTTGCCTCTGACTCCCGCGCCTGCGATCACTCCATGCCGGGTGGCCCCGCTCCCATCGCCGACCAAAAATCACGAGCGCTCTGCTTCGAACCATGGATAGGATTGGGCTCCGTCCCAATTCTGTCATGGTCTCTGCAATGCTGCGACCACATACTAGGCAAGCTTGTTGCACCAATGGTTTGTCCCCCGCGCCACGGCTCTCCTCGTAGACGACGAGGATGCGCGAGGGGAAGCCGCTGTCGACCACCATCAGCAGCAACCTCAGGCACCTCGGTCTCGAGAGGGTGGCCAGGAAGCACTGGGAGTCCTTGCACTGAGGTCAAGATCACAATGACGTCTACCACGCAGCCGAAGAACCACTGATCGGCCTCCGCTTGGGGCTCATTATCAACTCCACCCTAGACGGCAGGACCACCGCTTGGGGTCGACCGGTGGGGTCATCGGGGGCATCCTCCTCAACATTGGCACCATGGCATCGACCTCAGCAGCTGTCTCGGTTACCTCTCGCTTGAGATGGGTGGCTCCTGCCCACACATGATCTGCAACCTAGAGTCTTTCGATGCACCCGAAGCCGGGCCAACTGTGGTTGCTGCGACAGAACTCGTGCCCTTTGCCTCTGGGCTTCGCTCGGAGGGATCGCCAATGCTCCTTAATGATCAGACAAGCTCGCCTCCAAGCTTAGCCCTCCACTTCTCCAAGGTCCTCATCATCGATGGCCAAACGGAATAAAACCCTATCTCTGACGATGCACCATCTGGGAAAGTCAGCACCAGCGCGAAAGGCGCCGAGACTGTAACTGGCGCTGTAACATCCACCGCCATCACCGTGCGGGGAACCAAGACCCAACCCTTCCTGTCTCCCAAGACGAGGCAATCAAACCTGGGGAGACACCAGAGGGGGTCAAGTCACGTCGTCAAAGGAATGGTCGACATCAAGAACGCTGGCACAGCACAGGCTCAACACCACAATCGCGACCGTGGGTGGGGACGTGATGGAGACAACCACATTCAGCCTCCCACGCCACTGTTCCTGGGGCGTAATCTGCTGCTGGAGTTCATCGCCACCATGGGAACTCTAAGTCAAGTGCGAGGAGTGCTAGCGAAACTCGCAGATGTACTCCCTCACACGCCGGATGGGGAACTCTACCGCTAAATCTTCACTCAGGCAGCCAACCATCTTCTGCCTAGCGACGCCCCTGCAGGTTGGCGACGCCCACCACGTCATCAACTTTGGGCACGATGCATGCCGCAGCATCAAGATATCACGTGCAGACCGGCATGAGGAAGGTATTCGGCGTAGCAACGTATACGATCGAGACTATGGTGCTCCCCACCGTGACAAGGTAGGCAGGGCCCAATCTGGTAGGGCCTCTATCAATAGCCCAACACCACGCCACTCAGTTCATGATCGGTTGGGGAATGGCTGCCTTGGTCCCCACGACGTCATCAAGAAGGCATCCAAGATGGAGGTCGAGGCAAACCAGCCCATCGCGGCATGGTCGGCATCCTAGCCTTCACCAAACGTCTTCGCGAGGTTGCTGTGGCCTCAAAATTTCAAGGTCTCCAATGTTGATCGGTACGAGACAAGGCACGACCTGAATGGCTGGCTGGTCGTATACTCTACTGCTGCCAGCGCTGCTAGCGTAAGCAAGGACGTGATGGCAGCCTATGTCCCGATCGTGCTAGGACAAGATGCGCTTCAATGGCTCCGCCACCTCCGGGGTGACTGCATCAACACTTGGGACAACTTTTGCTGCCAATTCATCGCCAACTTCCAGTCTCTCTCCGACAAGCTGGCGCAGCCATGGGACCTCAAGTCCATCAAGTGTAAGGACAATGAGAGTCTCCAATCGTACCTGAAGCAGTTCTAATCGATGCAGAATCGCATCCCTAACATCGCTGACGTGGCGGTGATTCAAGATTTCTTCCGCGGCTCCAGCGACGAGGCTTTCGTGAAAAGCATCCTGCACAAGGCTCCAGTTACTTCGGAGTAGCTCTTCCATAATGCCAACTAATACATTGCTGTGGATGAGTGGGCTCGAGACCTGGTTGACGCACGTCGAGACGACTGGGGCAAAGACAAGCGCGAAAATCCCCTGTGGTAGGAGCGCAGCTGGGACAAGAGACCTCGTGAGGAGGTCCAAGCTGTGGGGCCACCTGTGTGCCCGCACGCCCTGCCTCACACAGGAGGTGGACGCTCGCTTGACCAACTCATCGATGCGCTATGCCCTTATCACAAGGAGATGCACCACTCCTTACGTGACACCTGGGATTTCAGGGCCTCGATCGCCAACGGCCAACCCTTCATACCACTGCCTCCACCACCACCTCTGCCATGAAACTAGGGGCCGCCATCTCAGCAGAATGGAGCCAATGGCGCTAGCTTCCCTAACATCAACAAGTAGGTCAATGTCAACTTCGGGGGGCATGGCTCCCATGAAAGCAAGAGGCGGCAGAAGCTGACTCGCTGCCGAGTCATGGTAGCCACCTAGGAGCCTCTCACGCCACACAATTGGTCGGACATGCCTATCTCCTTCTGTCGGGCGGATCATTGGCTCAACTTCGACCACCAAGGCAAGTACCCTCTGCTCATGAGCCCTAGTGGTCCATGAGAGGTAGCTCATGAGGATGCTGATTGATGGGGGAAGTAGCATCAACATGATGTTCCCCAAGACTCTGCTATCTCTTGGGCTCTCTAATAATGATTTACAAGAGTCAGATAGCTCGTTCTTCGGGATTATGCTTGGCGAGGGAGAATATCCACTGGGGCACATCAGCTTGCCCGTCAGCTTTGGAGTGGAGGACAACTTCTGTACTGAGACTCTCCGTTTCGAAGTGGCGACCCTTGACACCGCTTACAATGCCATCATCGGGCGGCCGGGGCTGGCCAAGTTCATTGCCATCCCTCAATTACTCGTACCTGGTCTTGAAGATGCCAGGCCCACACGGTGTTTCTCTCTATGCGGGTGGACTTCAAGGGCTCAGCAATTTGCGCTCGAGGAAGCATTCCAGACAGCCCTCACTGCAACTACCGCGGTGACTCAGCATCGGCTCGCGGCTGACGTGGCTCAACTCTCGAGGGATAACCTACCGATCCTGACTCAAGAGTCAGCCCCCAACTCAGCTATACAAGCGACCGTGGCGACCAAGGAAGTGAGCCTTAACCTTCCCGACGCATCCAAGATGGTGACCATCAACGCCATCCTTCCTCCCAAATAGGAAGACATGCTCATCCGGTTCTTAAGGGAAAACCAGGACATGTTCACATGGAAGCCCGCAGATATGCCTGGAGTTCCAAGAGAACTGGACGAGCACAAGCTCAAGATTTTCCCCAACACAAAACCAATCAAGCAGAGGCTGCTCCGATTCGCTCTAGACAAGAGGGAAGCGATCAGTGTGGAGCTCACCCGGCTCCAAGCTGCTAGGTTTATTAGAGAAGTCATGCATCCTGAGTGGCTTGCAAACCCCATACTTGTGCTCAACAAGAATACAATAGACTGACAGATGTTTGTTGATTATACTGATATCAATAAGCATTGCCCGAAGGACCCCTTTGGGCTGCCTAGGATAGATCAAGTTGTCGACTCCATGGCAGGATGTTCCATGCTCTGCTTCCTAGATTGCTGCTCGAGCTACCACTAGATTAGCCTAGCAGAGGAAGACCAGGAGAAGACAACGTTCATCACGCCCTTTGGAGCATTCTATTACACTTCTATGTTGCTGGGGCTGAAAAATGCTAGGGTGACATACCAGTGCACCATCCAAACGTGCTTGACCAAGCACTGTGGCAAGCGCGTCAAGGCTTATGTCAACAATGTGGTGATCAAGACAAAGCATTCGGAGGACTTCATTGACGATCTACTGCACGTCTTCAACAGCTTAAGAAGGTTCCGCTAGAAGTTTAACCCCACCAAGTGTGGTTTGTCGTCATCAAGAGGGGTGTCAAAGCTAATCCAGAGAAGATCGACACAATTCTTCAGATGGAGCCTCCCAGGTCGTAGAAGAAGGACCAAAAGCTCACTGGGTGCATGGTGGCCCTAAGCCGATTCATCTCATGGTTGGGGGAGCGTGGCATGCCATTTTTCAGGCTACTCAAGAAGGTGGGCAGGTTCCAATGGACACTAGAATCCCAAGAAGCGCTGGAAGCTCTCAAAAAATTCTTGACAACTCCTCCAGAACTCAAATCACCGAACCGAGCCATGACGGATCACGCAGGCGAGGACCTACTTCTGTACATCTCTTGCACGACTCATGTGGTCAGCACTGCATTGGTGGTCGAGATGCTAGAGGAAGGGCACATTCAACCGACTCAACACCCAGTCTACTTCATCAGTAAGATACTCAGCTCGTCTAAAATATGGTACCCTCAGGTTCAGAATTACTGTATGCGCTCCTTATTACTGCTCTCAAGCTGCATCACTATTTCGAAGAGCACAAAGTTGTGGTGGTCACCTCATTCCCCATCGATGAGATCCTACACAATAGAGAAGCCACTGGGAGGATTGGTAAATGGGCGTGTGAGCTGGGAGCACATGACATCGAATTCTGCCCACGTACCGCTATCAAGACCCAAGCTTTGGTTGACTTTGTCTCTGAGTGGGCAGAGAATCAAGTACTAGAGAACCCATAAAATAGAAGATGTACTTCGATGGATCCCTAAAAATAGAAGGAGTCGGGGCAGGAGTCGTTCTAACTTCCCCAAAAGGCGAGAAGCTCAAGTATGTAATGCAAATTCTTTTTACGGTGTCCAAAAATGCAGCAGAATATGAAGCTATGCTACACAGGTTGCGCATTGCGATCTCACACGGTATCAAGCGCCTCATGATCTACAGAGATTCTTTGGTGGCGATCAGTCAAGTCAACAAAGATTGGGACTGCTCCATGGAGGTAATGGACAAGTACAGCACTGGAGGTTCGCAAGCTAGAGGATAAATTCGATGGGCTCGAGTTTTATCACGTAGATCAAAACAACAACGCAGATGCTGATCTATTGCCAAATCTTGGCTCCTCCCAAGCCAAAATACCTCCAGGAGTCTTCGTCCAAGAGCTATCTCACCCATCCATCGATCGAGAGTAGGAACCCCCAGAACAGTACATCCTGAGCTTAGAGGAAGCTCTGACTGACTGGCTTGTCCCAATCGTCAGATACATCAAAAATGGGGACGAGGCAGATGATAAAGCAGAAGCTGAGCAACTCATCCGGTGCGCGGCCAGCTACACATTGATCGCCGATGATCTATTTAAGCGCAGCGCGGCCGGCGTCCTCTTAAAGTGCATCAACATACCTCGTGGTTAGAGTTTGCTGATGGAGATTCATGCTGGGTAGTGCAACAATCACAATGCCTCCAGGACGCTAGTCGGGAAGGCATTCAGAGCCAGTTTCTACTGGCTAACAGAAAATCAAGACGCTATAGAACTGGTCAAACACTATGAAGCTTGTCAGTTCTTCGCAAATCAACATCACCTCCCGGCTCAGTAGCTGCAGAACATTCCTGCCTCGTGGACCTTCGCATGCTGGGGGCTCGACATGATTGGGCCACTCAAGAAGGCTCAAGGTGGATACACTCATGTGCTGGTAGATCGAGGTCAAGCCGATCATATCTCTAACCTTGGCAAAGGCAGTAGATTTCATCCATGAGATTATATTCCGCTTTGGGGTTCCGAACAGCATCATCACAGACTTGAGCTCCAACTTCACAGGCTCGGAGTTATTCGATTTATGCAGTAAAAGGTCCATACTTGTCAAATGTGTCTCAATGGCGCATCCCCATTCCAATGGTCAAGTCGAGCATGCCAATGGGATGATTCTTGATGCCTTAAAAAAACGTCTTTGACAAAGATGAAAAGCTTGTAGGCAAATGGATCAGGGAGCTCTCGTACATAGTTTGGAGTCTTAGAACTCAGCCTAGTAAAGCGCTCAATGGCAATTTGCCCTTCTTCATGGTCTACAGCTCAGAAGCAGTGCTCCCCGCTGACTTAGTGTATGGAGCACCTCGGCTCGCATTCAAAGATATTGTCGAGGCAGAGACCACTCGACTAGAGGAAATTGATCTACTTGAAGAAGAGTGACTCAACCCGGTGATTCAGTCGGCACGATATCAGCAGACTTTGCGGCATTACCACGAGCGCAACATGTGTCCTCGTGCTTTTTCAGTCGGAGAGTTGGTCCTCTAGAGAGTCCTCAAGGGGGCAGGTCGTCACAAGCTATCCCCTCCCTAGGAGGGACAATATATCGTCACAGAAGTCACTCGGCTAGGGTCTTATTGCTTGTCTGAGATGGTTGGCACTCTGGTCAGGAACTCTTGTAATATTGAACATCTTCGCAAGTTCTACACATAAAGCCACAGCAAACCTCCAAGCATCGTGTCTTCATCTGTACTCATAATTGATATCTCGGTTGTCACGATCTCGAGGCGATTCATCCTCGCTGGTACTCAGTTGGTTGTACTCAAGCAATAAAGAATGCATGACCTCTGTGCACATGTCTCTCTTTGCAACATAACTATATGAAGTATCTTTTATTGACGTCTTATACTCATTCTTCATAACAAGGCAATAAGTCATAAGTCCTAACTCGACTCATGACTGGTGTTAAATGCCAATGTTTACTCAAGATAGGGTGCAGTCCGACCCTATTTACGGGGCAATCAGCCTAGGTCATAGACCGACAGCTGGTGTTACATGCCTACGCTTACTCACAACAGGGTGCAATCTGGCCCTCCTTATGGGACAATCGGCTTAGGTCATAGACCCACAGTTGGTGTTACATGCCTACGTGTACTCATAACAGGGTGCAATCTGACCCTCCTTACGGGGTAATCAGCCTAGGTCGTAGATCGACAGCTGGTGTTTCATGCCTATGCGTACTCATAAGAGGGTGCAATCTCACCCTCATTACAGGGCAATCGGCCTAGGTCGTAGACCAATAGTTGGTGTTACATGACTACGCTTAAACTCATAAAAGGGCGCAGTCTGGCCCTATGCGTCGTGCAGTCAGCTTACCTCTTAGCTCAACTCAAGGCTAGCGGAACTTGCTTGCTAAGGGTTAAGTAAAACATTTTTCTTACTCAGGAGTAATCAGCCCGAGCCAATGCAACAGCTCGAGTTTTATGTTCGTGCATGCACTCAGCCTCCAAATAATGAGCACATACTCTATATGGCGAGTGAAAACCTTGAGTCATGGGGCCGACCCAAGGATTGAACATCACATATCATTATATCAGGAAAAACATCTAATTCAATCTTACAATAACTTACAATACTAATCTCATTTTTTGGAGCATAAGCACTCAGTAATAGGCCTCATTCATTTATAAGGCATGATTTCATCTACAGAAGTTCAGCAGCAAATGTACTCATTTATGGGTCAAACTCTGTTACAATCTTTTTGACTACAGCTCAAACCTCTACAGCATAGCCATCTATCGTAGAGTGACTAGGATCAACTGCAACCTTCCCTGTAAAGTCAGATAAATTCTGATTGGGCTTTGTTTTCTTGAACATCAGTAAAACATGCTGCATGACCGATTTCAGTCTTCCCTAGAGGTGATTCTTGATATCTTCAACCAGAGTTGACGCTCGGTCTTCTACTGGTCATGGACCTCCTATCTCAAGGGCACATTTGTTCAGCATGGTCGTCATGGCAGATGTTGCAGACCTCATTAGCTCCTTGGCTTTATCATAAGCATCTTTTAGCTTCTCACGATTCTTCTTGGAGATTTCATAGTTCCACGTCACAAGGTCCAAGTCCTCACGGCGCTTCTCTGCCAACTACTGTGACTCCTTGAGTGCCTACCTCGTGGACTTAGCACCTTATCCAAGTCTCTATTCTTACTCTGAAATTTGACTCAGATTTTGTCGGCCTCAATTAACTCAGAAGTCTTCCCCTCAAGATCCTCCTGAGTCAACTTGTGGCTTGTCTCAAGTATTGCCGAAGCACTGAATGTGTTCTGAAATGACTTTTCAAAACCATATTGTGACTCTCGGAGCACCTGTATCTCCCCCTTTAGCTGCAGTGCCTCATCCTGCGGATCAGTGCAACTTATAGGCCTTTGTAAGTAAAGAGTATGCAAGTTGGGTTTCTTGGGGGGTTACCTCATGCCCTTTTTGCTCCAGCTCAAGCTCTCATTGCAAATTCATAGCAGTATCCCGGGCCTCATCATGCTCAAGTATGGCATTACGATACGCGGTTTCACATTGGGCCAGGGTACTCTCCAGATCAGCAATCCTTTTAGCAGCAGCTACTAGACAATGCATATAAAGCGTAAGTACACAAGACGTTTGAATGAATTGAGGATTAGAATCAGGGGACAATCACTTACCAGAGGCTTCAGTAGCATAAGCTTCCTTAGAGTCAGCTAACTATTGTCGCAGCATGGCTACGTCGGACCCAAGTATGGGAGCAAGTCTCTCACGCCACAATGGAGCTTGATTTAGCCAATCCTATGCAGAGTTAGGCTGCATGTCAGTATTGTTAGCAGGACCATCTATAGCAATGATTGATCAATGACTTACTTCAAAGGCTACAAATGGCTCTGACTCAGGAAGAACTGTAGCCACTTCAAGTGTAGTGGCGTTGATAATTGAGTCCGTATTATTAGATGGCACCATGGTAGATGCGCGGGGGATCAGAACCATCACAGATGTATCCAGCGTGGTCTTGGTACTAGCTGGCTCACCTTCAGTTATTGTCTCTTCCCTGTGTGCTGGCATAGGCACGCGTTCATGCGAGGGATGGATCAGGCTATCCGGGGCATTTCCTTCTCCTGGGTTACTGAGTGCATCGCACGTCGCATTGATCACCATCCGCATTCTCTTGCGTGACTCCAACTGAGGGGTCAGGAAGTTTAGGCTCAGGGGCTTCGGTTTGTTTGGCCTCGGGTCTGCCAGTCGCTATTTCTTGCTCTGAAGCAGTCCCCTTCAGTTGCTCGCTCGTGGGGTGCGAAGAGCCTCGGGGGCTTGAAGCAACACAGCCTCTCGATGGGGCCCGATCTGCACCTCCCAAGTCAGTTGGCTTAGTAGGACTCACTAGAGGCACTGGCATGGGAGAGGGCTTGTACAGCCTTTCGTTCAGTCGGGAGGCAGATGGCAGAGGCAGAATTACGACACAAAAGTGAAGGAATGTGTACATACCGTGGTGGTGTGACATTGTCATCAGTCGCTCTGCTGTAAATGAGATGTAAAACCACCTTCATAAACTTGTCCAAGTCAGGGTCAACATTAGATAGGCTCAGTTCCTCTTCCATTGTCATGAGCTCTTGAGTCGGTGGAGAGGAAGATGTCCCAATATCTTGTAGCTTCTTTGATGTTCTCTTGCGGTGATTGAGGTGAGTTTCTTCCTATTCTTCTTCCTCATCCGCTAACCTATTCCAGTCAATGCATGGCGGGGAAGCTACAGTATTGCCATCTATTTTCTCCTGCAGTTTGAGCTTTTTACTCAGCCTCTTGGAGGGTGATGACGAGTCAGGCGTAACCACAGTTAACCTCTGAGCTGCGGTCTGTTCTTTGCTGGTCCTTTTCTTTCGAGGGATTTTAGTCCTCACAGCAGACATCTTGGTTTGTGTTCGCTTGGTCATATCTTGAGCTAGTACACCCTCTTTTGCAATGGGCACACGCTCGGGGGCTTGGTCGCCCGTCTCAGTATCTTCACTCTTGGGGGCTTAGCCCCCTTGAGCTCCAGCCTCTGCTGTGTCTTCAGAACCCTCAGCTGGACGGGGTATCACTATGAATGTGGCGGCCTCATTGTTACCTTCACCCAGTTTGGCGGCAACAACTGCTTCCAGTTCTTCTACTGTCAACTCAGATTCTCACTTCAGCTCCTTGTCTGTGCCTTGCTGAGGAGGGTCAGATGGAAATTTGGCAATATTACTCTACAAGATTGAGCTAGAAGACATACTTAGCTCAGTATACATTACATGCCTTATGATTGATTCGGCTGGGTAAAGTTAATACAGTTAATACTTACAGAAGGAGTAGCATGCCATGCAGAATATGGCTGTGGAGATCCCTCGTTGTAGACATTACCTCTTAGCATCAATCCAACGCGAGTCTTAATTTCTTGCTTCCTTATAACTCGGGTGGTCTCCCGTGTAGGATCACTCGCTCCAACATATAGATATGCTGGGTAAACTCGATCATTCAGAGGCTGGATGCTTTGGAATATGAAGTCAATCACCACATCTTGGGCGGTTAAGCCATTTTCCTTCAGATCAGCGACGCCCTTTAGCAGAATTTCGACCTCAGCACTCTCTTCTACCATTGGTGCCTCTTCCTAACTATCTAGTTTTGCGTTGGGTTGTCAACCTGACCGAGCTGGCAAGGAATTTCTATGATTACTGATATAGAACCACTCGAAATGCCACTCCCTATTGCTATCTTTGAGTGGGATATCCAGATATACTGATTTTCGGCCCCTACGGAGCTCCAAACTAGCACCACCAACTACATGCAAGACTCTGTCTTGAGTACCAGGTTTGCAAAGGTATAGGTGTTTCCACAAGCCAAAATGTAGAACAATTCCAAGGAAGGCTTCGCACAAATGAATGAAGATTGAGATTTGAAGAATGGAGTTGGGATTCAGATGCGACAGGTCAATAGAATAGAAATTGAGGATACCTCGCACGAATGAGCAGATGGGTAGTCCTAACCCATGCACAAAGAAAGAACCGAAAACTAGGGATTCATGGGTATCTTCTGTAGGGACTTTTTCCCCCTCGCATCTCCTCCACCCACCCAATTCCTTGGGGGAAGAACTCCCATTTCTACAAGATGAAGCAGGTTGGATTCAGAGATAGTAGACGTACGAAATGCAAGATATGGCGATGGAATCTGCCGGTTCTCCTCATGCGGGAGTCCTTCGCTGGTGTTCCCGCGCTCGTTGATGGTCTTCTTCTTTGGGACCATGCTTGATGAGGACTCTAGTCTGATTGCAGGGGATGTTGGTGAGGGTTTCGAGTCTGCTAGTGCTGGTGGCGGAAAGAATGGAGTCAGGGACTGAGGATCCGAGTAGAAGGAACCGTTAGGGTATTGGCCATCTTTAATCCCTAACGGCGTTAAATAGGGAAGTTCTGTTTTGTCTGGTGACGATGACGTCATCAAGGGTTCCACTATGAGTCTAGCGTGTCAGCAGCTCCTAGAGTGTTAGGTCAACAAGACTTCAGTCGGCGAGACGGCTATAAAAATTATTTGGGCACCAGTTTGGGTGGCAGTTCAGTCGGACGTCGTTCACTCTGATGAAGGGTGTTTAGTGACAATCGTTTCTTTAGAAACTCATCTGTGTTAAAGATGAGAACTCTGATTATGAATTTGACCAATAGCGGTTTCATTTGATGGGATGTGTTTGCACATGTTCTTAGTGATAAGGTGGGCATCAGTTATGCGAAGAAACCTACGCAGTTATATCAGGGGTTGTTTGAGGGATCCATATGATATCGTCGTCATACACATATCACAAGCATTCAAACACAAGTTCACAGGGTTTCATAAAAAGATAGTTCATTACGTCTTGCTGCAGCGGATACACGCGATTCTACTACGAGCTACTAGGGACCTATCTAATTGGTACTACTATCTAGTCGGCGATGCGGTGATGCTTCTTGGGAGGTAGGGCTGCGTCGGTGTTGTCGTAGTCATCGTCAGCTGTCATCTTCATCGTCATCACTATCGTCGTCATCGTCGCCGTTGTCATCCTCATCGTCGTCGCCCTCCTTGCTATCGTTGTCGTCTGGGCCTCCAAGTCTGGGGTGGTTGAGACCCTGGAGCATGGCTTTCTCCTTCCAGTTGTACTGGTCAGAGTCGGTGGAAGAGCGGTCTTCTTGTTCTTCTTCCTCCTCCTCCTCATCCTCGTTGTCATCATCAGCTTCGGGGTTGCTTGGCAGCTCCTCATGGCCGCGACCACCGAAGAAGATCTTGTCTTCCTCGTCGGAGAGTGCTTGGTGCTTCTTACCTCGGTAACCTACCATGGTGCTTGTTGGAGAATGGGAAGATGCTATGCAGATGGTTGTGGTGTGTGCGTTAGGCAATGGAGGCATGACTACTGGAAGAACTCTTGCCCTAGTTATATAATGGGAAGGGTGTCGCTTTGACTTTTGTTAAGTACGTGCACAGGGAAGGCATTTCGTATTCTGGATGGAGACGTGTCAAATATCTACATCTGTGATGGTTCGAGAAGGCAGGATCTGTTGGCAGTTATGTTACCAAGGTGATGCCCATACTACGGGGGATGGCGCTTTGTATACCCGGTAGTTTCCTGTTTACACCCAATGGGTGGGGAATTTTTTCTTATAAAATTTTGACAAGTCGAAGCATGGGGATTTTAGTCGAGCATCAATGACTCAGGGGAGGTCTTTGGATCTTCAAGTTGATTGCTACTCAAGTCAACTTAAAGCTCGGGAGCTAACCCATTGGGTGCACCTAGTCGGTGCAACCAATGGAAAGAAGTGCTGATTGATTCGGAGGCATTTGTGTATAAAGTCGTTGGTCTTCTATATCTTCAAGCTGATTGTTACTCAAGTCAACTTGATGCTCGTGGGCTACACCCAATGGGTGCACTTGGTTGGTGCCCACTGAAAGACTGAGTTAATTGACTCGGTGATATTTCACATTCAGAGCTATGGATTTCTTTGGAGTCTCGAGTTAGTTGTCTTCAGAATTGACTCGAGCCTCGGGGGCTTGTGGGGAATAGATATCCCCTGGCTCCTCATAGTGTGAACTCAAGACATGGGCCATTGGAGGTCCTGAGAGGGATAGACGACTGATTTCATGGGCCGGCTACCCAACTCAAGCCCAAAGATGGTCGGGAAATCTTGGAGATCAGGGCAAGGATGTCACGATCCAAGGGAAGCACAGAAAGATACTTGACTCAGACTTGAGGTTCGGGATTCGCGGGATTCAAACAAGGAAAGATAGAGGCGAAGATTCTTTTTGATCTCTTGTAATCTAAACCGACTAGGAGATATAGATGGAACCTAAGTTGTAACCCAAGAACCCGTCGACCTATATAAGACGGGTGAGGGGCCCCTACGTAGAACTCTAACGCATCTCATACCACCAAACCATAACCTCGCGCACAAAGCCTTAGCCCTCATTGTAACCTTGACCTCAAATCAATACAACTCGCCATAACAGGACGTAGCATATTACGCATCTTGCGGACTGAACCTCTATAAACCCTTGTGTTATGTCGCTCCTCAAGCGAACCATCAAGCTACGCCAATTTCGCTAGACCAAAGCACCTCATAACGTATCCCGCGGTGCACTGCCGATACCAAACCCCGACATAAGCCACCTACCAATCTGCTCGGCAGGGATTTTGTCACGCCACGGTAGCACTCGGGCGCCGCCACCAGGTCACCATTAGGTGGACTTTTCTCCAGGTCACACTAAGGAGGTGCTCGCTCGTCCTTCAGCAAGTCTTCGGTGTTGACAAGCGCTCATCACAGCTAGGACGAAAGACCGTACTCGATACACTTGAGTCCCTCACCCACGAAATAAATTTTTTTCCCATACCGTGAGATACCTAGAAATTAGTGTATAATTATACATACTAATTTGTTTTAATTACCAAAATGAGTTTCTTATACTAATTAAGTAATCTTTATCTTGATGCTCATTATACTTTTAATAAATAAAATATTTTTGGCACATGATGTGTATACATGTTTTTATATTTTATCAATTGATTGATATTTGCTTGTGGGTCCATATACTACTTTAAATATACTATGGATGTACCTGGTAAAGGGTAACTCGTTGTTTTTATCCTCCACGTGTACTAAATCAGCCAGCTTCCATAGTTTCACCCACCGACTGGCGTGTCCCATAGATTCTATTCCAACGGTCACTGCAAATATCAACAGCTGTGAGGTCGGTAAGTAAATTTGTGAAGCTTCCATGTGGGACCATCCAAGAATGCCTGCTGCTTTATTTACTTCGGCTGATAGATAACTAATCAGGAGACTTGACGCGTACGTTACGTTTTAGCTAGCAAACAAATTTGATTTTCGTAGCGGCCAAGCTTGCTGCTACTATAAATAGCACCTTGGTCATTCACTACTAGCCATCGAGCATACATGCAGTCCTTCTCCACGTACATACATCATTCTCTCTCTCACATGCACATCCCACGTACACATATACACTATATATTTTCAAGTACACCACATATATACTTATTAATGCCAATGTTGATAAGTAGTATACTACTTGTACACTATAGCTAGGCTATATTTCTAGTATACCGTGGATATTCTGTCAAGTTATATTTTGATTTCCCAGCGTCGATATAGTGGAATTTCTAGTTCTGACAAGACATTATATTGTTAGTCCACTAGTATTTGTTTTCTTATTAATAAGAGGCAAGCTGTGTTAACACCCCAGCTATTTTAAGTCGTATATCTATTTTAATAGTACATTTTTGTTATCAGACTGTTAGGAACTTAATTATTAAAGTTGTATTATTTGTTTATTTTTATGATTTAATACTAGTATTGTGCTCTAATTACATATGCTTTTATGCTCGTATATATTCAAAATAAATATACTTTGTTTAATTATTCAAGACTAAATATTGCCAATCACTAGTTTGGTAATTTTACTATGATATAGTGGTAGTGACGTGGAAATCGATACTATTTGTAGCCGGGGATGATCAGTGAAAGATCTAATCATGATGCCGGACTGTTATTGATAGACATAACCTGTATTTTATTCACATATATGGTGTAGCACGTGCAACTAAAAATATCAATTATGATTATCCATAGGAAAACTCTGATTTACTATATGATTAATTTAGTAATCTCTCCGGAGTCTAAAAATAAGAAAAATAATATAAATTGTAAATATAGTTATTTGTGAAGATTATTATCCAATTATTTCTAGCTGAATATTTTATACTCATACTTGCATTGGGTGTTACTTAACGCAAAATCAGAAATACGTGTTGAAGGCATCGCCAACTAGGATAAAGACCGAAGAATTATGGGCGATAATATATTATATTTTCGTTGTAAATAAATAAATAAATTGTATTCATAATTATGTATGATATAACAATTTAATAAAAATAAAGCTTCCGCTAGTTACTATGTATACCACTGGATTTATTAATGTAAATTTTAGCTTTAACATAGTTATGTATTGATAATCTATAATTACGTGGCGGCCATCGCATGGGCCCGGTTTGAGGGCGTGATAGTTAAAGTGGTACCAGAGCTATATGTTACGTGGTTTGAGAAACGTCTAGAAAAATGTGCGATGCATTTTATTTATAAGCTAAGCATTTTAATTTTTCATTTTCTGTATATTTTGTTAATCATTAGTAATAAACTTTCAATTTCTATCCTTTCATAGATGGCAGACGGAATGGTTTATACAGTTGATTTTAAACAGTTATTGGAGACTATCACTGCTGACTTCGGTTTTTCAGCTCTATATTTTGGTTGTACTCAAAATGGAGATACCTTTAACGCTTTTGTTTATGTTCAATATCGCCGAGAATCGATCCATTGGATCATTCTTTTCGTACCTTCTTTGGAACGTACACTTTTGAGTCTGAAGCAATTAGAAAGGCTTCCCTTGTCGCTATCCGTCAGATGTGCCATCATTTACCAATTCATTTAGACGATCTTCACAGTAGCGAAGTTTTGGAACTACGAAATATCGTGGCATTGTATGATTCTTATACTCAAAATATTTGAAAAAAAATCTTATTTCTATTGATAACTATGTTAATATTGTTCGAGAATGGCGTACGCATGTTAGCAACAAAGGTGCTCAAGTTGCACAAGACTTTTGTGAGCTTTATCAAATCCTTGAGCAACCAAACATCTTTCCATCGGATTTGGAGAATTCAGTCCTTGTAAATCAAACAGATAATTCTAGCATCGGGGATGACTATATAAAACTCTGGGACATTATTAATGTCCACAATGAAAAAGAGGATCCTGACGTAGTTTTGTTTGACCTAAATGACAAATGGTGTGTTTGTTAGGAAAAAAAAGGAGAAAAATCATCACGAAAAGGAATTTTGATTATTTATAGCTCTTTGTGTTTCCATATGCCATAGCAAGAGAGAGCATTTTTGTTGTATGACGCCACTCTCTAAAAGTGATATTGTACTTTGTATATATATATAGTTTTGTATAATATTGTAAATTATGTATATTTTCTTTGTCTCCCAAACTTATAATTTTATAATACTAACCTTAGATGGCCCAAGAACAGTCCACTGACAATAATAAGAACGAAACAACCAAAATGTCTGGTCAAAATACAGCAACTGAACATGGCATCTCAAATTTTCTTGAAAATTTACCTGCGGAAATAGCACAAATACCCCAAATGCTTATAACAATGTTGGGAAAACAGCAAAAGATACAACAACAAAATAATTTGATTCAACAACTCAGCCAGCAAATTCCTCATCTATTCACTGGCACAACAAACCCACTTAATGCAGAAAATTGGATAAGAGATATGGAAAAATATTTTGATGTTGTGAAATGTTCAGATATCGAAAAAGTTGCATATGCTACCTTCATACTAAGAGAAGGAGCTTTTGATTGGTGGAATGATCATAGAAAATCTTACCCTGAAGGTACAAACCTCACATGGAAAATATTTAAACAAACTTTCTATCAGAAGTATTTTCCATGTAGCGTACTAAGACAAAAAGAACGAGAATTCCTTGATCTCAAACAAGGTAACAAAACGGTGGCTGAATACGAAATTGAAGACATATAGATTTGAAGAAGGACTTAATCCCTTAATTTGTGGTCGTGTCAAAGTTTTTGAGCTTGACATTCTTCGTGAAGTAGTGAGTAAATCCCATATTGCTGAACAATCTTATCAAGATGAATGAGCTGCTTATAAAGCAAAATGAAACAAATGTTCACAAAAGTACCAAGGATTCAACCAAGAAAACAAATTTAAAAAGGCAAGAACATTTGGACAATTCAATATTACAAAATCAAATCAAAGGTTCACTTATCCAAAGTGTAAGATTTGTCGAGGTAATCATTTTACATGACAATGTAAATATAGTCAAGGTAGATGCTTTGGATGCGGCCAGGAAGGACATTAATATTCTGAATGCCCTAACTCAAGGCAGATTCCCAATAATAATCAAGCATCTAACAAAAAACTAATACTAGTAGGGTTAACGGCTCCTCAAAAAGTTTTGTACCTACCAACACCTCCGATAACGCAACAAGATACAAAAGGGAAAGCTAAAGGAAGTAATCAAGCTCGAGTTTACAACCTAACCATGAATGATGCTGAAGCAACAAATGACGTGGTGACAGGTATACTTCCTATTGCCTCTCACTATGGGATAGTACTTTTTTACTCTGGTGCATCGCATTCTTTCGTATTAGAAAATTTTGTTGATAAACATAACCAGCACTGTAAGCTACTCTCTACAGAAATTGAAGTTGAAACCCCTGTGAAAACGACTACTTCAAGATATATGTATAAATCATGCCAAATAGAAATAGCAAGAAGCAAGTTTTTGGCTGACCTTGTGGTACTAAGGATGGTAGAATTCGATGCTATTTTAGGCATGGATTGGTTATCTAAGCATTGAGCATTCATTGATTGTCATAGAAAAATAGTAATACTTAGACCGCCAGATCATCCTCAAATTGTATATCAGGGAAACAAGAAGATAGCTAATCTCATGGCCATTAATATTGAGCCAAACAAGAAGGATATAAAAGATATTCCTATAGTAAGAGAATACATGGATGTATTTCCTGATGAATTGCCTGGAATACCACCCAATCAAGAAATAGAGTTTGGTACTAATTTAATTCCTGGGACAAGTCCAATTGCCAAGCCACTATATAGAATGGCTCCAAATAAAATGCCCAAATAAAATGCAAGAGTTAAAGAAACAACTTGCAGAACTGAAAAATAAAGGATTTATCCAATCTAGCAAATCACCATGGGGAGCTCCTGTACTCTTCGTGAAGAAGAAAGATCGTAGTCTATGACTTTGTGTAGATTATTGAGAATTAAATAAAGTGACTATCAAGAATAAATATCCGTTATCAAGAATTGATGATCTGTTTGACCAACATGAACGAGACAAAGTATTTTCTAAAATAGATTTACAATCTGAGTATCATGAATTGAAAATAAAAGGTGAAGATGTTCCCAAAACTGCATTTCAAATCAGATATGGACGCTATGAATATTTGGTAATGTCTTTTGCGTTAACAAATGCTCCACAAGCTTTTATGGATTTCATGAACCGAGTTTTCAAATCGTACCTGGATCAGTTTATAATTGTATTCATTGATGACATTCTAATGTATTCAAAGAGTGAGGTTGAACATGAAAATCACTTGCGTATAGTTTTTGAATTATTACGAGAGAACAAATTATTTGCAAAACTAAAGAAATGTGAATTTTGGCTTGATAAGATATCATTTCTAGGTCATGTGATATCAGAAAATGGAATATCGGTAGACCCGTCAAATGTACAAGCAGTGGTTGATTGGAAGAATCCAACCACGATAATAGAGATAAGAAGTTTTCTTGGATTGACAGGATACTATAGACAATTTATTGAAAGTTTTGTAAATTTATCAGCGCCATTAACAAAGCTCACACATAAAGGAGCAAAATTAGAATGGAATGAAAAATATGAAAGATGTTTTGAAGAACTAAAGAAGAAACAGTATCAGACTTAATGCTTACTTTACCTAAAAGTGGAATTGGTTATGTGATTTTTTGTGACGCATCAAAAATGGGCTTAAGCTGTGTATTAATGCAAGAAAATAAAGTGATTGCTTATGCATCTCAACAATTAAGACCCAATGAATTAAACTACTCTACACAAGACTTGGAACTAGAGGCCGTAGTATTTGCACTTAGAATTTGACGTCATTATTTATATGGAGAATATTGTGAAATATACACAGGTCGCAAAAGTCTAAAGTATATATTTACTCAAAAGGAGCTTAACATGAGGCAAGACGCCGGTTGGAATTAATAAAAGACTATGATGTTGAAATAAATTACCATGTAGGAAAAGCCAATATTGTCGCTGACGCTCTTAGGAGAAAAGCGTCATATAATTTGGCTACTGTGATCACTAATAAAAGAGAGCTACAAAGAAATTTGGAAAATTTTGAGATAATGGTAAAAAGAAATAACCCAAAAGTTCAGTTGTATGCACTAAAATTTCAGCCAATACTTCAGGAAAATATAAAATCAAACCAAAACAATGATAAATTTCTAAAAAAATAAAAAAGAGAATTGAAATTGGTGAACCTCTCGAATTCAAAATCCAAGAAGATGGATCAATCTGGTTTTGCAATAGTTTATGCGTTCCAAGTAACCAATAATTAAAAGAAAAAATATTGAGAGAAGCACATTCAACTCTTTATACTATACATCTTGGTAATATAAAATGTACAAAGATTTAAAAGAAATATTTTGGTGGAATAATATGAAAAGAGACATAGCAAATGTTTATCTCAGAATGCGATGTATGCCAATGAGTAAAAGCGGAACATCAAAAGCCAGGCGGTTATTTACAACCTTTGGAAATCCCAGTTTGGAAATGGGAGCAAATTGGTATGGACTTTATAGCCGGATTACCTCCTACATCAAATGGATATAATTCCATTTGGGTAATCGTGGATAGATTGAGAAAAACTGCACATTTTATTCCAATCAAACAGACTTATTCATCGAAAAGATTAATAGAGCTATATATCAAGGAAATAATATCACTTCATGGAGTACCGATAACTATTGTTTTGGATAGAGATCCTCGTTTTATATCTAAATTTTGGAAAAGTTTACATAAAGCATAAGGGACAAGAGTTGCTTTTAGTGCAGCATATCACCCTCAAACTGATGGACAAATAGAAAGGACAAATCAAATTCTAGAGAACATGTTGCGATCATGTGTTATAGATTTTGGAGGATCATGGGACAAACATTTACCACTCGTAGAATTTGCCTATAATAACAGCTATCAATCAACTATTTAAATGGCACCATAGGAAGCATTGTATGGAAGAAAATGTCGAACTCCGATACGTTGGAATGTAGTGGGAGAAAAAAAAATTCTTGGACCTGATATAATTCAAGAAACAGAGAAAAAAGTTAAACCCATAAGGAACCGAATGTAGATAGCGCAGAGCAGACAAAAAAGCTATGCCGATAATCGTAGAAGAAAACTAGAATTTTAAGAAAATGATTGGGTACATTTAAAAATCTCTCCGGTGAAAAGAATTAAAAGATTCGGAATCCGTGGAAAATTAAGTCCGAGATACATTGGACCATACCAGATAACGAGAAGGATTGGAAAAGTTACCTATCAGCTAAATTTACCATAAAATTTACAAGGAGTTCATGATACATTTCATATCTCAATGTTACGAAAGTGTCTACGAGAACCAACCGATAGAGTTGAGATGCCACAAATACAGTTGCAAAATGACATCACATATCAAGAATATTCTATCCGTATATTAGGATATATTTATCGAAAGTTACGACAACGAACTATCCCATTTGTCAAAATACAATGGAGCAATCACACAGAGAAAGAAGCTACGTGGAAAAGAGAAGAGGATATTCGAAAAGGATTTCCATATCTTTTTGCATACTGTTGAGTGAAATTTCATGACGAAATTTCTTTTAAGGGGGATAGGATGTGAGATCTAGAAATTAGTGTATAATTAAACATACTAATTTGTTTTAATTACCAAAATGATTTTCTTATACTAATTAAGTAATCTTTAACTTCATGCTCATTATAATTTTAATAAATAAAATATTTTTGGCACTTGATGTGTATATATATTTTTATATTTTACAAATTGATTGATATTTGCTTGTGGGTCCATATACTACTTTAAATATACTACGGATATACCTGATCAAGGATAACACGCTGTTCTTATCCTCCACGTGTACTAAATCAGCCAGCTCCCGTAGTTTCACCCACCGACTAACGTGTCCCATAGATTCTATTCCAACGGTCACTACAAATATCAATATCAATAGCTGTGAGGTCGGTTAGTAAATTTGTGAAGCTTCCATGTGGGACCATCCAAGAATGCCTGCTTCCTCTATTTACTGCGGCTGATAGATAACTAATCAAGAGAGTTGACGTGTACGTTACGTTTTAGCTAGCAAACAAATTTGATTTTCGTAGCGGCCAAGCTTGCTTCTACTATAAATAGCAGCTTGGTCATTCCCTACTAGCCATCGAGCGTACATGCAGTCCTTCTCTATGTGCATACATCATTCTCTCTCTCACACGCACATCCCACGTACACACATATACATTGTATATTTCCAAGTACACCACATATATACTAATTAGTGCCAATCTAGATAATTCCTATACTACTTGTATACTATAACGAGGCTATATTTTTAGTAAAGCGTGGATATTCTGTCAAGTTATATTTTGGTTTTCTAACGTCGACTTAGCAGAATTTCTACTTTGGACATGGTATTATATTGTTAGTCGACTAGTATTGGTTCTCTTATTAATAAGAGGCAAGCTACGTTAACAGCCTAGTTATTTAAGTCGTATATGTACTTTCATAGTATATTTTTATTATCAGACGGTTAAGTATTTAATTCTTAAAGTTGTATTGTTTGTTTATTTTTATGATTTAATACTTGTGTTGTGCTCTAATTACATATGCTTTTATGCTCGTATATTTTCAAAATAAATATACTTTGTTTAATTATTAAAGACTAAATGTTGCCAATCGTGGTAGTGACGTGAAAATCGATACTATTTGTAGCCGGGAATGATTAGTGAGATCTAATCATAATGCCGGACGGTTATTGAAAGACATAACATCTCTTTTATTCACCTATATGGTGTAGCACATGCAACAAAATGTATCAATTATGATTATCCACAGGAAAACTCTAATTTACGATATGATTAATTTAGTAATCTCTCTAAAATCTAAAAATAAGGAAAATAATATAAATTGTAAATATAGTTATCTATGAAGATTATTATCCAATTATTTCTTGCTGAGTATTTTATACTCATATTTGCTTTGGGTGTTACTTAACGCATAATCAGAAGTATGTGTTGAAGGTATCGCCAACTAGGATAAAGACTTGGGGAATTATGAGCGAAACTACTTGTATAAATATTATATTTTCAGCGTGGGTCCGGTTTGAGGGCGTGACACATATGGTCCTTGCAGTCTGCGAATATGTGGCTTTTCTTAGGACTTTCCTACGAAGCTTAGTCTATGAAAAATTTTCTATTCGCTGTAGTTGGTTGTTGGTACGTCACTAACCGATTAACTTACATATCTTGCCATCCTGCGTAGATTCACGTCCTATTAATATTTACATCTTCGTGCAGTTAAAGCAAACTAATTCACATGATAAACTCCTTTTGGTCAGTCCATGTGAAACATTCGATGAGATTGGTGTTCTTCGATCGGTGCCCCCAGAGCTAAAGATAAATTTGATTTAATAAATAAAAAAGACTAGAGGCAGATCCTCATGAAAGAATTAATTATTTCACAATTAATTATTTACTCTTTGGAAGATTATTAAGACTGTTATTTTTAATTTTTTGCCAATCTCGTGGATTGCAACTCTCCGCTTATCAATCTTATGGTCATCTTTACATATATGCCGTCGGAGAGAGAGGATATTTTTACATATTTGCCCTTTTCAGCCAATTTTGATCACGTGCCATGCCATCGTCCGGCAAATACACAAATGGCTAGTGCATTTCTCTCTATGATACGTGGGACCCACCTGTCATCCCTTGTCTCAGACTTTCTTTCTCCTCTCGCATCCTACGGAGATAGGCAGCGGCGTCGCCGGTGGGCGCGCGGGCGGTCGCGCGGCTGGCGCAACTGGCGATGGCGCGGCTGGCGGGTGGGTGAGCGGGCGTGCATTTCGTGGAGTCGCGGCCGGCGGGCGGGTACACAGCTCGCTGCCGGCGGCAACTAGTAAGGCGCCGTGTGAGCTTGCTGGGACCCCAGCATGCATGCTGTCGACGTACTAATTGGTTTCGGCCGCGAGCTGCCGGCAGCTTTGCAAAACCCCACTGGTGGCAAGTTCTTGCTTGATTGGTTGGTTGAGAGCCAATAACTGGTTTGGGTGTTGGATGATAATGTGAGTACGGGGAGATGGTGTGTTCATCGGCTTTGTCTTGGATCGAATTGTCCGCGCTCTGAAACTGCACACATTGACATGGGGCAACGCGTCGACTGAAGATGAAGAGCGTCGTCGACGGCCCGTCAGGCAACCATTTATCTCCGTTATTAGGATCTACTCTGCTACAAAGATCCATAACGATCTCTCTAGTTCTTGGTGCATCAACAATCCACACCAATCATCCTCCCCTCCCTCTCCTACCTGCCAGCATCCAAGGTCAATCTGGTGACGTGAGGTGAACCAGGTGAGGCCAGCGGGCGGACACACGACCCGGAGGCGTGGCCGGCGGGTGCACGGCCGACGAGCGGGCATGCGGCTGGCGGTGGCACGGCGAGCTACTGCGGACAAAGCAGAGGTGATGAGAGACAAGAACAGTGGGGCGGAGAGGTCATTTTACAAGCCTTCACCATGTTGGCAAACTCAGGTGGCATGACCACGGTGGTGTGACACGTCAGCGAAAAGAGCAAATTTGTAGAAAATCGTCTCTCTCGTGGTAAACATGTAATGACAAGCATAAGAGTGATAAATGGATAGTTGTCATCCATAAGAGTGGCAAAAAATTAAATATTCCACTAAGATAAGTTAGCTTGAGTAGATGCTATACCGACCAAGAATCCCTAATCCATGCTCTGCATGCATGGCTAGAACCATATCAATACTACTATCTCTTCTACTTAGAAGATCCATACTGCTTCCCACTTCACATTCCACCGTCTGCTTCCTCCAACTAGCCACCGATGTCCGCGCCTTCAAGCTTCAAAAACCAGGCTTTATTTTATCCCCACCGTCTCTCTCCACCGCTTATCCCTGTCTTCCCTACCCCTTTCTCATCCCCACATCCCTTTCCACACGCCGTCGCCCCCACCCCTCACCGCTCCTGCTTCTCAACCCGCACTTCTCAACGTGGCCCAATCTGTGCCACCAGGCCCATGCCCCACGGGCCACCGCCGCCGGCAGACTCACCCGTCGTTGCTAGGCCCTCGCTCCACCGGTGCCGAAACTTCCTCCCTGGAGGGCACCAGCCGAAGGAAGCAGGGCCGATCAGCAGCTAGGTGGCTACTGCCGCCCATGGAGAACGGCACAATTGGAGGAAGGGCACCGGGTGTGGAAGAGAGGTGCAGGGAGATGATGGCCAGCGTGGAGAGGGGTGGAGCAAAAGGGAGGAGAAATGCCATGGGCAGGAGGCGAGAGGCGTGCAGGAGAGGGCGACCGAGAGGGAGGGCGGTGCCTCGGCCCTTCGGGAAGAAGGTGCAGGAGTGGTGAGATATTTCCCACCCTTGGGCCGCTGGCCCACTCGCAAGGGAAAGGGAGAAAAGAGTTGGTGGGGCCGAAGTGGCATAAAAAGTAGGAAAACCTATTTTCCTTTCGAAATTAAAACAAGAAATCACTCATTTTTATATTGAAGATTAGAAAATGAAAACAGAGGGATTTGAAGAAGATTGTGTACCTAAGTTTCTTAGAATTTCACGTTGTACAACTTCCGTATACAAAGTTTTTCGTGAAATAGCCCAAAAATTAGTAGGATTTTCAGACAACGATCTAAACTGATTTGGAACACTTGGGAGAAAAAGAATTTTTTAGGACCTAGGGTTTCCTTCTTCACTCACTTGCATTTATGTCTCAAAGAACAAAGCGACACACATATTGACTTAACCAAACTTTCATGCATGAAAATTACATAATGCTCGTGGAATGCAATACGAGATACCTGGGGTATCACAATTGGGCAACATTTTTCTTTTGTGTTTGTATCCATTGCAACTTGATATGTAATCTTCAGATTAATTATTACTTGACTCACATTTTGTGTGCCCATAGCAACGCATGGGCTATTTGCTAGTGAGTATTAAAAATTTATGGATAAATTTAATTTATACAACTAATCAAAATTATTTATCAGTACCCTCTTTCATAGTGTATATGTATTGATTTTTTTAACCAAATACCTATTGTATTCTACTCCCTCCATATTTAAATATAAGTCATGGTTGAATTTTTTCTAAAAGTTCAATTGTTCGTTTTATTCCAAAAAATTATAATTTCTTATTTATTTTGTTGTGATTTATTTTATCATGGTAGAGAGTTTGATCACGACTTGTTTCCTTGTGTATTTTCACAAATCATTTGAATAAATTAAATGATTCAAGTTTTGAAAAAACATCAACCCCGACTTATACTTAAATACGGAGGGAGTATAATGATTGTAATAAACTACTAAGTTATATTTTATATTGTATTGCCCATATTCATTTTTTCTTTTGCATTGAACCTCCATCTCCTTTTTTCCATGATTGCAAAATTTTAAAAATATCTCTCTTTATATATTTTCTTTATCGCACTTGCATTTATATCTACCTAGTCTAAATGATAAATGCAAACTTAAGGGTTATAATGGTGAACTATTAGAGTCAAAATGACTTAGATTTAAATGTTGAGGTTGAAATTTATTTATCTTTATGGCACATGTTTATAACTCAAATGTAAATTGAAGGTGTTACTTTAAATCATGTTTTATAATGACGTAAGTGGTTGGTAATTTAAATGCAAAATTAGAGGGTTATTTAAATTATCTTTCATAATGGTCGTATGTGTAACTTAATTGCTACTTTACTGTTTTATTTTAAAATTTCTTTAGCAATAGCAGAGTGGGTAATGTTTTTTGAAAATAGAATAGATCTATGGCTATTATTGTTGGAGCCTACTGGATGAATGACTAAGATTTATGTCTTTCTATCACATCTCATGACAATTAATGTTAATGTTATTTTGGTGGCTCTCCAATTAGTAATATTAAGATCTCGAATAGCATGTGCTGAAATTTTAAAATACTATTCATACGCAGCTATGCAGCCTTTGTAAATTGAATCGCATGGGTATATTTAGCAGCCCAAACAATCTTAAACATGCTATTAGAAAAAAATAATCCTAAACAAAAGTCAGAGTTCAACTTAAATATACCAAAAGCAGCGTACTATATAATAATCGGACGTTCAACTAAATGTTTATGGCTTTGGGGAGCATGAAGCCGCCGTTTGCCTTTGGATGAACTTGCAAAAATCCACAACTTGGCATAGGTAAGAGAAACTCACTGCATGCATGGGGTGCAGAAGCTAAATGACAGTTACGGGCTTATTACGTTTGTGCTACTGCTAACGCGGATCCGATTGCTCTGATATGTATCGTCAGATTTCTTGAAAAACTCTGTCCATGCGGTTGAATGACCAACGCAGTAGCCAGGTAAAAAAGAAAATTTTTTACGACGGAGTAACTCCACACCACGTGTGTATACTACTCCCAATATTTCTAATGGAAAATGGTCTGGATACAACGAAAAAGCATTGGCATACAATTAAAGTACAACCTAAACCCTTTATAAAATGTATTATAATAAGCTTTACATCCGAATGATTTTGACCATTGGATTTTCAATAAGCACACATCGAAGCAGAAAAAGCTAGCTAGAGTATAGAAAAATGTAATAAGGGACGTTACTAGCTTGCATTATTTGACAATATAGTGCAGTGTGCATAGGCACAAAAGCCTAGCAGGGGATACGTCCGCTCTTTTCGCAGTTAGCTGGCACGCACCTTTTGGCCGGTCAGCACACTTTTCTGTATGTAGTGAATTTCGGTAAAAACGCTAATAGTAATCAGTTTTTATTGCCGTGAAGCCGGGGCACATGTAAACGACCGGCGGACGACGACACATGGAAGCATCGCGGCTGTCTCCCCAAACGTGGCCAGCTGGCTCACACTACAGGAATCTACTCTATTTTTGGCGGCCAAAAATCACCGAAAATAAGGTCAAAACCATCAAAAATAATTACTTTCTGTTGTTTCGGGTTTATTCTCAGCTGTAGATGTCTGCCGAAAGTGTTTAGTTGAAAATAAACCGGGCCGTCGAAAATAAGCCCTATTTTCAGTGGTTGGCAGGGGGCGGGTTATCTTCGGCGGCTAGCTTTGGCCGCCGAAAATAGTCTGAAAATAGTTGAGGACTATTTTCGGCGGCTAGGTGCAGGCCGCCGAAAATTAATATTTTCAAGGACCAAAACTAGCCCAAAATTATGTCTTTATCCTAGATTTTTGACCGCCATATACATATCACAAAGTCCACCAATCCATATAACCATAATAATACTAATGACACATCACAAAAAGTCCTCAAATCCATAATACATAAAGTCCAAACATACAAAAGTATGAAGTCCATAACACAAGTGTGAAGTCCATACGAACAAAGCTATATATAAAAGTACATATACACAATTGCATCTCTCACTCATTCAACTCATGTGGCACCAGGCTCGTTGGAGTAGTGGCCGCTACCTCCGGAGGCGAAGAGTTTGTTTACAAAATCAGTGTTGTGTCCAAATTGCTGACAAATAGAACAAATAACAAAATTAGTCAAGAATTTTAGATATGTGACAACACAGACACAATTAATATAGCTTAATGGCACAAGTGACGAGATTAACCTCTTCTCCAGGTTGTCTTGATACTAGTGGAAGAGTTTGGTAAGGATTGGATGCATGGACTCCCGATACCTATTACAGGTAAGTATAGCTTACCAAAGTACAAATAGCTAGGTTTGAGTTTTTTGACTACATTGATCACAATCTGCTGTTGTTCTATAATGTTGGTTAAAGCTGAACAAGTTTGACTACAATCACTTAGATTTAGATACAGTTGAGCAACTTTCACCTGAACTGTTAGAGAAAAAGACATCCGAGCAAACATTCCCCACTTTGGCGGTGCTGGTGGCGGTCTAATTTCTGGCATGACAAAGGTCTGCCCCTGCATCTGGTGCATTGCTTACAGAATGCAATACACTAGTAACATGTTTTGATAATGATAGGAATGCTAGTTGTTGACTTATATACTTACTTGAATCGCCGCCATCTGTTGTGCGTGAAGGTGTTCATGATAAGCTTGCTGCTGTCTCTGGTACTTTTCTTGGGCTTTAATCCATATATCATGCTTCTCAAGCTCTTGATTCAGCCTCTCTATCTCTATGTCAGACGTGGCTTGTATCGAATCGATCATGCCGTTGAACATGGATTACCTTTAAAATTTAAACATAGTATTGACAATTGAACTGTGTTATATCGAACACAACTAGACAACACCGTGCATATTGAGATCTTACCATCGATGTGACTTGCCGCCACTGCTAGCATACACAGCTTGACCGTCGATGGGTGCCTTTCTCCAATCATATCCTTCACCATGATGTCTAACCATCATCTTTCCATATTCCTCCTGCAAGTAGAAACCAAAAACTAACTTTACAAGTTAGCTATGTAAAATACTGTGAGAACTAATTTAAAGCTATGACCAATAAACTAGTCCCTCTGTGCCCAACAGAGTACACAATATGTCAGGCTGTGAAGGGTTTGGTCCCCTATGTCCTATAATATACATGTCTATGTCACTCGGCTCCTCTCCAGTCTTAGCTGCCTGTATGTAGATGTTAGAATCATATATTTTAGAATAGTTGAGTGACGAAACAAAAAGTGGTTTCTTACCGTGCATTGAGCCATTCGTCGATATCCATCACCCCCAAGCATATGCGATGCGTTCTTTGTCCCAACATTTCTATGCTTCTTTGATCGCTCTTGGAATTCTTCAGATGCTCATAGCTCACAAAGTGCCTTGTAAAGGCCTAGCGGATCTTCAAACAATGAATGTGTGATCTGCATGTACACGAGTTAGTATATCATAATAACAATTTTAATATCTGAAGCAACAACACAATTCCCAAATAAGACCATTACCTGTCCGTACTGCTCTGCGGTTTGGTAAATCTCTGAACAATCATGAAATCGGCCCAATGCCGGCTCTTGAGCCTTGTGCCAAGCGTTTGTTATCTGAAGCCGAAGATTGGAGAATGTATCCTTACATATCTTCATCACAGCCTGGTCAAGAACTTTATCTGCATAATCCTGCTTTGAGGGATCCAAATAGAAATTCTTCTGCAATATCAAATAGTTAATAGAAAGAATCAGCATAATTGGAATCAAACAGACAAACAGTTAATAGAAAGAATCAACATAATAGGAATCAAAGAGTTAGTAGAAAGAATTTTACCCAAAATTTGTATTTCATGAGCTCTTGAACACTTTCATGTGTAACGTGCTCATCAAGTGCAAAATGCTTCTAGCTTGTCACGGGTATAGTCTCTTGTCCGCAAGGTTGGTAGGAACTGTAGGAGGGTGGATGTAGTGGCTCGTCCTTGTCCCCTCCTCTGAACCACCTCCTCTGAACCATCCCAACCCATCAGGTCCATCCTCGTCAGCTCTAGAATCCTCCTGCCTAGCTCCAGCCTCCTCATCCTCCTACCTAGCTCTAGCCTCCTCATCCTGCTGCACAGCTCCAGCCTCCTCCTCATTCTCCTCACACTGCAAAAGTAAACATGAGATAAGTTATTAAACATATAAGAAAATTATACGTATAAAACTCTATGCACATATATACCTCAGTTCTTTGAACGACGATAGTAACTCCGTGCAAGTTTGGTTTCACACACCTCAAGAAAGCCTCATGCCTAGTTGAGCTGGATGAACTCCCCTAAAAGAGGCTCTTGTTTGGGATCATCTTTCCCGCTAACCCCTTTGCTACATGCTTGAGCCTACGGCTCATCCTGTTGATGAAATAATAAGAGCTAGCCAAGGATTTACATAAAGTACAAAAATACATAAAGTACAGAAATAAATGATTAACAATGCACATAAAGTACAAAAATATATAAAGTACAAGAATGAATGATTTACTTGTCAAAACTCATCAACGCCACGATTAAGATGTTCCCTCCGTGCTAAACCCGACCACCGAAATCTCTTCTTAGGTGCTTGTTGGTTCTATTTGTTTGGAACACTGATGTCCTCACAGTCTCTGACCAAAGAATTCAATTCCGCACTAGGCTTTACAACAAAAGAAGTTGATAGTTCTTCTTCTTGGTAAACTTCATCAACTTCACCATCGAACTGACTAGCACAATAACCAGCATCACTAGGGGTATATAAACGTTCACGGGGTTTCACTTTGTGAACTACCAGCATGGAACTTTTTGTTTAAATATGGCAAATAGTAAACCTAGTCACATTGGTATGCAAGGACCCAGTTGTCGTTGCCCCTGAGCTTTTCATTTGCTTGACTTCGACCATGCCATACTGCTTCTCTCGAACCCCTCTAATGGGTTCAAACCAATCGAAAACAAAGAAGAATAACTTTAGTTCCTTATCTCCGATGAACTTCAACTCGAGATTTTTTTGAATGATTCCATAATAAGTAGATTCCCGTCCTTGATCATCGCTTGCCTTAACCATAACTCCAGAGTTACATATTGCTGCTAGAGGACGAGCGGCTTCAAATGGGGCTGAACGAAACTGGAATCCATTGACATCATAGCGGCCGTGGTTTCTAACGGTTACCCTTCCCTCTGATAGCTTAACCAAGTCTTCATGGACTTCATCGTCAATTGTTGAGCACTACAGAACACGCATAGTCAAGTTAACAAATGTATACTATTGGCATGTAATACGAGAGATAAATATGGTATGGATCGAAAGAATTTTTACATAATTCTTAAACCCGTCGATGAAATTAGGTTTTCCATCTATGCCATCTCGTCGCATCTTATCCAATTGCTTGCTTGTAGGTTGATTCTTAGATGTCCAGTTCTGCCTTTGGAACTCACTATATGAAGATACAAATGGATAAGAAATAGACCAAGGTATCAGTGGTTATTAAGAAGCAAAGTATTCAACGAACACTTACGCGAAATATGGATCCATCTGTTCTATGTTAGCATACATGTAGAGCAAAGCCGATATTCGTTCTCCTGGCTTAAAATAGTAGGGTGAGCTGCCACTTGCACTTGTTCCAGTAGATTGGAATATGGGAAGGTCAGTGAGAGGAGATTCTTCGTCCACATTGTATCCCATCGCAGGAGCATTGACATTGTGTTCCTCGACAAAATATACACTAGAGAAGTATGATATCTCCTTAAGAATAAATGCTTTAGCGTTGCACCCTTCCACACCAGCCTTATTGCCAACCATTGCTCTAAGATATTTGAGGGTCCTTTCAATGTGGTACATCCACCTAAATTGCACAGGCCCACTGTTGGCGGCTCTTAGCCTACCGGATTTTACTCCGCAAGCGCACGGAGACCGCTGTAGCCTTTCACCCGGGAGTATTCCAAGGTATCGTATTTATCCACAGGGAAGCATTGAGATAGAGATGTCAAACTATCATTCATCCAGTTGTTACTGCCCTTTCACGTCAACCGATAGCTAGGAACGATTGATACCAAGCACCATGGGATACAAGCCAAGCACCGTTGGTAAGAAAGTAGGCAAAGATAGGAGGACAACGAGGTGAGAGCTCAGATTCCTGATGAGGACTTTCTATACTAAGATGAGCCAGATAGACTAAGCTAGGCCAAACATGTTGCTCTGACGGAGGTAATGACTTATCTAGTTGTCTGGGATACTTACTTCGTCACCGAGCCTGCTAACCACTTCCGAGCACCAGAGTGCTGATAACCCAGATGAGAAAGGCGGGTGTCGCAGTAACTCAGCTATGCGGCTACAAGCGACCAGAACGATGGGGGTGGACTACACAGGGTACACTCCCGCTGTCACCAGGAGGACCTACCAAAGCTGGGTGCGCCTAATCTACATGCACACTGACTACCCAAAACTGCGTGGGGTTTAATCACTTGCGAAACCAAAGTGACCGCATTTGTAGACACCACGTCTACGCTTGTAGGCACTACTTCTACTGGTATCCCAGATAGAAGCATACACAACCGTATAGTCAAGCGCTATAAAGAGTATACGAGGAATCTATAAGCATGACAAACTAAATATTCATTACATGTCAGAGCAACTCTAACTATAGTCTAAAAGACATTACTATGCTAAGGCATGAATAACACCGAAAGCAAGAGTAAAGTAAATGCTCACAAAAGTAACGAAAGATAAGTATTGAATAGCTCAAGTCTTACAAGGAAGTAGAGATACAAGAAGACTCATACCGAACTCCTGCAGATGACTCCGGAACGACGGAGCCCTACCTCTAACTCCTACCTAAACACTACTTTCAGAGTGGAGGCACCTCCCGTGGGGCACCTCCTAGAGGGAGAAAGAAAGATTTCACATGGTTAATGGTACAAGTGAAGTGAGGGAGGTGCCTCTCTATTTATACGTGGAGGAGGGGGGAATATTCCTAGTGCCTACATGCAAGATTCCTCCTCCAACTGCTCTTTGGGCGCCACCTGTCCCCCTAACCGACTTGGATAGGTCGGTAACAGTGTTGTGCACATGCAGGTGCAAACAACCGGCTGAGAACCGGTCTCTAAGTCGGTGAACTGGTCGTTGGAGTGGATCTGAGTCAAAAACCGGTCAAAACAGGTGGTCAACTGCTCCAACCGGCCTCCAACGGTCAAAACCGACGTCGCCAGCCACTCCCAGGCCGCCACTTGTCCCAGCGGGCCGGTGAACCACGCCTCCACGCCCGCACGCCACCAGGGGCCGCCACGTGGCGGGCTCCTGTTGGCCGGCTCAGTCCGCCGCTGCCCACGCGCAGGCGAGCGCGCGTCGCTCCCCTGGCCGCCACGTGTCGCCGCCTGATTGGCGCATGCTGCTGGGGGGCGGATTGTGATCCACGTCGCCCCTGCCCAGCCAATGGGATGCCACCACATGTCGCTCTCCGGTGCCTTCCCGCCTGCGCGCTGTACGGTAGGGTGGTGCTGACGTTAGCGATGACGTCAGCACTGCCCTATATTTTTGTATTTTCCATATCTTTTCCGTACGAACTCCGAACGAGGCAAATAATATGTCCGTTGGAATCGTCTCGACGATCTCTACACAATGGTGTAGGTTTTGAGGGCATTTGAGACTCTTTTTAGTGATGGAATTTGGAACTCTTGTCTCAAGCCCCGTTTGTGTGCAATCTCTCCTTTGCTCCAAATGATATACTTTTACATGGAATTTGAGCATCCTCCCTGTGATACATCGAAAACCACCAAAACTCGTGGAATTCATCAGTGTTAGATAAATAATGCATGGAACTTTATTTATACCCCATTTATTCACCGAGGAATTGACGGTCGAAATGGTGAAATAATGACCGTCAACACCCACCAACCTTAGCTTCATATGCAAGATGAACAAGGAGATGTTGCATTGGATTAAAGAACCCAAGAGGGAAATTTTTTTCCATTTTGCATATTAGCACGGGTACATCTTTCTCTAGCTTCTCCATCATCTCTTTCGTGATCTCTTTAGCATAGAGTTGTTTATAGAAATAGCTTAGCTCAGCAAGCACCGACCAAACTCCATCGTTCAGGTAACCGCGAAACATCACAGGCATGAGTCTTTCCATGATAAGGTGGTAATCATGGCTCTTCAAACCATTAAGCTTCCCGGTCTTTAGATTCACGGCTCGTTTCAACCCTGCTGCATAACCATCTGGGAATTTCAATTTTTTCATCCATCTCAACACTTCTTTCCTCTCTTATGGTTTAAGACAAAATAGGGCACGAGGTTTACCTCCACTTGCGGTGAGCTAAAGGGTTAGGCAGTTGCAAATCATTGCCAAGTCCTGAAAGGACTTTACATTGTCCTTTGTTGTGCCACTGAAATCCATGCATGTGCTTATGATGCTTTCAGCAACATTACGTTCCTGATGCATCACATCAATGTTGTGCGGGAGCTTCAATGCCTTGGCATCTGGAAGGTCCCATATTCCACTTATGTGAGTCTAGTTGTGCTTCTTTCCAAACCCTTCATACACACCCTTTTCCTTGTTTAGCTTAAGGCTTGCGAGCTGATCAGCAATTCCTTGCCCACTTAGCCTTTTTGGTGGTCCGTCGTAGTAGACGGTGTCTTTCCTAAAGCTATCCTTTTCGGCTCTAAATATATGATCTGAAGGCAACCCACATCTATGGCAATCAAAATAGCAGATCTTCCCACCAAACTCAAGACGGAAATATCTAGTTTGAGCACCACATATCAGACAGGTCATGGTCCCATGAATGCTCCATCAAGCAAAGATACCATACGCCAAGAAATCATGAATTGACCATAGGTACACAGCCCTAAGGGTGAATTTCTGCTTCAAGAAAATGCCATATGCTTTGACACCTATCCACAGCTATTTCAACTCTTTGATCAAGGGTTGTAACATCACGTTGAGTTTGTTCCAGGATGTTTCAGACCAAGTATGATGAGGCAAAGGAACATAAATTCGTACTTCATGCAAAGCGAAGGTGGAAGGTTGTATGGAATACCAAACACAGGCCAACTAGAGTAGGAAGCGGCCGATTGACCAAAAGGTGTGAAGCCATCAAGCCAAACCAAAGTGAATATTTCTCGCTTCCTTAGCGAACTCTGGATCAAAGCTATCCAAAGCCGTCCATGCATCTGAATTAGCAGGGTGCACCATGACCCCTGGGTTGTCACATACACCTTCTTTCGGCCACCACATGTGGTGAGCCATTTTCTTTGAGAGAAATAGCCATTTATAGCGAGGTGCCAAAGGGAAGGAACGGAGTTGCTTCTGTGCAACGTCTGTCATCACCTTTTTGCCATCCTCATTTACTACCTCGACATATCTGCCTTTGCCACAGTTTAAGCACTTTTTCTCGTCCTTATGATCATCCTAGAAAAGCATGCAGTTGTTTGGACACACATCTATCTTCTCAAAGCCCATACCGAGGGCTTTGGTCAACCTCTTGCAATGATACATGTCATTTCGCAACTTATGAGGCTGCGGAAGGACATCCCAGATCAATTGCACGAGCTCATTGAAACACTTGTTCGGGAAGAAATACTTGGACTTGATGGCAATGAGCCGAGTCACAAAAGCTAGGAAGAACAATTTTGTGTTTTCATGCAGCAGCTTTTCCGCAGCTTTAACGAGCTTGAAGAACTCCTCAACCTCCTTTGTAGGAGGATCCTCAGAGTTTAGACCAAACTCCAGCTGTAAAGTTTATAGCATCTCATCCATCCTATCAACACTCGCCGAATCATCATCCGCTTCCCCTTCTGTTTCAACTCTAGTTTCTTTCTCAATGTGGAAGGTCCACATTTCATAGTCTGGCATGAAACCATGGTTAACCAGGTCTTTGGCTAATTCTATCCTATTCCAAAATTTTCCGTGGTTGTGGATGCTACATGGACACCTGACCCGATCGTGGGTTGTCAAAGAGAAAGCATGGTTGATAAAAGCCTGTGTCTTGCTCCTCCACTCAGCTGAGTGAGCTTTACCCCCACTCTTATCCCAACCATCTTACATCCATCATCGATACTTGAGGCTATAGATCAATGCAAGGAAGATGGTAAGCTTATTTTATTTCTATGTATTGTGGCCCTACATCTATAGATAAGGATATGTCCTAAACCCACCCAAGAGTGGCCGACAGAGCGCGGATTTAGGATGAGTCTGCAGGGTTCAAACAAAATTTCAGCATCATAACCCCGCTGTTCTCCAAGTGCACACCCAAATGTGGTGCAATGGAGAACAACAGGGTTATGCTGCTGAAACTTCGCTCAGACCCCGTGGCTCATCATAAATACCATGCTCTATCGGTCACTCCGAGGCTGTCCAAAAAAAGGAACAATTCTGGACCAGCCACATCTCATGTGCGCAACGCACGTGAGACATTGTCGGTCCAAAATGGGTGACGCATAGGTACTGTGACTTAAGTTATTAAAGCAAGACAGACGGTAAGCATAGCATATGAAAATGATAAGACATATATATAGTATAAGTGCTAACATATAACTAAGCATGTTGAACCATAATAGTGCGTGACAAAACCCTTATATTAAAGCACAACATAACATATCATACTAAAGAATGAGTAAACATGATAAAAAAGGTAACATAACAAAGCATATTTATACAAACCAAATCTAATTTCAAATGATAATGTGAATGTGATATGTCATCTCATTTTAACTAAACTTTGTAATTAATCAACTAATCATGTACTACACAATCCATATATTTTATACTAATTAGATGTCCTATAATCATAAGTTTCGACGGCCACGCAAAAGAACTGCCGAAAATTAACTACAATTGCACTTATAATCATAACTTTCGTCGGCAAAACGTGTAATACCACCTGAAAATTAGCTACAAACACTACAAAAGCTATAGATTTCTCACCTCAAAGCTACAGAACCCTCCTTAAATTGAACCTCGAACCCTTCCTTGAGAAGTTGCGAGACAAAAACCAAATTTAACCCCAAACTCCTCACAAAAGAAACTTATCTCAGGTAAAGCTTGGCAGAAAGTGAAACACCACCAACACCCAACATTTTACCTTGACCATTATTCCTGAATCTGATGTACTCCTTGGTGCTCATGGTGTTGAGGCTGGAGAACCATCTGCGATGCGCTGTCATGTGCCTAGTGCAGCCAGAATCCATGATCCATATGTCATCCAGGGCCCGATCCTACAAAATCAAGGAAAGCGAGAGTGAGCAAACGGTCCGGCACTGGGGTTAGTAAAATTGCTGAACCAGTACCGAGCCATCTGCTCAAAGGTGGGGTAAGCAGAGTCAAAGTAAGTATCATGATGATCTGGTTAACCATGACCTCCAAAGCATGGACTCACAAACCCTCTACCTCCAAAGTCTCGGTCATGAGGTCCATTGCCGCATAGAAAATGACTAGGATCTCAGCCGGCTAAGCGTCTCTCACCACTAGGAGCGTGGGCTCAAAAGCCGCCTCCTCTCTCACCAGCGGCAAAGCGGTCTCTCATCTCACTGCAATGGGGAGGATCCTACCTACCACCATAGCAGAACTGATCCTGGTTCCCCCAACCTCTCTCCTACCTCTCAATCTGCTTCCTTTAGAAGCAAAACTCCTCCAAGTGACCATTGCACTAGCAAAATCACAGTGGTAGATAGGTCTCTTGGGCATAGGCTAGGGTAGAGTCTTGGGCTTCGGTGAGGTGGTGTAGCCTTGGGTGGTGTAGGCTACCGGACCTGTTTCTTGCCTGAAGGCTTAAGCACTTCTTCCACAATCTTGCCCAGCATAGCTTAGTGTTGACAGTCATTATTGCACTATCTTCGACCATCAACTATCCATGATCATGAAGGAAAAGACATCAAAGTGTAGACTAACCCTTGCTACTGACATAGTTTCATGAGTTGTGTTGAATATTTGATTGCAGGAGCAAGATTAGCTGAAAACATGTCAAATCTAGCTAATTCAGAAGGAGACATAGGTCACCTGACTATAGGGCCAAGCCGCTCGGCCTCACCTGGTCGCTCGGCCTGACGTTGGGCCCAACTAGCCTCATTTTCAGAATTGTGTCAACAAAATTCTGAAGTGTAAACGCCAAAACCAACGTATTAAGCACCGGAAGGCTTGCCACCTCATTGATCCAACACTTGGATTGGTGAAGTCAGCAATCTAAGGGACTTCAATCCTGCGGCTAAGGAAGAAACACAAGCAATCTAAGCACACATTTTAATAGCCACCCGCCATGCAACCGACTTGGGGAGTGAAGATGGACCGTAAGATGGAGTAAGGCAGTGGATCCAAGGGCTGGCCAGGCCCCTCGGCCTTAGGTGGGGCCACCCGGCCTCCTACCTAGCCGCCCGGCTTGCCACTTGCCCCCATAACCGTGTTACCGACCCTATAAGTACCCCCACTCGCTTGGTGACTATAAATACCCCCCGGAGCTCATTTGCAAAGTGTGGAAGTGAGTAGAACATACCATTGTCTTAGTCTGGTAGTTATAGGATAGTCTTAGGAGTTAGAGTTGAGTCTAAGTCTTTGCCTCAGGGATTCCGGAGTAGCTTGGAGTCTTGGTAAAGCTCTTATTTCTTTCTTTGGTACTCTTGCTATTTCAGTATAATACAGATCATTGCTCTATCTTTCAGCTATACTTTACTTTATTTCTTACATTTGCCTAGTGTGGCGTACCTTTTTGCATACTAGATCAAGGCTTAAATTTATGTTGTCCCTTAGTTACTTGAATCTTCCAAGACTTGCCAGTGCTATAAGCTTGTAATAGACTTTTGATCTAAGATTAAGTTAGTTCTCTCACCCTCTGATCAAGGAAGAGCTTTAGTGATCATGTTCTCACTTGATCACTAGTATAGCATGCCATCTTACCCACGCAGATCTGATTGGTAGCCCCAATTGGTGGCAGCATTAGGGAGCCTTTGTAATCTGACCCCGTCGTTCGGTAAGCCCGTAGGCGTTAGCCACTTGCTGTTCGGTTGGCCAACTATCTACCTCGATGCCTCCTCAGTGTAGTCTAGAATTTTGCTTGACGCAAGACCCTAGTCTGTGTTCGTTAAACTCAGTTCAACTGCGAATACTCCTATGCAGCAATTAAGGAATAGAGTTTGGATATCTTTATGTCACTCGTCCTACCAGATAGCTATACCTAGTTTGCTGACAGCTTTGGTCCCTGTTTACTCTTTCCACCATACACTACCTTGTTTACCTTACCCCTAGTGTAAGAATAGCTGGTGTTTATCGAAGTTATATAATATCGCTTGAAGTATGAACAAATCATTCCACCTATTCGCATTTGCTTCCCTGTGGATTTTTACGATACTCAGAATACTGTGAGTGAAAAAGCTACATCGAATCTCCATGCGCTTGCGGAGTAAAATCTGTTACTCTAAGAGACGTCAACAAGATTTTTCTAGCGCCATTGCTAGGGAAGCAATTGGCAATAGAAGTTTTATTTTGTTCGAACCTAGGTACCATAAACTTGATAACATACCGCTATTTCTTAGCAGGCTCATTTGCCTCTGTCTACTTTATTGTTGGGTGACAGAGAGGTGTATGAACGGTTTTGACCTATCGGCAAACTTCCACAACAATCCGGAGTCGCTGCTCAGAAGGAGAGTCTATCAAAAGACAATCCACGGGCAGAGGCCTCTGCCATTAGCATTGGAGTTTGGATCCATGAGTACAACTTCACCGACACCAGCTATGGCCGAAAAGACCATTCGTGAGTTCTTCGTCCCATCCAGCAATAACATCGCCACTGGGCCTGAAGTGCAGGTTGGAGAAGGTTTTGAGCTCAGGTCCAAGCAAGTCCATTTCGCTGATTAGTGTTGGAGGATCCTAATAGCCATCTTCATCAATTCCCGGAGATATGCAGCACTTCCACAATCAAGGGTGCAACCGCCGATGCTGTTCGACTCCGCCTCTTCCCATTTTCACTAGTGGGAAAGGCAAAACAGTGGTTTTATCTACATCGTGCAAACTTGGCAACCTGGGAGGCATGCTCTAATGCCTTCCTTGCAAAGTACTTCCCTCTAGGAAAGACGAGCTCATTGAGGAACCAAATCTCAAGCTTCGAATAGCTCGCAGATGAGACAATGGTTGAGGCAGGGGAAGGACCTCAAGAGCACATCGCCGTATGCCGACACCATGGTATGGAACAGTGGCTAATCATCTAGAATTTCTTCCACGGGCTACACCGGTTCGCGCAAGAACACTTTGATGCAGCCGCTATGCCCGCACTCTCATTGAGAAGATGGCAAGCAACCAAGGATGGAAATAGGAGAGAGCGAACAATAAGCCCCACAGAGTCCACCATATTGATGGCACTGACATGCTCACCGCCAAAATGGACCTCCTGCTAAAGAAGTTGGAGGATGCTCCTGAAGCTGTGCTGGTCCAGGCACTAGATTCTCGCATGACTTGCGAGCACTGCGAGAATACCGGCTACACGGGGAACAGCTACCCCAGAAATGGATTGGAGGACGTCAACTTCATTAACAACAACAACTTCAACAATGGGCCTCATCCACAACCAGGTTGGAATTCACGACCACACTTACTCTTTTCATGTCAAGGTGCATCTTCTGGTACTCCACAGCAGTTTAATAAAAATGCTTTCAATCAAAAACTAGTGAATGATAGTATAAGTAAGAAATTCCATGCAAATGATAGAGTCCTTGAAACTTTGCCTATACAAATGGAGACGCTTAACAGTGCCATGAAGAATCAACTAAGCTTTAATAAAATGCTAGAAACTCAAATAGCTCAGCTTGCCACCGCTCTACCTAGTCCCACTTTGGCGAAGCTTCCGGGTCAGCCTGAGCCATCCCTGAAGGAACATATCAATGCTGTAACCACTAGGGGTGGAAGGTCTGCATAAGACCCTCAACATCCTAGAAATGCAGGGAAAGAGGTGGTAAAGCCCACTGAACCCAAGAATGGAGAAGAAGTGGCTAGTGAACCACGACTAGTGAAGGAAGCACCCAAGTCGGCTGCACATGAGTTTTATGACACCACCGTGCTCCCTTTTCCTCAAAGGCAGAAGAAGACTTCCGTTGATGATCAGTTTGGCTAGTTCGTTGAGGTAATAAAGAAATTATATGTCAATATTCCGCTGCTTAATGCAATGCAGGTGCCTACGTACGCTAAGTACCTGAAGGACATCCTCAATAACAAGAAGCCACTGCCATCCACCAAAGTCGTGCACCTCACAGAAGAGTGTAGCGTAGCCATACTCAACCAGCCGCCGCAAAAGAAAAAGGATCCAAGGAACCCAACCATCTCATGCTCAATCGGGACCCAACACTTTGATCAAGCTCTCTATGACCTAGGAGCAAGTGTGAGCATCATGCCAAAAGTAGTTTTTGGTAAACTAACGCATGATACACTTGTCCCTATAGGAATTTGCCTATAGCTGGTGGATCAGTCGATTCACTACCCCGTTGGGATTGCCGAGGACATCCCGGTCAAAATCCAGAACTTCCTCATCCTAGTGGATTTCGTGGTGCTAGACATAGAGATTGATAGCAAAACACTTCTCATCCTTGGACGACTGTTCCTAAGCACTGTTGAGGCCAACATTGATGTCGGAGCTAGAGAAGTTCACATCAACACCAATGGCAGAAGGGAAATGTTTGCCTTCAAGCTGAAGGTCGAACAATGCTGACAAGTGAAAACATTCAAATGTCAAGCACCCAGGAAGACGCCGAGACCCAAGATCGAGCTGTCGCCAAGTCAATCAAAAGTGGATCGTCTCATCTTAGCAATGAGAAAGTCCTGCTAGATGGAGAAGCCCGCAAGCTCAAAGCCGATCGCAAAGCTGAGTCACTAAGACGTGCCTCGATGGCCAAGCCGCCAATGAAGGAAGTAGGAGGCAAGGCTCATGTCACAAAGGTCGCCACCAAAACAACGAACACACACAAAGAATTGCAGAAGAAGGAAGAAATGCCAAAAGCCAAGCCAGAAGAAAAGAAGGAGAGGAAGACTCAAAACCAGAAGGCTATGGCAACAAAGAAAATCTTGCGAGCAAAAGTTGCAGCGTAAACGGCTCCTAAGTCTCCTTTAAGCGCTGACTCTGAATAAAAGGTATGACTTGCCCTTGCCAGGAGGTAAACTAGCATTACCCTCACTGCATATTAGATTCCCGTGTATTTACATTTGAACCTTTTGACTTTTCCTTCAATCACTGCATGTTTAAATTCAAGTTGCACTAGCCTAAATTTTTTTCATAAGCCTTTATATCTTCAGTTCCTATATCTCAAAAAACGAAATTTTCGGAGGCCACCCGGCCCCACCACGGCCGGCTAACCCCCCTACACCCTCTGCGTGCTAGTGCAAGGTCGTCCAGCCCCTACACAGGCCGCCTAGCCCCCCTCTGGTGCCCCCTGCTCCTTGTGCACTCCCTAAACACAAAGTGGCAAAGGGCACCTAGCACAAAAGGCCGCCCGGCCACTTGCCAGGCCACCCAGCCCCTGCTCCACCAATGCCTCCGCTTGTTCTCGCACCGTTGCAATCCCATCCTCCTACGAACACATCAACCAGGCTAAGGGCCTAGTCCCTAGGCAGCTCAGCCTCTAGTGCTGGCCGCCCGGCCCCTAGTGTTGGCCGCCCGGCTCAAGTCAGGCTGCCCGTCCCCCCATTGTTGCATCTTGCCTGCATGCATGCACTCCCGTGCACTTATAAATATGCATGCAACCCCTTCAGCTCTCCCCGCACAGCTCAGCATCGTGAGCTTTCTCTTTCTCCCCCTAATCACTCTCTAATCTAAGCTCGTAGCTAATTTCAGCACTAAGGAAATTTTTGCTCAAATAAAATTAGTGCTCACTCCTGCTTGTTGGACGGTTTGTGGAGGCTCTACCCCACAAGAATAACTAACCTCTGGATGACTGACTTTGGACTGTTGACCGCTAACGTTAATCTTTGTATCTACCGTTTCCCTCAAGTATTCTCTTTTCTGTGTCTATTTTGCAGGATGCCTTCATTTTTCAGAAGAGCCAAGAGAGCCATTAGCAACACAGGGAGGGGTATCCACGTCAACTTTCTGTCTTCGTTACGCTTCCACTCCAAGAGTGTCAGCTCGAGGACCCCTGCTGCGTCCGATCGGATTCCCATCAGTGGTTCCCGAAGCCAGGAACAAGACGACGAAACATCATCACAAGCCCCACCACAGCGCCAACTTTCGATGATCCATGACATCATATCGCATAACGACACAAAAGCAAAGACGTTGGAGCACCTTGCATCAAAATCTTTTGGATGGACAAGGTACTTCGATGCCTTCATCCTTGTCAGCATAGGTATGCTGGACAAATTTACGCATGCATTTGACTACGCGGGATAGATGCAATTCTCGAACATCACAGAGGAAGGATCAATCCGCCTTACAAAGGAGTTCCTAATGACTCTGCGCGTGAAAAGACACCCCACAGGTATGACCATCCATGCATGTTTGTTCAATACCAAATTCTCTATCACCCCGAGGAGGCTTAACAAACTCCTAGGCTTCAACTCAGACTGCTCTTTAGCAGACGAGCTGGTTGGGTACGACATGAGAACTTTTTGGACGGAAATCTACGGGAAAAGTGTGAGGGGAAAGCACAGCAATACGAAAATCCACTACCCTACTCTGAAACTTCTGGCTCCCTAGGTCTCACTCATTATCTTCCCACGGGGGGAAGTACGATGTGCACCCAACGAAGACCTCTAGTGCCTTTATGCTATGTACAGAAAGAAGCGCTATGCTCCAGTCATCGACATGGTCCATCATTGGATGGAGATGCCGAAGACCAATACTCCCATAAACATCACATCACTGGTCAGAAGGATTGCATCCGGACTGGGCGTCCTAGAAAATACCCAGCACATGTACATCCCTGATGACATGACACATCTCATTGCGGAGAAGCACTTCATCCAGGCACACTTTATGAAAAGGGACAAGAGTGGAAACTTAGTCATGACCTACTTTGGACATAATCTTGAAATGTCACTTCCAGTGCCACAGTACGATTTGTACAAAATTAGGAGCCTAACCATGCAGCTCGACCTAGAAGCACCACGCCAAAGCATTGGAGGTGTCATGACTAGAGCCCAATGGCGACGAGCAGAAGCTCGTCAACATGAGGCTATAGAGGAAGCAGAAGCAGATCCATCATGGGCACCCCATGCTGCCACTCTGACTGGAAGTCTCGACCCGGAACTATCATGGTTCTGCCAATACGGCCAACCCGAGCCATGGTATAACAGCAGTGGCGGAGGCTAAAGTTCATACCAGCCATCGCATAGTACTCAGTACTATGGTAGTGGGAGGGCGTCATATGAAGTCGGTAGTGACCAAGGTTACTCTGCATCAGCTCGATTCCACTCTGACAATGTGGCCAGCATCAACTGCGTAATGGGGGAGATGAACTTGGGCCACTACAATCAGAGGCTGTACTAGCAGGTGGGCGACATCGCCCGACGCACCGTGGCGATGGACCAATGGCTTCAGGACAACTCCAACATGATTAAGAACCTGAACGAACAAGTCGGAGCCGCCTTCAACAATGCTTAGGAGTTCTACAACTACTACTGCCGCCAGAACCCCTAGCTTCATTGAAGCTTGGGGGGATGGTAGACCAATATGGGCATGCCTCCTCACGTCCCCATCTCAAGAGTAAGGCCCCCATATTCCTATCGTCGTTCCTCCCTATGTAGCAGCAACAGTACCAGTCCGACCAGCAGTTCCAACAGTACCAATCCGACCAGCAGCAGTCCGTGGCCACTGTTGACGCGGCTTATGTACGAAAATTATACATCATTTTATATGGTTTTTCATTGATTTTATGCGTCAACTATATCTTTCTCTAACATTTATCACCGATAATTGTGGATTTTGCAATATTGTCTTGGAAATATGCTACATGTGATTTTTTCAGGTTTTAGACCAATTTTTCGCGAAATTCACCATGATCCACTTCGAGTAAGAAAAGACCGCTAGATGACATGGATTGAAGACGAAGAACAAGGAAGACTTGGTGTACTCATAGCCCCTCTGTGTGGATCAAGGCTTCCTAATCAGAAGATTCAATAAAGTGTCAAGAGCTACAAGAAAATGAAGATATTTATTCATTAAAGATGTCAAATATGTCAAAGGCTAGAAGAATCCGTCAAAGCTTAGCCCATTACAAAGATTCTAGAAGCTCAAGAGTCCGAAAGACCCCGCACAAATATTTCTTAGGCGGCAAGCAACGTCCCCGCGAAAGATGGAAGGAAACGGACAAAGGAAGGGCTGAGGTCAGCCGACCTTAGGCCTTCTGGTTGGCCGACCCCATCCAACCATGGGTCAGTTTCTGATTCCTTTTCTCCCACGTCTTCTCCAGACTATATAAAGCGAGTCTAGGCCCCGAGTCGAGGCATCCAATTCATTATCGAGGCGACAAGATGTAGAGAAGAGGGACAACAACTAGAGGAGAGCTGAGGGTCGAGATTCTAGGCTAGGATTAGAGTTCTTCTAGTTCATAGAGGTGATTAGAGGCCTTGCATGGTGCTCTAATTACGTAGCTCCAAAGGTCTAATTGTATCATCAAGGGAGGTATGGCCATGGTTGTAAGTATGATACAATTTATTAATGAAAGCATTGTTCTTGTCTAATTATCATGTTCTTGTTCTAATTATGCATGTTCTAGCTCTAATTAGATTTAGATCTAGATGCTTGTTGATTAGACCATGTCTTTAAGGGTTATATTCATCTAGCGTTCTTGATTGTTGATCTAGCTTACTAATGATATAGTTGTATGTCTAGTTCTTTTGATCATGGAGATTAGAGGTTCTAGTTGTGCTAATTATGTTATTAGACCATATAAGGTAGTTGGAAGCTAGTTCTCTGATTACATGTCTGTTGAAAGCTTTTCGTCGATTACCTGGTTAGCAGTGACAGTGGAGCCCGGGGAAAGGTTAAGCCGATCTAGGGGGTTAGGTTGATTGATCTCGATTTAATTATGCTATGATGAATATGCTTGAACATGCTTGTCTACCTTGAGCTACTTGTTATCTCGTTGCTTTTATCTAATTGTGGTACCCTTATCATGCTTGTTTTGGATCCAATTAGAGCTTGATTAGAACCTAGTTAATACCCCTTAATTAGTGTTCTAGTTCTGTTCTAATTGTTTATCTTATATATTTAGTATAGTTTAGACGTAGATTAGACATAGTTTAGAGCTAGTTTAGAGGTAGATTAGAGCCTTGCTTTTTACCTTTAGTTTTCCATAAACTCTTGTTAATTAGTTCTCAATTAGGTCGTTTCCTGGATTGACAAAACCCATGATACTCATCCTGGGGAAAAGCTATCATGATATTGTCGCTTGCAGTATAAGGTTTGGCGTGCTTAATTGCTGTCAACAGCCACACCCATTCTACCCGAGAGTGAGTACCAACCATAATAATAATAATGTTTGTTTATTTTATTTCTCTTATATATATATATATATTTATATATATATATAAAGTGTGTCAATAAAATAGACTCCCACCTTTGATATATTACCTTCATTATGGAAATGATGAATAGTTGCTCTATTATGTTCTTGTTTAGTTGTCTATGCACATACCATACTTAGCTTAATTTCGAGCTTGTGTGTATAAAATTAGAACCTGATCGTTTACTTTGTGGATGCCATTTGTACAACTTTGCCTAAGTTGTTGAGAGAAATCATATGACTAAGTAATAGACCAGCTCTCACATTCCTTTAGTAGGATGAACATCTCAGGTTATTCTTTTGAAAAATTAATGTGAAGTTCCCCCGTTGGTCTTTAAACACCTACCAGAGCCAAATACATTGAAAATATCTGAGCCTAGCATACCAGCTACTTAGTGTTGTTTTGAGCTTTGTCAAATTTTGAGTCTCATTGAATGTAATCATCGCTATCTTGTGAATCAATGGAGAAAATCACACCATCCCACATGCATCTACCTATCCTGGGTATGCATCCATATATCTCCAAATAATAACTTTAACCTTAGTCCTTCCAAATCAAAATGAGGTAGGATGTGGAGCCAAAAAATGAATGAAAAAAAAAGCATGCGAGTCAAAGCATGGCAAAAAGAGAGAAATACAAAAGGCTCCATATCCATACCCATCACAAAATAAGGAGAAGGGAAGGAAAACAAGGAGATCCACCCATCCATCCACCAAATAAGCTCCAACGATAAACAAGATTTGCTGATGTAGTACATTTCTTTGGTCCAATCTTTGGCTTTGGAAAATAAATAACCTAAGCAAGATAAGTTTTTCCATCACCCTGAGCTCCATAAATGCTTTTAGTGTAGGAAAAATCTTGGCCGTGCTCTTGGCCTTCCATGGTGAGGATACACTTTTGAGCGATCGAGAGTGCCCCTGGGGAAACATACTCTATTTTGAAAATCTCCAAAAAAACACCTGAGATAACAATCCAATAAGAGATGTTTAGAGCTAGGACCTACAACAAGGTCGTTCTTTCTCTCAACCGCCCAAGATAGGTAAGTAAAAAAATGCACCACATGTATGAGAAATGGAGATCATTACATACACAATGGTTTGAAACAAAAGCATGGGTGACGGTTATGTATAGCCTCTATTCTTGAACATTGATATTGCAGCAACTCCTGATCCATAACCCATCGTGGCTTTACTCGAGGACGAGCAAAGGTCTAAGCTTGAGGGAGGGTGTTGACAGTCGTTATTGCACTATCTTCAACCATCAACTATCCATGATCATGAAGGAAAACACATCAAAGTGTAGACTAAGTTCCACGAGTTCCACGAGTTGTGTTGAATATTTGATTGCAGGAGCAAGATTAGCTAAAAACATGTCAAATCTAGCTATGTCAGAAGGAGACACAGGTCACCTGACCAAAGAGCTAGGTTGCTCGGCCTCACCTAGGCCACCTTTCCTGATATTGGGCCCAAATAGCCTCATCTTCGACCTACATGCACATTAAACACATGTCAACACAATTCTGTAGTGTAAATGCCAAAACCAACGTATTAAGCTCTAGAAGGCTTGCCACCTCATTGATCCAGCTCTTGGATTGGTGAAGTCAGCAATCCAAGGGACTTCAATCCTACGGCTAAGGAAGAAACACAAGTGAGATCCAATGGCTCGGAGAAAAGCACACATTTTAACCGCCAACCGCCATGCAACTGACTTGGGAGTGAAGATGGACCGTAAGATGGAGTAAGGTCATGGATCCAAGGGCTAGCCAGGCTGCCCGACCTCAGGTGGGGCCGCCCGGCCTACCACCTGCCCCATAACTGCTTTACTGTTGGCGTCTCTTAGCCTTAACAGGTTTTACTCCACAACTGCACGGAAACTTCTGTAGCCTTTCACTCAGAGTATTCTGAGTATTGTAAATTTCCACAGGGAAGCAGCAGGCGGGAGAGTGTAATTGAATATACTCAAATCGAATGAATGTAATACTTGGATAAGTTATACCATTTAGAATTCAAATAGGGGTAAACGTGACAAAGACAGGTGTATTGGCGGTGAGGTAAGTCTATAGTAGCTATCCGTAGAAGGTATAGTTGCCTGGGAGGACAACGAGAGAGATAAAGTCACCGAACTCTATTTCTAATTGGCTGCAAAGGTTATCCGTGCCTAACCAAGATATTCAAATAAACAAGTCAGGGACTTGCGTCGAGAAAAATTCTAGAGTCTCGAGGGTACCACGGGTAGATAGTTGGTCCTGAAAGAGAGTCTAGCTAACACCTATGGGCCTCCCGAACGACGGGCCTAGACTACACAGGCACACCGCACGCTGTCACCGAGTGGGGCTACTAGACAAAGCTGCGTGGAGAGGATGGCATGCTATAAACGTGTTCAAGCGAAGCTGGAACAACAATAGGCCGTCCTTGATCAGAGGAGAGGGTCTAGCTAGAGCCTAGAGTCTAAGTCAAGGGTTGAGTTATAGCACCGGCAAGAATAACAAGAATTGAATAACTGAGTAAAGCACAACCCAAGTCTAGCAAGTGTGCAAAGAAAGGTACACCACACTCACAAGATAATCTGAATACAAAGATACAAAGCTTTTACCGCAGACTCGAAGATGACTCAGGAGACTCCGAGGCAAAGCTCGACTCAACTCTAACTCATAGGACTATCCTAACTACTAAGGGAATAGTGTAACACTCTAAGATAGAACTTGAACCCAACTCCACACCTTGCAAATGAGCTATCAGGGTCTATTTATAGTACAACCGAGTGAGGGGGGGGTATTTATAGACACACTAGGTCGGTTAGGGGGTAGGTCGATGGCCGGGCGACCACCTACATGGCCGGGTGGCCATGACACATGGCCAGGCGGCCATAGGATCTGCCGACTTCCATGATCCAACGCTTGATATTGCTTCCCCAAGTCGGTTGACGGTTGGTGCACATGCAAAACATGTCCGAAGGTGGCCGGGCGGCCAAGAATAGTGGCCGGGTGGCCACTTGTCTTCCACTAATTGGTTGCATGTTGGTTCTGCCAGATTGATGACATCACTGATCCATGTTTTAATGTCCTTTCGACCCTTAGATATATTGGACACTCTTTTGTATGGTTGGATCTTCATTGCCTTGCGTTTGTTTGCATGTAGGATCAAAGTTGTGCAAATGAGGTGGCCGTGCGGCCAGGCTAGACCCTGACCAGTGGCCGGGCGGCCACTGGTGGCCTGGAACATGGCCGGGCGGCCATGGGTCATGACTGGGCGGCCATGGCCTGTTCAAATTGTTGCCCATCTCTGATCTTTGGCTTGTTTTCAACCATTTTGCACATATTTTGGTACCTGCATCGAAATATTCATGTACATCTTGTGGAACTCATTAGTAGCAAGGGTTACTCCTATTCTTTCACATGTTTCGCCTCATTTGGTTACGACCGTCAACAGCCCCCCAAGCTTAAACTTTTGCTCATTCTCGAGCAAAGCTAAGACTAAAAGTGGATCAGGAGTTGCTATAATATCGAAGATGAAGGGAAATTCTTATATGCAACTCAACACTTAAACTTTTGCCCCAAGTAGCGAAATAATTGAAGTTTACCTCGTGTCATACCTGTGGTGCATCTTTTTGCTTACCTTGCCTTAGGTGGTTGAGAGATTGAACGACTTTATTGTAGGAGTGATTCTAACTCGTTCTTTTCGAATGTCCTTCTCAGGTGTTTTCAAGACTTTCAAAACAAAATAAGCTTCCCCAAGGATACTCTTGATTGCTCAGAAGTGTTTCCTCACCAAGGGCCATGATTTGGCCAACATTTTCCTACACTAAGGCATTTGTGGAGCTTTAGGTGAGGGAGAATGTGGCTCACTTAGAATGTTTATTTTGCTAAGCCAAACATTGGACCAAAGAGTGTACTCTATCATTTCTTCTGTTCGATCACTTGAGTATGAGTGGTGGAGTAGTATGTCTTCTTCTCGAGATTTTCATCCCATGCAGCCTTTTGCATATTTGGAGAGGATATGGAGCCTTTATTTATTTTTGCCATGCTTGAATTTGCATGCTTTTTATTTTGCCATGCTTTTGCATGCAAATTTTTTTGCCATGGTTTTGCATGCATTTTTCTTTTGGCTCCATACCCTTCCTCCTTGAATTCTGAAGGCTTTGGGACTATGAGAGGTATTTGGAGACTTTTTGGTGGATGCAATGTCCAGAGTGGATTACTTGCATTTGTTTCTTTTGTACTCCAGTTATCAACAGAAGATGATATTTCTACTTAATGAGACTCAAAATTTGACAAAGTTCAAAACATTTCTAAGTAGCTCTTTGTAGCGGTTTCAAATATTTGAAGCATTTTGGCTTTGGTAGGAATATTCAACCAAGGGGAGCTTTATTTTGTTATTATAAAAATAAAAACCTGAGACATTCATCTGTCTAGGAACATGGAAGAATCATCTTGCTTTTAAGTCATATCATCTCTCAACAACTTAGGCTTGTTATCACAAATGGCATCCACAAGGTAAAACTTTTGGTTCACTTCTTTTTTATTCACCAACATGGGACTAAGCTAAGCATAAGTTGTCATGCAAGAATCAAACCATTCACTTGATAGAGCAACTATTCATCATTTCCAAAATGAAGCTAGCAAGTGAAATTAACATTTAAGCAAGGGAGTTATTTGACATGTTTTTTTTTCATTTTTTTAGAGTAAAATAATTTAAACTAACTAAAACTAAGCAGGCTAGGAATTAAGGATACAACGGCATTACTCTCACTGAAGGGCAGAACGGACGGTTGGTGGGGCAAAACTGACTTCAGGAAATCTTACGGAAATGCACGAAGGAGTGGGCTGATATGCGTACCTCCCAATTCTCGGGTCTTACCTCCCCTAAGCTTCAACGAAGCTCAGTCGGGGTAGAAACCTCGCCAGTTGTAATACATGAGATTTTGCTCCTGCATGCGTTCAACTGTTGCCCTTGTCTCTAGGACCATGTTGTGGGTGGCTCCTTGTTGATCCTGTATCTGGTGGAGGTCGTCTATTATCCCCAAGGTGCGGTGCTCTTGGAGATCCAATGCCCCGAAGAGGGCGTTGATGTTCCCCGCGAGTCCATCGCCAGTTTAGCGGGAGGAGCTGGATGGACTTACACCATGACCATAAAATTGCTCACCTCCACCGTGGTATGACGGTGTCGTATGTGCTGATGGTACCACGGAGTCCCACGAACTGTGCCAGGATTCCCTCTGGCTCCCCCAAGCGGGTGTGCCTCCCTGGTGAGGGGGTCCAGCACCTGGGTGGGCCCAGGAGGGTCCTACGGCTGGGTGAGCCCATGCAAGTTCGGCACCTGGTTCTTGTGCTTCTTCGTATGCCTTGTGGATTCTATCCTCGGCTTGACGTCGTTGGGCATGAGTCAATACTTTGGAGACACTATTCCTTGCAGGCTCAGGTGCTGGCTCGAGTGCTAGCTGCATGGTTAGTGATCTCATCGAATATAATGTGGCGCTGGAAGTGGTAGCTCAAACTCATAGCCCTTGTACGTCATGATATAATTTCCCTGTGTGTCTATCCTCAGGAAGTGCGCGTGAAAGAAGTGCAAATCTTGGACTATGCGAGAAGGGTCATCAGGCATATATGGCATAGAAGCATTAGCTAACACTCCCAAACCATTGGCGATCCTAGTCACGAATGACGTGATCGAAATGGTGGTGCCAACGTGAACCAGCTCTCGCCAGTGAGTGATCATACTACGCACAGGGGCAAATTTCTGTTTCTTCCATATAGCATAAAGGCACCTAATATCATCTGTTGTGACACAGCAGAAGTCATCCCATGGGAAAACAACCATGGTAAGCCAACGAGCTAGAAACCGCATGGTAGGATGTTTAATTTTTGTGATGCTATTTTTTCCCTCGAGAGTCAGCCCTAGCTAACTCTCTCTAAAACTCTACTGAGTTAAAGCCTGTGGGGTCTTCCGCCACAGAGCATTGTGGCGAGAAGCTTAGCAAGTTGCTAAATTGACGTAGTGTAAGCTCATAGTAAGTATTAAAGAGTCAGAACCAGACACACGTAGCTTCCCTTCGGGTGTCGGTGAGAGCGTCATGAGGAATTCCTTTGTGAGGAGGACGATTCCTCCTTCTAGAATTTCTACAAAGGTCCCCCAGCCGATGGCTTGGAACACCTCATCGAACTTGCCTCGCATGCCAGTGTTGACGAGGAGGTCCTCATCGAAGCATTTGGTCAAGGTGTAGGACTTTTGAAGCAAAAGTCTTAACGCCTTGGCCTCGTCCTGGCTTTGTGGTACGAGTTGCGAGTAAAGGAGTAGCACTTGCCGGTTAGTGGAGGATATTGAAATTTCCTTCGGCTCTTCTGTGCTGATGGACATCCACTCAGAAGCAGCATGTTTGCTTGCTGGACTCTACCCTCGGAGGACGACCAGTGGATGTGCTTCCCCACCTTGCTAACGGCCTTCTTCGCCTTCTTGAATATGCCGTTCATCCTGCAAGACAGCAACAAAAACACGATACCCGAAGGATACATGACAAGATAATATAAGCGTTAGCGGGTTAGTCGTCCAAAAAAATAAACTAGTCCTTGTGGGGTAGAGCCTCCACAAAATGTTCACGTTCTGCGGAAATTTGAGAGAGTGTGGCCAAGATTTTATTTGGCTAACCAAATTTTATTCAGGCATTATTTTAACTAAGCATGGAAGAGTAATTAAGCTACTAAACAAGAGATTAGAGAGAGGGAGGGAAGAGTTTGTAGCTTGCTACGTGGTGCACTAAGCTAGGAAGCGAGGGGCAGTATTTATAGGCAATTTGGGGGTGCAGGGTGGCCGGGCGGCCAGGCAAGGGGGCCGGGCAGCCACTGCCCATGGCCAGGTGGCCACTAACTGAGGTTGGGCGGCCGTGGTCTTTGTGCCTGCATGTGCTCGAGCGAGGTGAGGGAACAGGGGGCAGTGCGCGTGCGGAAAGCAAAAGAAAAGGTGGCCGGACGGCCAGTCAGAGGTGCCGGGCGGCCATGCGCGCGCGAGAGAGGGCAGAGGGCGCAGAAGGGTGGCCGGACGGCCATTATGGCCGGTCGGCCAGCCATGGCAGTGTGCCAGGCGGCCATGGTGCCCTTGCCCCTTCTTTGCTTTATGTTGGGAGAAGATAAAGGTAAGGCAAAAGGAACAGAAAGGAAAAGAAAAGAGAAGGAGAAAGGCAAAGGAAGAGAGAAAGAGAAAGAGAGAAAGGAAAAGAGGAGAGAGGGAGTGTTGACATCTCTTAGCGTAACAAATTTTACTCCGCAAGCGTACGGAGATTCTCTGTACCTTTTTCCCCCAGAGCATTCCAGGCATTGTAAAAAATCCATAGGGAAGCAAGGGCTAATAGGTGCAATCATATGTTTGAACTTCAAACAGTACTATAACTTAGATAAACACCATCTATTCTTACAACGGGGGTAAGATAAAAAGGATAGTGTATTGTGGGAAGAGAAAACAGTGACCAAAGCAGTACACAACTAGGTAGTTGCCTGGGAGGACAACGAGTGAGATTAAGATATCCAAACTATATTCCTTAACTACTGCATAGTAGTATTCATGGTTGAACTGAGTTAAACAAACACGAACTAGGATCTTGTGTCGAGCGAAATTCCAGACTACACCGAGGAGGCACGGGTTAGATAGTTGGCCAACCGAACGATAACTGGCTAATGCCTACGTGCTTACCGAACGACGGGGTTGGATTACAGAGGCTCCCTATTGCTGTCACCAAGAGGGGCTACCAACCAGATCTGTGTGGGTAAGATGGCACGCTAAACTAGTGATCAAGTTCTCACTTGATCACTAAAGTCCGTCTTTGATTAGAGGGTTAGGACTAACTTAGCCTTAGATCAGAGCCTAAGGAAAGCCGATAGCACCGGCGAGTCTAGCAAGATTTAGATAACTCAAGAACAACACAAGCCTAAGCCTCGGTCTAGTATGCAATAAGGTACACCACACTAGGCAAGTGTAAGAAATAAAGTAAAGTATAACTCAAAGGATAGAACAACAAAGTATATTATACTAAAGTAGCAAGAGTACAAAGATAGAAAGATACAAGAACTTTACCAGACTCGAAGCTAACTCCGGAATCCCTGAGGCAAAGACTTAGACTCAACTCTAACTCTCAGGACTATCCTAGTGCTACTAAACTAGACAATGGTGTGTTTCGCTCAACTTCCACACTTTACAAGTGAGAGCTCGGGGGTATTTATAGTCACCAAGTGAGTGGGGGTACTTATAGGGTCGGTAAGGTGGTTAAGGGATAGGTGGCAGGCCGGGTGCCCTAGTAGGGAGGCCAAAAGGCTCCACCTCAAGCCGAGCGGCCTGGCCAACCGTCGGATCCACCTCCATACTTTATCTTGTGGTCTATCTTCACTCCCCAAGTCGTTTGCATGGTGGTTAAGGCGGTTATCTTTGTGTTTTCTCCCAAACCATTGGATCTCACTTGTGTTTCTTCCTTAGCCACAGGATTGAAGTGTTGAGTATTGCTGACTTCACCAATCCAGGTGCTGGATTGATGATGTGGCAAGGCCTTCCGGTTGGTTGCATGCGACTTTCGTGCATTCCACCTTGGAGATGTGTTGACATGGCATGTGCGTGCATGCAGGCCAAAGTTGGCACCAATTGGGCCCTTCATTAGGCCAAGCGGCCTGGAGGTGGGACCGGACGGCCAGGGGACATAGCCCTGTGGCCAGTCACCTCCTGGTTTGGCTCCATTTTACCATGTTTTAGTATGTCTTTTCACCTGCATTCAAATATTTCAACACAACTCGTGGAGATTTGTTAGTAGCAAAGGTTTGTCCATACTTTGATGCATTTCCCTTTATATTCATGGATAGTTGATGGTCATAGATAGTGCAATAATGACTGTCAACAGGGAGCAGGGTGGCCGGTCGGCCACTAGGGTGGCCGACCGACCAGGCACTGTGGCCAGCCGGCCATGCCCCTTGTTTTTTTTTGAAAATTTCAAAAAAGGGTATAAACTTGTGCCTAAGAAAAATAGAATTTATGCAAGACTAAATTTAGACATGCAGTGGAGTGCAAAAATTGAACAAGGCAGAAAATAAATATGCCGTCGAGTGATAATGCCAACTTACCTGTTGGCGAGGGCAGACCATTTTCTTCCTCTCGGTGTTATGTAAGCATCAAAGTTAAGGTCTTCTTTTCTTTGTGCTTCATTAACTCTGCACCATCCTGGCATATGCAATTGGCTCTCGGTGCTAACTTAGCGCTATCCTGGCATATGCAATTTGATCTCAGTGCTAACTTTGCGTTGTCCTGGCATATGCAGTTGGCTCTTAGCGCTAGCTCTGCACTGTCTTGATGTATGCAATTGGCTCTCAGTGCTGACCTTATTCACAGGCGGTTCGTCTTCTCTGCACTGTCTTGTATGCAATTGGCTCTCAGTGCAGACCTTGTTCATAGGAGCTTTGCCTCCTGTTGTGGGACCAGGCTTGCCGTGTCTTTTCTCTTGTTGTCTCAATTTGCTGCTTTTCATGGTGGCATCATACTCCTGTTGTTTGATGTTGGCCTCGATGTTCAATTTGTTCAGCATAATTGTAACGAGGCTGTCAACCTTTTTATTTGGCTTCTTGGTCCCTGTCTTAACCTTGGGTGCATTCTTTTGTGCCTGACACTTGAAAGTGTGCACCTTGTTGCACTGCTCATCTTTTGGCTTGAAGGCGAATGTCTCCTTCTTGTGTTAATGTTGAGTTGAACCTTGCCTGCCCCAACGTCGATGGTCACATCCGTGGTGCTCAGAAATGTTCGCCTAAGGATGAGCGGAGTTTTTGAGTCAATCTCCATGTCCAATACCACAAAATCTACCAGGATGAGGAAATTCCTGATTTTCACCGGAACATTCTCCGCGATGCGTTCTGGGTAGCGAACTGATTGATCCGCGAGTTGCAGACACATAACCGTGGGAGGAAGTGCAGTGTGACTCAGCTTGTCAAAGATGACGTTCGGCATTACGCTGACGCTGGCTCCAAGATCACACAATGCTTGGTCGAAGTGCTGGGTTCCAATCGAGCATGAGATGGTGGGGCTTCCAAGGTCCTTTTTCTTGAGTATAGCTGGGCTACACTCTTCTGTCAAATGTACTATTTCCATTGATGGTAGGGGTTTCTTGTTGTTGAGGATATCCCTTAAGTACTTAGCATATGTCGGTACCTGCATTGCATCTAGCAGAGGTATGTTGACATAAAGCTTCTTAATGACCTCAACGAACTTACTATATTGTTCGTCAGTGGCAGCCTTCCTGTTTCGTAGAGGGAATGGTAGCACCGTAGTGTCGTAGAACTCATGGGGTAAGTGCTTCGATACTGGCCTCTCCTCCTTGCTAGGTGTATCTTCCTCTACGACCTTGTCTTCCGACTTGGGTGTCTTCTCCTGCTCTTTACCTGCACGACTAGGAGATGGGGGGTCCTGTGTGGACTTTCTACCCCTAGTGATTACTGCATTTATGTGCTCCTTAGGAGGAGCTTTAGGTTGCCTAGGCAGCTTACCCGCATTTGGGTTTGGTAAGGCAGCAGCCAACTGAGCTATTTGAGTTTCTAATATTTTGTTAAAGCTAAGTTGGTTTTTCATAGCACTATTCAAAGTTTCCATTTGCAGAGATATAGATTCAAACATCCTATCATTGGCATGGAACTTTTTACTAATGCTATCATTCATAGCTTTCTGATCAAAACTAAAATTGCTTTTAGGAAACTACTGTGAACTTCCTGAAGAGTTACCTTGTCCGGAGAATGGGAGATGTGGTCGTGTGCTCCATCCTGGCTGAGGACGATTCCCATTATTGAAGTTATTGCTCCCTATGAAGTTCGCGTCTTCGGGTCGTGTCTCGGGGCAGCTGTTCCCCAAGTGCCCTGTGTTCGCATAAACTTCACAAGTCATATGATAGTCGAGCGCTTAGACCGGAGCGGCTTCTGGAGTATCATTTAGCTTTTTCAATAGTAAGTCCATCTTGGCAGCGAGCATGTCAATGCTCTCAATCTGGTGGACGCCACGGGATCGGGTACTAGACCTCTCTTCTCTCCATCATTGATTGGTGGCCATTTTTTCAATTAGCCCTTTGGCCGCAGTGATGCTCAAGGACTGGAAGGATCCTCCAGCGGCTGCATCCAGGTGTGCTTGTGTTGAGCGGTGAAGCCCGAGGAAGAAACTCTGAATAATGAGCCACTCTTGCATTCCTTGGTGGGGGCAAGCTGCGATGTACTCTTGGAGTCTCTCCTAGGCCTCCGCCACGGTTTCATCAGCGAGCTGTTGAAAGCTCGAGATCTTGTTCCTTAATGCATTAGTCTTTCCCAGCGGGAAGTACTTCGCAAGAAATGCATCGGAACATGCGTTCCACGATGTTAGTGTTGTTCGGTTGAGGTAGAACCACTCTTTTGCCTTCTCAACAAGAGAGAACGGGAAGAGATGAAGTTTGAAAGGTGTCCGGTGATGCTCCTTTCATCTTGAACGTGCTGCAGATATTTAGAAACAACTGCAAGTGATTGTTGGCATCCTCCGTAGCCAGTCGACAGAATGGGATAGCTTGAACCATACGGATCACCCTAGGCTTGAGTTCAAAGTTCTCTCCCACTTGAACTTCAGGTCCCGTAGGAACATTGTTGCTTGAGGGGATGGAGAACTCACGAATGGTCTTCTCAGCCATGGTGGTGGTACCTGGAGTGCTGGTAGAAGTGCTTGGTTCTAGCTCCCTTGGTATAGGTCTCTGCCTGTGGCTAGTCTTTGGACGAACTCTCCTAAACAGTGACTACGGGTTATTGTGGTAGTTTTCTAGCAAGTCGAAACCAGTCATACACCTCTCTGTTGCAACCACAACAAAACAACAGAGCAAAGTGAGCATGTTAACAACTAGCGGTAAAACTTATCAAGTATACAGGGTTCGAAAATGAGATATCAATTATCTCTCTGCCTATTGCTTCCTCGGCAATGAAGGACCGAGACGTGCGACTAGAGGGGGGGTGAATACGAGCACTTGAAATCACAAAATCACAAACCCCCAAATGAAACCAGATACTAAGCACCGTCCACTGAACAGATACGTGCCTAGCAGCGCAAGGGTGCCGTCCTCTGTGAGGATACGCACCAATGCAAGAAAGCTCAAGATCTGAACAAGAGTGACAGCGGAGCAACGGATTTTGCAATATCCGCCACAAGACACTCACCACACCTAGGTGTGTCTCACTGACTCACAGTAAGCAAAGAGAATGGTCTTAAGGGAGGAATGCGAAAATCCACAGCAAAATCACAGCGGAAAAACCAACCTGGGAAGAACACAGCAGCTCCCTGACAGGACCGGACTGTCCGGTGGCCAACACCGGATTGTCCGATGGGACCGGACTATCCGGTACCTGTTGCCGGACTGTCCGGTGGCACTGTCCGGACAACGCCTCACGCCGGACTGTCCGGTGGGCGCTGCCGGACTATCCGGTGGAACCGGACTGTCCGGTGGCCTCTGCCGGATGGTCCGGTAGGGTCACAGAAAATATGATTTCAAATCATAACTTGATCACACCTTGCTCAAACTTCACGAAATTTAGCTCAGGTTATCTAGACCCTATCTCAAAGTTATTCCCAACAGATCAACTCAAAGTAACCGCGGAATCAGCGGGAATTTCAGATCTTGTGAAATCTCCATTCTTGGGCAAGAAGGGGGAAAACACAAAAGAGGCTTGCTCGTGGCAATCCAGCAGGATTGAGATGAACTAAGTCATGATCTCCACGTCCTAGCAAGTCCAGAACATCAACAAGGAAAGAGATTCAAGCTTGCCCAACCAAAACACCCAAAAAGGCAAGGATTGAACCCAAAAACCAAAGTGAGAGGGGGAGGAGAAGAACACAAGGTTGCTGCACGAATTTGCTTCGATTAAGTGCCCAAAATGGGTCTAAAGATCCAGCATACAAGCAGAAATTCGTCCCAAGCAACCACCCTCATCTTCCCTCAAGATTAGGAGGCTAAATCCTACTCTAACCTCTCTAACAGTGGAGCTCAAAGCTTAAGGACGAAAATCACCAAGTGAAAACTAATCCTAGCAGCCAAGAGAACCTCTAATGACCTACCCTGGACCTATTTATACCCGAGTGCTATTTAGACAGTTTTGCACTTAGGTCCCTCTAGCTAGACAAACCCTAAGGACTCAAACGAAAGATTACAGGATATTTCGGGACGGACGACCACGATGGAGTCTTGATCTTCGTAAGTTCCACGCAATCCTCGGATGCTCCCCACGTGGCCAGTAGCCCAATCCGCGATCCGCCCCCGGTTTTGAAGTCAGAAACCGGGAAACTATAGGAAGTCTCCGCCTGGGTCGGATTTGGCCCATCTTCTCTATCTTGGCGAGTCGTGGCCCAACTCACCAAGGCTTGGGTAGCATGGGTGACGGTTTTGAGCCGAAGCCGCCAAAGCCTCCCTCGCATGCCTTCGCGCCACGCATTCGGGTTGGTGCACCGCGGTGACGCCTGGCATCCCCTGTCCATCAGGGTAGCCTCGCAGTCCTTCGGAGGACTTACTCCTGCCGTCGTCGTGCCGCTCCTCCGTATACCAAAACCCCATGACCGACAGACATCGAGTGTGCCTCCAGTCCTTCGGAGGACTTCACTCTACCTCCAGTCCATCGGAGGGCCTCCTGTCCATCGGAGGTTTTGTGCCCAAGTCCTTCTGGGTCTTGCTACTGGTGACAATCACTCATCACTCCAGAGGCAATGGAGCCGGTCCATTGGCTCTCAATCTCCCCCTTGATGAGTGCATTGTCAACACCTTCAACCTGTATCCTGAAATAGAACAAAGACAAAAGAAAAGCGTAAAACCGAAAAGAAAGAAGAAAAAGAACAAGTCGCTCAAGATGCCCAAAGACCAAATACTGGCAGAAAAGGGCAAATTGAGACTACAACAAAAACAAAGCCAAAGATTGACCCCCTAAGACAAGGGAAACCGCTCAACGTAGTCGATCAAACTAAAGCATGACCCCTCAAGAAAGAGGCAAACTGGCTCAACACAGTCATACTAAGGCAAAAGCATCGGCTCCTCCAGAAAGATGCAAAAAAGGCTCAACGCACCGATGCAAGAGCAAGCTAAAAACCCAACCTCCCCCTCAACTAGACCTCTACAGAGTCCTCCCCCATGGTCCAAACTCTCCCCCTTGTTGACAATGGACACATCAAGGGTCATAGAACTCAACTCCCCCTGAAATGGACAACTCCCCCTCAAAATATGCCATGAAATGCAGGAAGTGTACCATGAAGAGCTCAGCAGGGATGAAAAGCTAGTAAATACAAGTTCTAGCATACAGAGCAAGTGAGGGCAAGGTAGCATGCAAAACAAGCTCAATTAAATCTATCTTATACAGATCAGGAGCATGTTTTTCAGAGTTGTTGAAAAAAGAGCATCACCAACATGAATAGCATCTAGCAAGATAGGCATGAACAGCAAGATGCTAGCAAAACATACAAGGTGTGCTACTCTCAACCAAGGCATCTACAACAGGCCATAAGCAAATATGAGATTTGCAGATTTCAGATTTAGCAATTTTGAACTTCAAGCAAATCAGATCATGTGCCAGGGGTTATTCACTTGTCGTTGCCACTTCTTACCAACCAATGCCAAGCCTAGGTTCAGAAAACCATCAGGAGCTTAAGACAAGGTTTTGGTCATACACAGCCTAGTCCAAGTTCAAGCAAAGGTGCAAAGGCAAGCTATCTCAAACTAGATCAGTGTGACAAGTGAACCCTCCTGAATCTTTTCAATTTAACTCATAGGACAGCACTTGTAAATCACATTAATTCAGATTTTAGATATGAACAAGGTGCCATAAATGCTTAGGCATCAGTGCAACCCAGGCATACAACTAGCATATCCAAGCATGAAAAGATAGCATAGCATTCAACATTCCTACACATGCTAGGTAGCCAAGTCAAGTGGTGATCATGGTTTTTGATTTGGAAGAAGCAAAAGTGACTAAGCTCACAAAAGATATTAGATAGATTCAAGGAGCTTGGCCAACCATGATCATGCAAGCAACTGTACAATCTAGCACAAGCAACTACTAACTTGGCATACCAGAAGAGCTCTAGTGCTAGTGAAGGTGAAATGCATATGTTACAATGCAATGCATGGTATGGGACAAAATGCAAGAGAAGCAAAGAGAAACAAAGAAAGAAAAGAAGGAAAACGCAAAGCAAAACCTAAACTATACCAAAGTTACCCCAACCTAAAAAGGATAACAAACACCAAGCTCCCCACGCAAGTGAGCAAATATGCTCAGGTCTAAGGGCTTGGTAAAGATATCAGCCAACTGGTTCTCAGTCTCTACATGGATCAAGTCTATATCTCCCTTCTCATAGTGATCTCTCAAGAAGTGAAACCTCACGTCTATGTGTTTGGTTCTGGAGTGCAGGACGGGGTTCTTAGCTACAGAAATAGCAGAAGTAGAGTCAACTAGGAGAGGGATCTTCCTAAAACTGAGACCAAAGTCGCTCAAGGTGGACTTCATCCAAAGCAGCTGGGAGCAGCAGCTAGCAGCAGCAATGTATTCAGCTTCTGTGGTGGAAGTGGCTACGCTAGATTGCTTGCGTGAGGACCAAGAAACAAGGGAAGAACCAAGAAACTGGCAGGTGCCGGAAGTAGACTTGCGCTCCAGCCGACAACCCGCAAAGTCAGCATCCGAATATCCTCTAAGAGAGAGCAACGAAGCTGAAGAGAACCAAAGTCCAAGCTCAGGAGTGTATTTCAGATACCTGAAGATGCGCTTCACCGCTTGACGATGTGATAGCCTTGGTGAGGCCTGAAAACGTGCACAGAGGCAAACCGCGAACTGAATGTCCGGCCTGGTCGCCGTCAGGTACAGAAGTGAGCCAATCATCCCTCGATACTCTCTTTGGTCCACCACCTCCCCTTCTTCATCTGCATCAAGAGCCGTCTGTGTTGACATGGGAGTTGCCATGGGCTTGAGATCTCCCTTGTCAAACTTCCTCAAAATGTCCTTCGTGTACTTGGCTTGATGGATGAAGGTTCCTTCTGGGCCTTGCTTAATCTGAAGCCTGAGAAAGAACTGAAGCTCACCCATGAGACTCATCTCGAATTCACTGCTCATCTGTTCAGCAAACTTAGACACCAAAGCGTGAGATGAACCACCAAAGATAATGTCATCAACATATATCTGAACTAGAAGGGTGTCACCGCCACGACTCAACAGAAACAAGGTCTTGTCTACTGAACCCATCACAAAACCAGACTTGAGCAGAAAGGCTTTCAACCTAGCATACCAAGCTCTTGGAGCTTGCTTCAGACCATACAAGGCTTTTCTCAACTTATACACCCGGTCTGGAAACTTAGCACTCTCAAAGCCAGGAGGTTGTCTCACATAAACCTCCTCCTCTATGTAACCGTTTAGAAAGGCTGACTTGACATCCATCTGCTGCAATTTGAAGCCTTTAGAGGCAGCAAAGGCAAGCAAAATCCTAATAGCCTCTAAACGAGCTACAGGAGCAAAGGTTTCCTCATAATCTATCCCCTCCTTCTGACAGAAACCCTGGGCTACCAATCTCGCTTTGTTCCTCACAACCATCCCATCCTCACCCTGTTTGTTCTTGAAAACCCACTTGGTTCCTATAGGGTGGCAGTTTGGTGGAGGTTCAACTAAATCCCAGACATGGTTTCTCTCAAAGTTTTCCAACTCCTCATGCATGGCGTTCACCCAACTAGGATCAGATAATGCATGTGACACATCCCGGAGTTCGAAAGAAGCAACAAATGCGGAGTGACAGAAAAAGGCCAGAGAGTTAACCGAAGAACGTGTGACACGCTGGTGTAGGTCTCCAATCATCCTGTCTGGAGGGTGATCCCGCTGGACCTGCCGAGATGGAACAATCTCAGAGGTCACCTCCCCTACGTCCTCAGCGGGGCCAACCTCTGCTCGAGCTTGTGGTCGGGGGAGTGAGGAGGAAGACGTAGGCAAGGGTCCTCCTTCATCTTCAGAGCTCGTAGCAGAGGGGGCAGGAGCTGCAACCGGTGCAGTGGCTCCTGCATCACCAGCATCTACTTCGCCTTCCTCATCTTCAAAGATGGGAGCGCCTTCTTCATCATCACCTGAAAGCTTAAATGTGGGGGTTGTGCAGGGCATAGATTCATCAAAGGAAACTTCACAGGTCTCAACCACTTGTCTAGTATCAAGGATCCACACTCTATATGCCCTAGAGCTAGAGGCGTACCCAAGAAAAATACCATCCAAGCAGCGAGATTCAAATTTGTCCAAATGCCCCCCCTTTTTGAGCACAAAGCATCTGCAGCCAAATGCACGCAGGTGCTTGATGCTAGGCTGCCTGCCAAACCGTAGCTCATATGAAGTCTTTCCCAAGAAAGCCCGTAGAAAGATACGGTTGGCAATGTAACAGGCCGTATTCATAGCCTCAGCCCAAAAGCGTCGCGGAGTCCTATGCTCATCAAGCATCGTCCGCGCCATCTCTACAAGTGTGCGGTTCTTTCGTTCCACAACACCGTTCTGCGGTGGGGTATAAGGAGATGAGAATTGGTGATCAAGACCAAGGTCACGACAAAAGGTTTCAAAACGAGAGTTACGAAATTCTCCGCCATTGTCGCTGCGGATAGCCCTCATGGCTTTATGACTCTCATTCCTTAACCTCAAGACCAGATCCCGAACAAAACCAAAAGCTTCATCTTTGAATTCCATGAAGAACACCCACGAATAGCGAGAAAGGTCATCCACAACTACAAGCACATACCACTTCCCACTGACCGACTGTACTCGAGCAGGACCGACTGCTAGCAGCTCACCCGAGTAAGAGGTCATCACCTGATTGACAGGTGCATGAGAAGCGGCAACCATCTTCCCATGACGATAGGGGTGGCATACTAAGTCCTTTTCTGCTTTCAAATTGGGCAATCCTCGGATCAGATCCATTGAGCTCAACCTGACTAGCAAATCAAAACTCAAATGGCCAAGCCTCCTATGCCACTTCCAAATATCAGTAGAAGGACTAGCAACCAAACACTGAGGAGGTCCAGAAACAGATGCAAGGTCAACCTTAAAAACCTGTCCATAGGGCAAAATCCGACAAACAAGGTTTTCCTTAGCATCAAGCACACAAGAGGAACCCTCCTTAAAACGAACCTCAAACCCTTCCTTGAGAAGTTGCGAGATGGAGACCAAATTGAACCCCAAATTCCTCACCAAAGCAACTTCTCTCAGGGAAAGCTTGCTAGAAAGTGCAACAGAACCAACACCCAACACTTTACCTTGACCATTATCCCCGAATGTGATGTACTCCTTGGTGCTCACGGGGTTGAGGCTGGAGAACCATCTGCGGTGCCCTGTCATGTGCCTAGAGCAACCGGAGTCCATGATCCATATGTCCTCCAGGCCTCGATCCTACAAGATCAAGGAAAGCGAGAGTGAGCAAATGGTCCGGCACTGGGGTTAGTGTTAACGCTGAACCAGTGCCGAGCCATCTGCTCAAAAGTGGGGTAAACACAGTCAAAGTAAACATCACGTCTACCTAGGTACCCACGACCTCTAAAGCGTGAGCTCTCAAACCCTCTACCTCCAAAGCCTCGGTCAGAAAAACCATAGCCGCGCTGAATACGACTAGGAGCTCGACCGGGAAAGCGTCTCTCTCTGCTAGGAACACGGTCCTGAAAACTGCCTCCTCTCTCACCAGCAAAGCAGTCTCTCATCTCACCGCGACGGGGAAGATCCTGCCTACCACCCTGGTAGAACTGATCCTGGTTCCCCCAGGCTCTCTCCTACCTCTCAACTCGCTTCCTCCTGAAGCAAAACTCCTCCAAGTGGCCATTCCGCTGGCCAAAGTCACAGTGGTAGACAAGCCTCTTGGGAGTGGGTTTAGGCTGAGCCTTAGGCTTAGGTGGAGTAGCCTTGGGTGGAACAGGCTGCTGGACTCTCACCTTGCTCACTGGAGGCTTGAGAATCTCAGTCACTACTCTGTCCAGCTTAGCCTGTGAGGGCTTGGGTGTCCAGAACTGCTTCTTTGGGGCAGCCTTAAGAGGCTCATGGTAAACCCCATCAACAGTAGGGCTAGGCTGAGGAGAGGCAGTCTTAAGCTTAATTGGGGAACTCTTCTTCTCACCCGAAGTACTACTCTCTCCTAACCCAAGTCCACTCATATCACCCTTAGCTCTCTTGGTGCTCTCCAAGATCATCCTAAGTTGGGGCTCTCTAGCATACATCCAACTGAGCACCTCTCTCAAACGGTTGTTCTCATCAACCAAAATCTGTTTCTCCTCTCTCAGATCCTTCAGAACTAAAGTCTGGTTGGCACAAGTAGGGCAGTGTAGAGAGGGAATAGAGAAAGCAGACTTCTCTAACTTCTGAATGGTGGCATCCCTATCCACCAGCATCAACCTTAGAGTGAGACAGTTCTCACAAGTGTCAGGGGATGCTAAAAGCATCTCAAGGTCAGCTCTCAACTGCACAAGCTCACTCTCCAAAGTAGGACAGACCATGCACGAACCCAAAAGCGTGGGTCTAGCCCTAAGCTCCTCCAACTCCTTGAGCTGTCCCTCACACTTCACCTTCAGCTCAGCTATGTCAACAGCGAGGTGGGGACACATCTCACACTCAGTCACATCACTTAAAATAGGCTCATCCAGTTTAGACTGGAGCTTGCCTAACTCTACCTTCAGCCTATCCATTTCCTCTACCGGATGAGCATACTTGCTCTTCTGCTCACAGAGATCTCTCATCAAAGTCTCACAGGTAGGACACTCAGTCTCACTAGGCTGGGCTAACACACTCTTCACCCTCTCTATCTCAGCTAAAGCATTAGCCAACTTGGCTTTCTGCTTCTGCAGCTTCTTGGCTGCCTTCTCCAACAACCTATCCTGGGCTTTCAACTCACGACTATTTGACTCCAACATCTCAAGAATTTCAGCTTGCTCAGGAGTTACCTCTTCATCTGATGAGTCGTTGTCGTTGCCCTTGTCGTCCTTGTCCTCAAGCGCCATGGAGCAAAAGGATCTCCGGTGCATCTTGTGCTTGCGCTTGGACTTGGTGGAGACGAAGCAGAGTCCGGCTGGACCGCCTTGGTCCCTCCTCTTGTCCCGCTTGGTGATGATCTCCTCATCGCTTGAGCTCGACGAAGACGAAGAGGAGGAAGACGATCCGCCACACAGACCACCAAGCTCGGCGAAGAAGGCCTTGTCCCGCTTCCGGTTGTCCTTCTGGTAGCTCTTGAAAGCCTTCCGGAAGTTCTTGATCTTGCCGGAGCGGTGCTTGCTGTGGTCACGCTTGCCGGAGTGGTACTTGTTGGAGTCGCGGGAGTGGCTCTTGCCCTTCTTGTAGTAGTCGTTCTGCTTGTTTGGGCATTCGGCAATGAAGTGGCCAACCTCTCCGCACTCGAAGCACTTGGGCCTCTCGCCCCTCTTCTTGCTCATCCGGTTGTCATAGGCGCGCTGAAAGCGGCTAGACACCAAACAAAGCTCATCATCCCCAAGTGACGCCAACTGCTCCTCTGTAACAGACATAAGAGCAGAAAACGAAAAGTTGTGAAGCTGGGGGTTAGAAATGGCCTCACTGGAGGGAGAAGCCAAGGCCAAGCTCTTGGAGCCAGTACAAGCGAGAGAGTCTCTCAACTTGTAATCCACCTCTGTGGCCTTGAGCTTACTGTAAAGAGTCTCCACTCCAATTGTGTCATAGGCCTCAGACTCGATGATCGAGTTAACCTTGATCTCCCATACCTTCCTGTCCAACGCATACAGCAACTTGACAGCCTGCTGATGGTCGGTGTATGGGATCCTCTCAGGGCTAGAGTTAACGCGCAACTTGTTGATGATCGATTGAAAACGACCAAACAAGTCATCGATGGACTCACCAGGCTTCTGAACGAAATTTTCATACTCGCGCCTATAAGTCTCAACGAGACGCCCCTTGATGGTAGCAGTGCCCTCATGGTGTGCACTCAGCAAGGACCAGATCTGACGGGCAGTCTCAAGGTGGCTCACTTTCTCATAATCAACTGGACCAAGTCCTGAGAAGAGAAAGTTAACAGCTTTGGCATTCGCCTCATGCTGAGCCACAATCACTGGCGTAGTGTGCTGGGCAACTGGAACCACAACAAAATTCACACTCTGAGTAGCATCCCATATGTCCTGCCCCTGGCTAAGCAAGAAAGCTCTCATCCTACCCTTCCACTAGGAGTAGCCATCGGAACCAAGGACCGGAATCTTCCCAGAATGAGTCATAGTCGCTACTGGTTTCTCACCGGTAAAGGTATGAAGAAACCTAACCGGCGCTGATACCAATTGTAGGACCGAGACGTGCGACTAGAGGGGGGGGTGAATAGGAGCACTTGAAATGACAAAATCACAAACCCCCAAATGAAACCAGATACTAAGCACCGTCCACTGAACAGATACGTGCCTAGCAGCGCAAGGGTGCCGTCCACTGTGAGGATACGCACCAATGCAAGAAAGCTCAAGATCTGAACAAGAGTGACAGCGGAGCAACGGATTTTGCAATATCCGCCACAAGACACTCACCACACCTAGGTGTGTCTCACTGACTCACAGTAAGCAAAGAGAATGGTCTTAAGGGAGGAATGCGAAAATCCACAGCAAAATCACAGCGGAAAAACCAACCTGGGAAGAACACAGCAGCTCCCTGACAGGACCGGACTGTCTGGTGGCCAACACCGGATTGTCTGATGGGACCAGACTATCCGGTACCTGTTGCCGGACTGTCCGGTGGCACTGCCCGGACAACTCCTCACGCCGGACTGTCCGGTGGGCGCTGCCGGACTATCCGGTGGAACCGGACTGTCCGGTGGCCTCTGCCGGATGGTCCGGTAGGGTCGCAGAAAATATGATTTTAAATCAGAACTTGATCACACCTTGCTCAAACTTCACGAAATTTAGCTTAGGTTATCTAGACCCTATCTCAAAGTTATTCCCAACAGATCAACTCAAAGTAACCGCGAAATCAGCGGGAATTTCAGATCTTGTGAAATCTCCATTCTTGGGCAACAAGGGGGAAAACACAAAAGAGGCTTGCTCGTGGCAATCCAGCAGGATTGAGATGAACTAAGTCATGATCTCCACGTCCTAGCAAGTCCAGAACATCAGCAAGGAAAGAGATTCAAGCTTGCCCAACCAAAACACCCAAAAAGGCAAGGATTGAACCCAAAAACCAAAGTGAGAGGGGGAGGAGAAGAACACAAGGTTGCTGCACGAATTTGCTTCGATTAAGTGCCCAAAATGGGTCTAAAGATCCAGCATACAAGTAGAAATTCGTCCCAAGCAACCACCCTCACCTTCCCTCAAGATTAGGAGGCTAAATCCTACTCTAACCTCTCTAACAATGGAGCTCAAAGCTTAAGGACGAAAATCACCAAGTGAAAACTAATCCTAGTAGCCAAGAGAGCCTCTAATGACCTACCCTGGACCTATTTATACCCGAGTGCTATTTAGACAGTTTTGCACTTAGGTCCCTACAGCTAGACAAACCCTAAGGACTCAAACGAAAGATTACAGGATATTTCGGGACGGACGACCACGATGGAGTCTTGATCTTCGTAAGTTCCACGCAATCCTCGGATGCTCCCCACGTGGCCAGTAGCCCAATCCGCGATCCGCCCCCGGTTTTGAAGTCAAAAACCTGGAAACTTTAGGAAGTCTCCGCCTAGGGCCGGATTTGGCCCATCTTCTCTTTCTTGGCGAGTCGTGGCCCAACTCACCAAGGCTTGGGTGACGGTTTTGAGCCGAAGCCGCCAAATCCTCCCTCGCACGCCTTCGCGCCACGCATTCAGGTTGGAGCACCGCGGTGACGCCTGGCATCCCCTGTCCATCGGGGTAGCCTCGCAGTCCTTCGGAGGACTTACTCCTGCCGTCGTCGTGCCGCTCCTCCGTATACCGAAACCCCATGACCGACAGACGTCGAGTGTGCCTCCAGTCCTTCGGAGGACTTCACTCTACCTCCAGTCCATCGGAGGGCCTCCTGTCCATCGGAGGTCTTGTGCCCAAGTCCTTCTGGGTCTTGCTACTGTTGACAATCACTCATCATTCCAGAGGCAATGGAGCCGGTCCATTGGCTCTCAGGCAATGGCGCCAGAAAAGCTTGGTGGTGTCTCTTAGCCTTAATAGGTTTTACTCAAGCACACAGAGACTGCTGTAGCCTTTCACTCAGAGTATTCCGAATATCGTAAATTTTCACAGGGAAGCGGCAGGCAAGAAAGTGTAATTGAATATACTCAAATCGAATGGAATGTAATACTTGGATAAGTTATACCATCTAGAAGTCAAACAGGGGTAAACAGTGACAAAGACAGGTGTATTGGTGGAGAGGTATGTCTATAGTAGCTATCCGTAGATGGTATAGTTGCCTGGGAAGGACAACGAGTGAGATAAAGTCACCAAACTCTATTTCTAATCGGCTGCAAAGGATTATCCGTGCCTAACCAAGACATTCAAATAAACAAGTCAGGGTCTTGCGTCGAGTAAAATTCTAGAGTCTCGAGGGTACCAGAGGTAGATAGTTGGTCCCGAAACAGAGTCTAGCTAACACCTATTGGCCTCCGGAACGATGGGCCTAGACTACACAGTCACACCACACGCTGTCACCGAGTGGGGCTACCAGACAAAGCTGCGTGGAGAGGATGGCACACCATAAACGTCTTCAAGCAATGCTTGAACAATGATAGACCGTCCTTGATCAGAGTAGAGGGTCTAGCCAGAGCCAAGCGTCTAAGTCTAGGGTTGAGTTATAGCACCGGCAAGAATAACAAGAATTGAATAACTGAGTAAAGCACAACCTAAGCCTAGCAAGTGTGCGAAGAAAGGTACACTACACTCACAAGACATAGAACTTAGAGTAAAATATAACTAAAATTATATTGGAGATAATCTGAATACAAAGATACAAAGCTTTTACCGCAGACTCGAAGATGACTCCGGAGACTCCGAGGCAAAGCTCGACTCAACTCTAACTCCTAGGACTATCCTAACTACTAAGGGAATAGTGTAGCACTCTAAGATAGAACTTGAACCCAACTCCACACCTTACAAATGAGCTCTCAGGGTCCATTTATAGTACAACCGAGTGAGGGGGGTATTTATAGACACACTAGGTCGGTTAGGACGTAGGTTGAGCGGCCACCTACATGGCTGGGCGGCCACCCCTATGGCTGGGCGGCCATAGGATCCGCCGACTTTCGTGATCCAATGCTTTATATTGCTTCCCCAAGTCAGGTTGACAGTTGGTGCACATGCAAAATATGTCCAAAGGTGGCCAGGCGGCCAAGAATAGTGGCCGGGCGACCACTTGTCTTCCACTGATTGGTTGCATGTTGGTTCCCCCGGATTTATGACGTCATCGATCCATGTTTTAATGTCCTTTCCACCCTTAGATATATTGGATATTGTTTTGTATGGTTGCATCTTCATTGCCTTGTGTTTGTTTGCATGTAGGATCAAAGATGTGCAAGTGAGGTGGCCGGGTGGCCAGGCTGGACCCTGACCAGGGCCGGGCGGCCACTAGTGGCCTGGAACATGGCCGGGCGGCCATAGGTCATGGCCGGGCAGCCATGGCTTGTTCGCCATTGTTGCCCATTGTGGCGGAACCACCCAGTTTAACCCGAATTTTGTGCTTACTCCACCATATCTGGACTAACCCTTGGTCTTGGGGTGACTCTCGAAGGAGTCCATAGGTTACATCGTACACAACCACATTTACTACAGAGAGTTGAAATATTACAACACAGGGTTTCTTACTTATTACATCAAGGCTAGAAGTTCATCAGCCCCTTTCAAAAGTTACCATATTCCAACAAGTTTTTTTGAAATCCACTACGCAGCCCAAGACGTAGTGATGCTTGCTTCAGAAGAAGGGAGGAGTGGGGTAAGGATCCCATTCGAACAGAGTATACTCGGTTCCTGTAAAATGAGTAGGCAAGAAGCCTGAGTACTAATTACTCAGCAAGACTTAACCGACCACAGGGTCTAACCTGACTTGCTACCTTGAGGCTGAAGAAGGATAAGTCAACTCACACTGCAGAAGAGCTATGAGTTGATCCTTAGCTTTAAAGTGATAACTTCTTTTGTTATAGCCCTATTATACTAGGTTATACCTGTTCTACTAGCATGCAACAATCACTCTTCAAAACATTCATTAATAGATCATTCCACTTCTTACTACGATGTTGGTCGCGATCAGGCAGCTTACAACCGGCAAGCCGTAGACGATTCGAATTGATTTTCAACCTCTCGAGAGGGATACTCAGACACCCGTCGTATGCATGTACACTGACCCCACATACGACAACCCAACAACCCATGCCACCTAGTCGGAACCATCCTGACTGAACCTGGGTGTCAGTCCTTCGACACCCGCCCAACCTCCTCCTTCCTGTTGGTATCGTCTAGTTCCGCACTTAGGTACAACAGGACCAGGGGTTTACCGGAGCCCGTTAAGGACGACAAGTGAATGAGGCACGTTCGGCCCGACCAGGCCACACATCGGATGGCCTTATGCGACATAGGTAGGATCAGGGTCCATGGCAATAATCATAGCATAACAATATCAAAAAGCGACACTAATCCCGCCGCATGCCTATCCAATTGTTAACATCCTTTTCCTTCTAAGTTCATTTAACTTTAGAAGAAGAGTTTCGTTCTAGGCATATGCCACCTAAGCCATCTACTGCAAATAGGATCTTTATGCTGGACACCGGTTAACCATGCTCTAGGGTTTCAACCAATTCCTAACCCTAGTGCACAAACATAACCCAATTCTTATTTAAAGGACTGAATGAAAGGGGCAATGCACTGGGGCTTGCCTTGGGTCAGGGGATCGGTGTCCGCGGTCGGCTCGAAGACTGCTCCCTGCGGGGCGGTGGACGGTTCGGGTGCACCGACTTCTGGGGCTTCTGCTGCGGTGGAAGACTCTTCAACTGGAGCCACTAGAAGCAACGTACCTAGGATGATGACATGCAAGAGTTCGAAAAGATGACGATGATCAACCTGTTGAAAAGTAAGATGTAGGATTTCTAAAGAAAAGGTGGTCGCGGGGGTTAATCATCTAGGACCCCAGGGCTTAAATGACTGTCCTAGGGCTCAAATGAATTTTCTATTATTTTTAAATATTTTTAAAAGCTTAAATGAAATTTGTAAGAATTTTTGGACATTTAAAAGCATTTTACAAATAATTATATATTTTATTAAATTTCTATAAATTTTTCTACATTTTCCTAATTAAGAATTTCTTTTACCTATTTTTAAAATTAATTATGATTTAATTTAATCTCTTTTTTAGAATTAAAATAATATTTATATAATTTAATAAATTAACTAATTAATTAATCTAAACAGATTAAATTAAAGATTAAATAAATATTTAAATAGAAATAAGAAAAGATTAAACCAAAATTCGAAATTACGTTCGGCCAAGCCCAAAAGAAAAACAAAATAAAAGCTTATTCCCCTCTTCGTAATTCAGCTCGGGCCACCGGCCGCGTGGGCTGACGGCCCGCATGGGCTAGCGGCCCAGTCGGACTTGTGGCCCAGCCGACCGGTCGCGCTCGACAGCACGGCGCGCCGCGCGGGCGTCCGCTGCGTCGGCGGCGCTGGTGACCACAGGACGCGGTGGAGGCCAAATGGCCTCGCCGGCAGTGGCCTCGGGCGCGGAGCACCACCACGCCCTCTCTCCTCCTCTCCTTCCTCTCCCCCCGCTTCCCTGCCCGCGCACGCCCGCCGTTGCGGCGAGGTGGCCTCGCGGCGGCGGTGGCGACTGCCGGGGCCAGCGCCTCCCCGCGCGAAGTGCGCGCGGTCACTGTGCACCCGAGCGCGTGCCCGCCGGGACCCTAGTGGCCCATGTGTGTGGGGAACGCGGCGGAGCCACACGGCATGGCCGCGGCGCCATGGCAAGGCTCCGAGCTCAAGCAAGCTCAGGCAGGCCCCATTCCAAGACGCGGAGGGGTGGGGGACGAGGGAAGGTGGCATGGCTCACCTGCGAGGGCGCGGGGAAACGGCGACGGTGTCGGGGGAGCGGCGAGCGGGGTGTGCCCTCCCCCACTGCTCGGCCTGGCGGAGAAGAGCCACGCCCTCGCGGGTCCCACCTGTCAGCGCCGCTGCGGGCCGCCGCCCTCGACACAGGGATTTACCCCCCTTTTTCTTTTTTTTTAACTTTAACCTTTTGCAATTTAACCCCATATTTTGACCATTTCAAGCCAGGGTCCAAATACAAAAATTCAAGGGCTCAATTAAAGCTACCATTTTGAAAATTTTCCCCTGAAGAAACTAAAAATTTTGAAAATCTTTAAATTTGAATTTGAATTGAAATTTTGAAATTGATGACTATATGACATGCGATGCACTTATGGCAGCTTTTGATACAAAGTATCACAGCCTTCCCCCCTGAAGAAGATCTCGTCGATGTAAAAAAATCTGGATATTCTTTTTGTAGGACATGCTCAGGCTCCCAAGTAGCTTCTTTTGACGTATGATTGCACTTTGTAAAACTTGATTGCTCGCCGGCGGGTAGCTCTCTCTTTCATGTCCAAAATCTTGCTCGGATATTCCTTGTATGTCGGATTAGGTTCCACTTGAATTTCTGCATGATCTACTTCTTCTGAAGGTACTCGCAGACATTTCTTAAGCTGAGAGATATGGAACACATTGTGGACTACCATCAATTGATGGGGTAACTCGATTCGATAGGCCACTGGACCGCACCTCTCGATAATTGGAAAGGGTCCAACATACTGAGGGGCTAACTTGCCGGTGACACTGAATCGATGAACTCCCTTCATAGGGGATACCTTAAGGTATACATAATCCCCTACTTCAAACACCAACGGTCTTCTTCGTTTGTCTGCATAGTTCTGTTGACGAGCTTGAGCAGCCTTTAATTTAGCCTATATAAACCGAATTTCGTTGTCGGCATCCATCACTAATTCAGGGCCACAAGTTACCCTTTCTCTTGGTTCTGACCAATTCAAAGGGGTTCAGCATTGTCGTCCAAAGAGGGCTTCAAAAGAAGCCATCTCTAAGCTCTTTTGATAGCTGTTATTATAAGTGAACTCTGCCAAGGGTAAGCAGAACTCCCAATCTGAACCATACATCAAAGCACACACTCGCAGCATATCTTCTAAGACTTGATTGATTCTCTCCACCTGGCCACTAGTTTGAGGATGGTAGGCTGAGTTGTGGATAAGGGTAGTACCTAAGGCTGCTTGCAATTGTTCCCAAAAGCGGGCAACGAATTGCGGACCGCGATCGGAAACAATAGTCTTAGGCACCCCATGCAACGCTATTATGCGCTGTAGATATAACTCTGCCAGTTGTTGAACTATATACTATATACTCACAGGAATAAAGTGGGCCGTTTTGGTTAACCGGTCCACGATCACCCAAATAGAATCCTTCTTCTTATGGGTTTTAGGTAAACCCACAATGAAATCCATATGGCTATCTTCCCACTTCCAACTGGGAACTAGCCAAGATTGTAAAAGTCCTGCGGGTCGTAAATGATCCGCCTTTATTCGCTGGCATACGTCACATTCCAATACATATTTTCCTATTTCCCTTTTCATCCTGGTCCACCAAAAACGCCGCTTTAGATCTTGATACATCTTGGTACTGCCTGGGTGAATAGTGTAACGAGAGGTATGTGCCTCTTCCATAATCTTCCTTCCGAGATCTGTATCGTTGGCCACTACCAGACGATTCTTAAACCAAAGTATTCCCCCTTCTTTAACCTCGAAAGGTAACTCTTCGCCTTCAGTAAGCCTTCTTTCTAATTGTTAAACCCCTTTGTCCGATTTCTTTGCTTGAATCACTTGGTCCTTAAGAGTGGGCTCCAATTGAATAGTGGCCACTGCTCCGGGCGGTACAATTTCCAGATTCATCTTTTCCATTTTCTCACAAAGATATTCTGCCAAAGGAGGTAAGGTGGAGCAACTACAATGAGCCTTGCGACTGAGAGCATCTGCAACCACATTGGCCTTTCCAGGATGATAATGGATCTCCAAATCACACTACAAGAAATTCGCTATATAATGACGATCTATTTACGTCACAAACACTAAAAAATATGTCATAATTCATGTTTTATGACAATCACGTGACAAAAAACCATTCGTCATTGATCATGTGTCTTTATTTCACACTATGACGAAAACGAATTTATTTGTCACTAGATTTATGACAATTTTTGTTTTGTCATTAAATCTATGACATTTTTTTTGTCATTACCAAAAGGGGGAACGTCACAAAAAAATTGAGCCTGCATGACTAGACTACTACCACATAGGTTAGAAATCGTCATAAAAATTTATAGAGGATGACATGGCGCTGACATGCCAAATCAACTATGACAATTTGATTCGTCATAAAAAGGATTTTAGCCCATAAACCCCAGCAGCTCTTTTGTGGGCTTATTTCAATTGTTTTGGACCTGGCCCATTGTTTGTCACAACAAAACAGCCCATGTCAATTTGTGGGCTTGCCAATCATCAAAAATTGAAAAGCCCATTCTATGAATCAATATTTAAACCCAAATTTGTAGATAAATATAACATTTCAGAAACGATTTCATATAAAATAGTCACAATTTAATACCAAACGGATGCATACAAAATATTCGCTGGTCTAAACAATTGCACTCATCAAAATCCGAGCACAAACAATTCTCAAAACAAAAGAACTAATATTTTGCAAACCATAATTTACATTGCTTCTCCAATTCTTGAGTCCTACATAAAGAAAATGGATGCAACTAGCTCAAATATCTGTCCCATGTCTGTTTCGAAGTAAAAGCATGACCAATAGATCCATGTAAATGTTTAGCACACACCTTCTATTTTCATGATTTTCATCACCATTGGCAAATCTTCCTAGTCGAGGCAGAAATCATCAATAGAGTCAGAAAATCATTCCAAACTGTATGTGAAACCACCATAAAGGAATGGATCAATCAAGAGGTTAACAGCACGCTAAATATATTATTAGAACTGCAATTGCATTCAGTATGTGAGTAAATAACTGAATTTTCGTAAATAGGCAGCAATCAATGGAGGCACAAGACATTGAACCGGAAGTTGCGTCAACTCATAGAGTAGATAAGATTCCTTATAAGATTATCTTAGCAAGTATTGTTTACTTGGAAATAGTTCATGTGCAGACTACTAATTAGTTTTAGTCCAGAACCGTGCTCTAAAGAATAGTTTATTAGTTTTGTATTGCTTAAAGCTTTACACTAATGTTCACAGAACATATCAGGAGTCATGAGTATCTAGTAAATTAGCTATATAAATTGATAATACCTAGTAAGGATGTTGAGACATACGGTCAAACATCTCGTAAGCATTTTGGCAACCAGTGCTCCATGACATCCTCTGCCACGCGTGATTGCAAAATAAACCAAGCAGGAGACAAGAGTTTAATCATAATTCAAGACCACTGCTTAGCAAGCCTTGCATCGATGTAAATCAGCCTGAGCTCTTCTAATATGTAGACTTTTGATATTTAATCAAAAGAACGTAAAAATTATTTCCTAGGATTGGTGCTCACCTTGGGTGAGGAAGACTTGTGGTAGGCGTTGGTCATTGAGTGCAGGAGAGCGGTAGATCCTGTAGGGGCACTAGATGGGGAGGTACACTGCCTTCAAATAGGAACCGCCACGAATGCCAGAGTGGCCATGCCAGCATGCAGCAAGAGAGCTCATCACGAACAGGAAGAGTAGACCGAGACCAGCACTCGTCCTCACGGCCATACGCTGCTCTTCCGCACGGACTTCATGCAATCTCAAGAAGCAACTGGAACACAACAGCTCATGTCAGGGTGTATCTCATGGAAGGGAATGCGGCTCGTCATCGATGGGGTGGAGAATCATACTTGCAAGGGGCTCGTCATCAACAGCTTGGCCTGGTAGAGCTGCGTTGTGCTCCGCACTGCCAGTCATCACCAGGCCCAAAGGAGCCGCTCGCGAAGGAGAGCGGCTAGCCCTCAGCTTGTGGCCATGGCATGACATTGACTCCTGCCGCCCGTTGTTAGCCTGCTCCTCGCAGATCCCACCGCCGCCAGACACCTTCTCGTGGATCTGCCCGCTGCCGTCCTGCTCCTCGATCCTTGCAGGTCCCGCCTGCTCCTCCTCGCGGATTCGGCTACCGACGGCCTCCTCCTCACAAATCCGGCGGTACCGCAATGGGGAGGGACGAGGCCGGCTGCGGCTAGGCGCCTGGCGCTTGGCGGGTGGCGGCCCGGCGCCGGCGGCCTGTGCGCGCACCGCGCGGGGGCTCGGGTGGCGGGGGCGGTCGGGCGCAGCCGCTGGGACACCGGGACTGGAACGGGAGGCGGCTGGCGCGGTGGCGCCCTTCGGCCCTAGCGCTTGGTGGCGGCATCGGTGGAGAAGGAAAAGGAAAGATTGCAGGAGGTTGGAGAAGGAATAGGGTTTATACGACGCAAGAAGTATGTCAACCGTTGATTTCGATCTAATGGACAGGGTTGATTGGGCTTGACAGGCCGGTCCTCTAGTGGGCTGAAACAGACACGTAGTCAACAATTTTGTCTTTTCCTATTTTTTCTTTTTCAAAACCAATTTTATGTTTGTTATAGCATGTTTATTCTATATAACTTATTTGCAAATTTATTTTTATCATAGCATGTTTATAAATTTGGGCAAAAAAATCCAATAGGGTGCCGGTGTTTCATTTATATGGCTTCCGCTCATAGTTTAGATTACATGTGAAGTTACCTTGATCACGTAGATTTCAACATGATCAATAGTTAATTTTATCGTTTTTATATAGAGACCTAAGATTACTTTCATATAACATGTTTATGGGTATAGGTAACTTATTTGCAATTTTCTGATAACACTACAATATTTTATGCATTTAACTCAATTTTCGTGATTAATTGTAGAAAAATTAATAATACACATAGAGACTAAGAAAAGTCATGATATTTGGTGAAGAGGCAATATATGTGCACATAGTATCTTTGAAAAAGTTTGGACAAGAAACTCACCAAGGTGCCGATGTTTCTTACATATGGCTTCTACTCGTACTGTGGGTTACACGTGAAGTCACCCAAATCATCTAGGTTCCAATATGACCAATAGTTCACTTTATCATTTGCATGTGGGGCTTGAGGTTACTTTGTATAGCATATTTATTTTTGTATAATTAAATTATTTGCATTTTTCGGACAACACAGTGACCTTGACCATCCAAGTTTTAACATGATCGATAGTTTACTTTCTCATTTTCATATGGGGATGTGAGGGTCCCTTTTTATAGCATGTTTATTGGTCTAGATAACTTATTTATAGTTTTTGGTCAACAATACAATATTTTTATGAATTTAATTGTATTTTTGATGATTTACTGTAGAAAGAAATTAATAATACACAAATAGCTTTAGAAAGCTATGATATTTGGCAAATATAGAATATATGTCCACGTAGAAAACCTTAAAAAAGTTTGGACAAAAAGCTCCACGTGGTGTTGGTGTTTCTTTCATAAAGCTTATAATTTAAGATTTTTGCTAAACAATTCTTGGAGGTGAAATAGACTAAAGAAACTTTACTGCCTGGGTATCACCCGTGCATTGGGCCTACAGCCATCTCAGCCCAGCAAGAGTCGTGCCACGCACGGGAGTGAGGTGGGCTACAGCGCAAAATTAGGCCAACGATGGAAAATAGTCTATATAGTTGTTGAATGTTACAAAAAAGAAGTCATGATGTAGCTCAATGGTTTGTGCACTCAATGCTCAGCATCAGGCCGCAGGTTCGATCCTCCTGGAGCTTTACATTTGTCTCTTTTTGCTAATTTTTGCATAATAAAAACTAATATGGGCCAAGGCCCCATCAGCGTACAAGCCAACAAACATTACAAGGTGGGCTGTGCACTCGGCCATTGTAAATATGACCCGTATAAAAATTAGAATTAGGAAAAATACTTATTCACTAGTTAAAGAAAAGCTTGGACACACAATTTTCAACTTATTTTCCACCATTTTATCACATTTCTTACTATAATACATGTTACTTAAAAGATCACAAGTTAACAAAAAATAGTGTAATGCATTGGTGGTAAGTTTTGTTGATTTATTTGTTTGTTGTTTTAGCACATTTCTTTAAAACTTTTAAAAACAACTTTAGAGGAGTTACTAATATATTCATTAAAAGAGCTTTTAAAAAAACTTATGGCAAAATGCATGTGCAAATATTCAAACTTAATTGTATTTCATTCAAATTGTATTCAAAATTTAAACTTAGTAAAACCGACCATTTTACCCTTTTAAAATACTCGTATAATGACTTATGACGTTCTAATATTGTCATAAATTTATGACACTTTCTAATTGTCATCATGTTCGTCACAAATATGACATTGGACTAGTTTATGATGATTTCTCATCCATGTTAGTGACAAACACCTTAACTTCGTCACTAATGCATTCTGCTCCATGCAAAACGTCATAAATTGAGCTGAGCTAGTGACAAAAAGCTCATTCTTCACGAGGAATTCGTCATAAAACGAAGGATTTCTTGTAGTGTCATAATCCTTGATTAACTCCAACCAGCAGCGCTGCCGCATATTCAACCTACTTTGAGTGAAGATATACTTTAAACTCTTATGATCGTTATAGATATGACAAGTATTCCCTAGCAGGTAGTGGCGCCAAATTTTTAAGGGATGAACCACTGCTGCTAGCTCTAGATCATGGGTGGGGTAGTTCTCTTCATGCTTCTTTAGCTGACGGGATGCATCAGCTATGACCTTCCCTTCTTGCATCAATACACATCCCAGTGCAATGCCCGAAGCGTCACAATATACTTCAAAAGGTTTAGTGACGTCAGGCTGGACCAACACTGGGGTAGAAGTGAGTAATCTCTTCAAACTCTGGAAAGCCTAGTCACACTCGGGTCCCCAGACAAACTTCACATTTTTCTGTAACAGTTTGGTCATTGGTTTGGCTATTCTAGGAGAAGTGTTGAATAAATCGACGGTAATAGCCAGCCAAGCCTAAGAAACTTCTAACCTTGGTAACAATACTTGGGGTTTTTCAGTTTATAACCTCTTCTATCTTCTCAGGATCTACTTCTATCCCATCAGTAGAGAGGATATGGCCCTAGAAGGAAATTTTATTTAACCAAAAAGCAAACTTGCTGACTTTGGCATATAGCATATGTTCCCGTAATCGGGATAAAACCACACACAAATGTTGTTCATGCTCCTCTTTGGTCTTAGAGTAGATCAGGATGTCGTCGATAAAGACCACTACAAATTTATCCAGCTCCGGCATAAAGATGGAGTTCATTAGATACATGAAGTATGCCGGGGCATTGGTCAACCCAAAAGAGATCACCCAATACTCATAGAGTCCATATCTGGTAGAGAAAGCAGTCTTGGGTATATCCTCCTTTTTTACCTTAATTTGATGATACCCCGATCTAAGATCGAGTTTTGAGAAAACCTTGGCCCCCAACAACTGATCAAATAACACATCGATTCGAGGAAGGGGATACTTGTTCTTAATGGTCACCGCATTGAGGGTGCGGTAATCCACACACATTCTTAACGACTTGTCCCTCTTTTTCTCTACAAAAAGAGCTGGGCAACCCCAAGGGGAAGTACTGGGACGGATAAAACCCATTTTAAGAAGGTCTTCAAGCTGCACTTTCATTTCAGTCCTCTCCCTCGGAGCTATTTTGTAAGGTTTCCGGTAAATAGGGGTTGTGCCTGGCACTAGCTCGATGGAAAACTCAATTTCCCTATCTGGTGGTAGTCCTGAAAGATCTTCTGGAAACACATCCAGAAACTCACACACCACTGGAATAGATGCTAACTCAGGGCTGACAGCTGAATTTACTACTGGCATCTCTTTTTCTACCCGGGGAAGTGAAACATGCTCCAGGGTATTATCTGGGGAAATAACCTGTATGGTGCAAGCGGTGATATCCATAACTGCTCGATGAGCATTCATCCTGTTCATCCCTAGGATGACTGGTATACTACGCCCCGGTAGCACGATGGGTTGGATTTTGAAAAGTTTTCCACCCAATTCTAATTGCAAGTCCCTAACCACTTGGTAAGTTAGCAATTGTTGACCGAGAGCCGTGATGAGGTACCCTTGTCTAACTAGGGATATTGAAAAGCCCCGACTAGATGCATATGCATGACTGACAAAGGTATGTGATGCTCCCGTATCAAATAAAACTTGAGTAGGCAGATCATTGATTAAGAATGTACACGTCATGACTGCTTCTCCCTCCGGTAGTTCTTCCATCTGCATATAGTGTACCTTGCCCGCTTTCGGGGCAGGGCCCTTCTTCTTGTAGGTATATTGAAGATTTCCGCCGGATGTTGGAGCAAATGGGCGGAACCCCTGACCTTGACGAGGATATGGGCAGTCCTTCGCATAGTGGTTGGGTGACCACAATTATAACAGGTATTACTCGGTGTTGGAGCATGAGGGATAGAGGTACCAGGTACCAGTGGATGAGAAGGCTATGACTGCGGCCTCATAATCCTTGTCGCGGGGGCTGATTCGGCTCAGGGGTTGACCGAACCATCCACGAGAGACGTGGAGTGGGGAGGTCATACCTGGGTGGCTGGTATACCACCCATTGTCGACTGCTCGATCCCACGGTGGCTCTCTTGCGCTTCTTCTCTTCTCCATACACCCAAAGTCTTTCTTCCAACTGGATAGCATCATTTACCATTTGATGGAAACTAGGGTAGGACATATTCATCTTCGCCCTCATGAGGGGAGACAGTCCACATGAAAAATACATGTTTTTGGACTCATCCCCAGCAACCAGAGCAAGAGCATACTGAGCTAGAAGGTTAAAGGCTTGAATATACTCCAGAACCGTCCTGTTACCTTGTTGCAAGCTCAGAAATTCCTGCATTTTCATTTCCACTAGACCTTCAGGGATATGATGGTCCTCGAAAGCCTTTCGGAAATCTTGCTAGGTAAGTTGTTGGTTGGGCTGTAAGGAAGCTTGGTATGTTGCCCACCATGTTCCAGCTGGTCCTTGTAATTTCCGAGGGGCGAACATAACCTTTTGTTGATCCGTGAGATTCGACAAAAGCTCAAACATGCCCTCTATGGTCTGCACCCAATGCTTTGCGTCCATCGGATCCGGAGTAGACTGAAAAACCAGCGTATGGAGGGCTTCAAAGTTCAAGAAGGTCACTCCTGCCTCCCTCCCACGATGTTGGTTATCTTGCATTAATTGTTGCTGATTGAGTTGACTTTGAGTCAAGAGCTCAATCAGATGATCATGACGGTCAAGGACTTCCGCCATCGTAAGATGAGGTGGGCGTGGTGGAGGAATTTCACCGGAATGTTCATCAGCCATCTGCGGAGCACATAAGTTGGGGAGACCGTGAGGTTACCATTACACTTAACAGTTGAAAGATTCAGATACGAAAGATCTAACACCGTTTTATTGAAAGCAAACACACCCACAACGTACTTGGCACATAACATCTTACATCACTGGTTCAAGCCACATTTAGCCGGTACTACCATGTAGTCATGCAACCACTACTAGCTTACTCAATGCAACAACCCATACTGGCAATTATTTTACAAAAATTTTACAACACCACACACCCTAACCTCGAACCAACTGCAGTCCGCCCTTCAAGTGCCACTCTAGCCCACTGAATTTTTATCTGCATCAGAGTCATTCCCTACTCCAGGAGCAGGGGCAGGTGGTGGTCCAACGGAACCAGAACCGACCCTTGAGGATCCCTGAGTAGCCCCTGACCCCTCAGGAACTAACTCCATGGGCTCCTCTTCTGAAGAACTCTCTTCTAACTCTGCCTGGAGCTAATCATTTTGGATTTGCAAAGCAATCACCTACTCATTAAGATCATCGATAATTGTGTGGTCGAGCTCTATATGTATAGTTTGGTCTTGGATAGTTAGGTTAGCAGTGTGCAACTTATCTCTCAAGTCTCTCATGGTGTGTTGGTCCTCGTATTGATGAAGACCCAAGCTGATAATTTTTGAAGAATCTTTATGACGCTGTTCCAGCATCTGCGCATTCTGCGCTCTCAGCTCCAGGAAACCCTCTCTGGTACTCTCACAGGTTTGGTGGTGTTGATCATATAGATCTACCAAAGGGGAAGTATAATGGATCTGTTCTAGCATTTGGCGCCTTCGCAGGTCCCGTGCGCTACAGTCTAGGTTATCTAACCTCCGTTCCCACTCATGTTGAGATCAGTCATTGGGAGGAAGAAACATAACTTCTGACCCTTCTAACTCGTCGAAATGCCTCGTACAGAGCCCGGTCAGGGCCCTGTAAGTTGCATCTGAAAATGCCTCTCCAGGGTTTATCCCACTACCCTCAACTTCCCACACTTCTTCCTCCGAAAACCTAGGGTGTTGAGGCATATGCACTCACACCCTTGTCTCACCCATGAGACCCAGATCAGCATGACGAACAATATAGTGGGGGCAACTAAGATAACAGAATCCCAGAAGGCGGTGATGAAGGTTCATAGCTAAAGGACAATTCTCCGGGCACTCCTGGTGCCAACGACCCCTTGTATCCTCGTAAGGGACATAAGTATGCGGCATCTAGACCAAAGCAACAAAAACTTTTGTTAACAATAAATCATTTTGAATTGGCTTACTTACTCCTAGAGATAGGGAAATAGCTCTAATGGAATCATGATGCATGAAATATTTTAAGAATAGAATTCTTAATATTTTCTACACGATCTTTTAAAGAAGGTAATTTAGTTGTTTAATACCCTTAGACGAATCCTTATGTTGGGCTTACTTAATATAGACTGTAAAATAGTTTTGAAAATAGTAACCAACCCCTTAACCTTGGCTCTGATACCAGCTGTGGTAGAACCGCCCAGTTTAACCCGAATTTAGTGCTTACTCCACCAGATCCGGACTAACCCTGGGTAGTCCCTCAGGATTTAAGGATCCTGATTTAGCCTTCCATCTGGATCGAGCTTGGTCTTGGGGTGACTCTCAAAGGAGTCCACTGGTTACATCGTACACAACCACATTTATTATAGAGAGTCGAAATATTACAACACAGGGTTTGTTACTTATTACATCAAGGCCGGAAGTTCATCAGCCCCTTTTAAAACTTACCATATTCCAACAAGATTATTTCAAACTATCCACTACGCAGCCCAAGACATAGTGATGCTTGCTTCAGAAGAAGGGGGGAGTGAGGTAAGGATCCCATTCGAACAGAGTATACTCGGTTCCTGTAAAATAAGTAGGCAAGAAGCATGAGTACTAATTACACAACAAGACTTAATCGGCCACATGGTCTAACCTGACTTGCTACCTTGAGGCTGAAGAGGGACAAGTCAACTCACACTACAGCAGAGCTATGAGTTGATCCTTAGCTTTAAAGTGATAACTTCTTTTATTATAGCCCTATTATACTAGGTTATACCTATTCTACTAGCAAGCAACAATCCCTCCTCAAAACATTCATTAATAGATTATTCCACTTCTTACTACGATGTTGGTCGCGATCAGGCAGCTTACAATCGGCAAGCCGCAGACGATTCGAATCGATTTTCAACCTCTCGAGAGGGATACTCAGACACCCGTTGTATCCGTGTACACTGACCCCACATACAACAACCCAACATCCCATGGCACGTAGTCGGAACCGTCCTCAACAAACCCGGGTGTCAGTCCTTCGACACCCACCCAACCTCCTCCTTCCAGTTGGTCTCGTCTAGTGCACTTAGGTACAACAAGACGAGGGGTTTACCGGAGCCCGTTAAGAACGGCAAGTGAATGAGGCACGTTCGGCCCAACCAAGCCACACATCGGACGGCCTTATGTGACACAAGCAGGATCAGGGTCCATGGCAATAATCATAGCATAACAATATCAGAAAGCGAAACTGATCCCGCCGCATGCCTGTCCAATTGTTAACATCCTTTTCCATCTTTGTTCATTTAAGTTTAGAATAAGAGTTTTGTTCTAGGCCTATGCCACCTAAGCCATCTACTGCGAATAGGATCTTTATGTGGGACATCGGTTAACCATGCTCTAGGGTTTCAACCAATTCCTAACTCTAGTGCACAAACATAAAACCATTTCTTATTTAAAGGACTCAAAGAAAGGGGCAATGCACCGGGGCTTGCCTTGGGTCAGGGGATCTATGTCGGTGGTCAGCTCCAAGACTGCTCCCTCCGGGGCGGTGGACGGTTCGGGTGCACCGACTTCTGGGGCTTTTGCTGAGGTGGAAGACTCTTCAACTGGAGCCACTAGTAGCAACGTACCTAGGATGATGACATGCAGGAGTTTGAGAAGATGAGGATGATCAACCTGTTGAAAAAGTAAGATGTATGATTTCTAAAGAAAAGGTGGTCGTGGGGGTTAATGATCTAGGCCCCCAGGGCTTAAATGACTGTCCTAGGGATCAAATGAATTTTCTATTATTTTTAAAAGCTTAAATGAATTGTCTAAGAATTTTTGTACATTTAAAAGCATTTTAGAATTCATTATATATTTTGATTAAATTTCTATAATTTTTTCTATATTTTCTTAATTAAGAATTTCTTTTATCTATTTTTAAAATTAATTATGATTTAATTTAATCTCTTTTTTTAGAATTAAAATAATATTTATATAATTTAATAAATTAACTAATTAATTAATCTAAATAGATTAAATTAAATATTAAATTAATAGTTAAACAGAAATAAGAAAAGATTAAATCAAAATTCGAAATTTCATTCGGCCAGCCCAAAAGAAAAACAAAATAAAAGTTTATTCCCCACTTCCTAATTCGGCTCGGCCCACCGGGCGCGTGGGCTGGCGGCCCACCTGGGCTATTGGCCCAGTCGGACTGGTGGCCTAGCCGACCGGCCGTGCTTGGCAGCCCGGTGCGCCGCGCGTGCGTGATGCGCTCTGTGCGTCCGCCGCGCTGGCGGCGCCGGTGACCACAGTGCACGGCGGTGGCCTCCGGCGTGGAGCACCGCCACGCCCTCTCTCCCCCTCTCCTTCCCCTCTCCCCCCCCCACTTCCCTGCCCGTGCGCGGCAGCCGGTGCGGTATGGCGCTCGCCCACGCGAACGGGGCGGTGAGGTGGCCTCGCAGTGGCGGTGCCGGCCGCCGGGGCCAGCGCCTGCCGGCGCGAAGTGCGCGCGGTCGCTCACCTCCGAGGGCGCAGGGACACGGCGGAGGCGGGGAAACGGTGGCGGCGGAGCACGGGTGGGGAGCGGCGAGTGGGGTGTGCTCCCCCCCTGCTCGGCTGGGCGCAGAGGAGCCCCGCCCTCGCGGGTTGCGAGCGGGCTGGTTGCCACGCGGGCCGCCGCACCCGGTTGGGCCTTGCCCAGCGGGCACGTGGCCACGGGCCGCCGCCCTCGGCTCGGGGATTTATCCCCCTTTTTCTTTTTTTTAACTTTAACCTTTTGCAATTTAACCCCAGATTTGGACCATTTCAAGGCACGGTCCACATACAAAAATTCAAGGGCTTAATTAAAGCTACCCTTTTGAAAATTTTCACCTGAAGAAACTAAAAATTTTGAAAATCTTTAAATTTGAATTTGAATTGAAACTTTGAAATTGATGACTATATGACATGCGATGCACTTATGGCGGATTTTGATACAAAGTATCACACCCACCTCTGATCTTTGGCTTGTTTTCAACCATTTTGCACATATTTTGGTACCTGCATCCAAATATTCATGTACATCTTGTGGAACTCTTTAGTAGCATGGGTTAGTCCTATTATTTCACATGTTTTGACTCATTTGGCAGATAATTGACGGTTGATATCGTGAGATTACGATCGTCAACACTTATCGACCCTATAAGTACCCACACTCACTTGGTGACTATAAATATCCCCCGGAGCTCATTTGCAAAGCGTGGAAGTGAGTAGAACATACCATTGTCTTAGTCTTGTAGCAATAGGATAGTCCTAGGAGTTAGAGTTGAGTCTCAGTCTTTGCCTCAGGGATTACAGAGTAGCTTGGAGTCTTATCTTTCTTTCGTACTCTTGCTATTTCAATATAATACATATCATTGCTCTATCTTTTAGCTATACTTTACTTTATTTCTTACACTAGTCTAGTGTGGCGTACCTTTTTACGTACTAGATCAAGGCTTAGGTTTATGTTTTCCCAGAGTTACTTGAATCTTGCTAGACTTGTCGGTGCTATAAGCTTGTCTTAGGCTTTTGATCTAAGATTAAGTTAGTTCTCTCACCCTCTGATCAAGGAAGAGCATTAGTGATCAAGTTCTCACTTTGGGGATAGCTATACCTAGTTTTCTGATAGCTTTGGTCCCTGTTTACTCTTCCCACCATACACTACCTTGTTTACCTTACCCCCGGTATAAGAATAGCTGGTGTTTATCTAAGTTATATAGTATCGCTTCAAGTTCGAACAAATCATTCCAGCTATTCGCCTTTGCTTCCCTGTGTATTTTTACGATACTCGGAATACTCTGAGTGAAAATGCTACATCGAATCTCCATACGCTTGTGGAGTAAAATCTTTTACGCTAGGAGACGTCAACACCTGTGATGGCTTGGGTGTACAAAAGTGCTTCTTTGAGGTAGCCCTAGGTGGCTCATGGAAAGCCCCATCAGCAGTAGGCTGGGGAGAGGCTGTCTTAAGCTTGATTGAGGCACTCTTCTTCTCACCCAAAGTACTGCACTCACCTAACCCAAATCCGGTCACATCACCCTCAGCTCTCCTGGTGCTCTCTAGGATCATCCTTAGTTGAGGTTCTTTCACATACATCTAGCTGAGCACCTCACGCAAATGAGCATTTTCTTCCTCTAAGTCCAGCTTATATCCCCTTAGTCCCTCAGTCACCACAGTCTAAGCAACGCAAAACTCACAATCGAAGGAGGGAATAGGGGTAGCTAACTTCTCAAGCTTCCTAATCGTGGTGTCCTTCTCCACCAACTACAACCTCAAAGTGAGACAGTTCTCACAAATGTCAGGGGGTGCTGAAAGCACCTCAAGGTCAGTTTTCACCTGCTCAAGCTCACTCCTCAAAGTAGGACAGACCATGCACACACCCAAAAGCGTGGGTCTAGCCCTAAGCTCCTCCAACTCCTTGAGCTACCCCTCACACTTTACCTTCAGCTCAGGTATGTCAATAGCTAGGTGGGGGCAAGACTCACACTTAGGCTCCTCACTCAAAGTAGGCTCATCCAGTTTAGACTGGAGCTTGCCTATCTCAACCATGAGCCTATCCATCTCCTCTACCTAATGAGCATACTTCCTCTTCTGCTCACAAAGTTCACTCATCAAGGACTCATGGGTAGGGCACTCCATCTCACTAGGTTGGGCTTCCCACTCTTCAATCTCTCAATCTCAATTAGCAAGCTTGGCTTTCTACTTCTGTAGCTTCTTGGCTGCCTTCTCCAACATCTTATCCTGGGCTTTCAACTCACGATTATTCCTCTCCAACATCTCAAGAATCTCAGCTTGCTCAGGAGTGACCTCGTCATCGGAAGAGTCATTGTCATTGCCCTTGTCATCCTTGTCCTCAAGCGCCATGGAGCAAAAAGATCTCTGGTCCATCTTGTGCTTGCGCTTGAACTTGGTGGAGATGAAGTAGAGTCCAGATAGACCACCTTGATCCCTCCTTTTGTCCTGCTTGGTGATAATCTCCTCATCACTTCAACTTGATGAGGATGAGGAGAAGGAGGACGTTCCACAGCAAAGACCACCAATCTTGGCAAAGAAGGCCTTGTCCCGCTTTCGGTTGTCCTTCTAGTGGCTTTTGCAAGCCTTCCTGAAGTTCTTGATCTTACCGAAGTGATGCTTGGTGTGGTCACACTTGCTGTAGTCATGCTTGCCAGAGTGGTACTTGTTGGAGTCGTGGGAGTGGTTGTTGCCCTTCTTGTAGTAGTCGTTGTCCTTGTTGGGGCACTGGGCAATGAAGTGGCCGACTTCTCCGCACTAGAAGCATTTGGGCCTCTCTCCCCTCTTTGTGCTTATGCAGTTGTCATAGGCACGCTAAAAGCGACTGTACACTAGCAAAGCTCTTCATCCCCAAGTGATGCCAACTGCTCCTCTGTACTAGACATAAGAGCAGAAAATAAGAAGTTGTAAATCGGGGGGTTAGTGGCGGCCTCTCTGGAGGGAGTAGCCAATGCCAGGCTCTTGGAGCTAGTACAAGTGAGAGATTCTCTCAACTTGTAATCCACTTCTGTGACCTTGAGCTTGCTGTAAAGAGCCTCCACTCCAATCATGTCATAGGCCTCTGACTCGATGATCGAGTTTGCATTGATCTCCCATATTTTCCTATCCTACGCATACAACAACTTAATGGCCTGCTGATGGTCAGAGTATGGGATTACCTGAGGGTTAGAATTGACAAGTAACTTGTTGATGATCGATCAGAAATGACCAAACAAGTCATGGATGGACTCACCAGGCTTCTGAACGAAATTCTATTCGCACCTGTAAGTTTCAACAAGACGGCCCTTGATAGTAGCAGTACCCTCATACTCTGAGTAGAGTCACATATGTCTTGACTCTGGCTAATCAAGAAAGCATTCATCCTACCCTTCCAGTAGGAGTAGCCATTGGAGCCAAGGACCGAAATCTTACTAGAGTGAGTCATAGTCACTACTGGTTTCTCACCAGTAAAGGTATGAAGAAACCTAACTGGCTCTGATACCACTTGTAGGACCGAGACGTGCCACCGGAGGGGGGTGAATAGGAGCACTTGAAAAACTCAAAATCATGACCCCCAAACTTGGTGCACCGAACGCTCACAAAAACCCACGCTAGACACCATCGATACGTGTCTAGTAAGTGCAAGGTGCCGTGCACTGAAAGGATACGCACTAGGCAAGGAAGAGCACGCAACTCAATGACCACAAAGATCGCAAGTAACAGTAAGCAACAAAACATGTGAGTTCACCACCCGACCCTCACCGCATTGAAATGTGACTTACTAGAAGAAAGTTAGCGAAGAGTATGGTCAGCAGTGGGAAAACACAAAGTCGAAGCGAAAACACAGCGAAAGAACGAAATAGCGAAAAGGGGCAGCAGCCCTAGCCACACCGGAATGTCCAATGCCAGGGGCCAAACTATCCTGTGACACCAGATAGTCTGGTAGCGGCTACTGGACTGTCCGGTAGAGCCTCGAGACAGACCCGACGCTGGATTGTCTGGTATAAGCTGCCGAACAATCTGGTAGGATCGGATAGTCATGTGTCTGTATTGGATAGTCCAATCGCAGAAAATGAGTTTTCAAACCCTAAACTTGTCCAAATCTTGTCCAAACTTCACAAGATTTTGCACAGGCTATCTGGACCCTATTCCAAAGCTATTCCCAAAAGCTCAACTCAAAATGATCAAGGGATAAGCAGGAATTTCAGATCTCATGAGAAGGCAATCTTTGGTCAAGAAAAGGGAAAACTCAAGAACAACTTGCTCATGGCAATCCTATGGGATTGAGATGAACTAGTCATAATCTCCAGGTCCTAGTAAGTCCAAAAGAGCCAAAAGAACAGGATTCACTCATGGGCAAAGCAAATCACCAAAAGCCTTTGAGTTTCATCTAAAAACCAAACTAGAATGGGGGAAGGAAAGGGGCTGCACACTTGAACTCGAATTAGGGACGAAACTTCCTTGTATTAGAGAGGGAAAACAGTTCACACAAAGTTCCTCATAGCCTACCACCCATCATCCTCCCACTAATGCAAAGTATTAGCTCTAGGGGACTCCAAATCCTAGATTAGCACTGGTTTTCACTCTAAGCACTTGGCTGGTTGGAAAGCTAAGCCTACGGTTTCCAGAGATGGAAGAGTTGCCTAAATGACTAGCCACTTAGGTACATATAGCCCAGGCCTAAATGACTCAGTTTACACTAAGACCCCTCTATTACAGAAATACCCGTATGGGCTAAACTGGAAAAGATCCAACTTTCACGAGGACGAACGACCGCGATGGTGTCTTGATCTTCTTCGATTGCACGCAATCTTTAGGATGACATCCATGTGGCCCCGGTTTTGAAGACAGAAACAGAGAAACTTTAGGGTTTCCTTCTTGGACCTGGAACAGCCTACTTCACTCTATCTTGGTGAGAATTGAGCCCATTTGTCGAGTCTTAGTAGCTTGGTGGTAGGGTGGCGGATTTGAGCAAATCCACCATCGCCCTCGCACGTCTTTGTTCCATGCACTTGGAATGGAGCACCGCGTTGGCACTCGGCATCCCTTGCCCATTGGGGTCACCTCATAGTCCTTTGGAGGTCTTACACTTGCCGACACCGTGCCACTCCACCATGTACCAAACTCCCATGGCCGACCGACACCGATCATGCCTCATGTCCTTTGGAGGACATTCTTCTCCATCTACCTCCAGTCCATTGGAGGGCCTCCAATCCATCAGAGGGCTTGCGCCCAAGTCCTTCTAGGTCTTGACTTTTGTTGACAATCAGTCATCACTCCAGAGGCAATGGAGAAAGACCATTGGCTCTTAGGGACAAGTAAACGGACCAAATTCAAACTCTATTATGTATTCCAGTGTTATAGATTTTGTATTTTGGTCCATCCTTTGGTCTATCTACTGGACACAAACACACCACTCCCACTATGGACACACATTATGGTACATCACCATCCTTTATTTGGACACATGCAGAGAGGCGATGCTATCAAATTGACGCCTAGTATTCAAGTTCAAAATTTCAAAGAATAAACAAATTTACCATTGTAAAATGTCTACCTAATATTAAAAGATAGAGTGATTCTGCAGTCCAACCTCTCATCTCACACAAGTGGGTTTCGTTCATTTGAAATTTATTTGTGAGACCATTGAACCGCAACAGCAGTCTACATGAAAATGGATGTTCACGTCGCATATGAACTCCATTTTCGATATTCTATGTATCGATGGAAAGATAAAAGGATAACATTTCCATCCCAACCGACAATCTTAAAATTCTCTCATAGTCAATAAATCGTCGAAACAATATAGTTAAATTTATCCTTGAGCCCAACTCAAACTGCACGAGTAGCCTATGCAAAAACAAATGTCTAGGTCCTATACTGACTCTGTTTTCAACATTCTATCTATCGGTGGAAAGCTAAAGGAATAATCTTTCCAACCCAATGGACACACACTAAAATTGGCTCGTAGTTGATGAAAATCATCGAAACAACATGACGTGACTAATCTGACACGGTGATGGATAAGTGGCCAACACGCCCAGGTCGTATATGGGCTCCTATTTTGTATGTTCTATATGTCAACAACAAAGTAAAGAGATAACATTAACAATTTGTTATAGGATACAAGATAGGCCATACAAAAATGAGCATTCAAGTTGCATGCTGCCTCTATTTTGGGCACTCTAAATATTGTTGGAAGCAAAATAAATAAATTTTATAACTCAACTGACACCACCCAAAAATTGGTATGTGTACATGGGAATCATTGAAACAAGATGACATCACTAGAGATAAATATTTTTATATTGGCAAAGATTTGGTATGTCACTCCCTGTCATTTGTCTCTATCAACGTTTGTTATGACTTATCATTGGGCATGATATGATCAAACCATATATCATTGTATATTTAAATCGGAAAATCAAATGGAAGTAACACATTAAAAAAACACGTAGATACACTGCTCATTATGAGCCACGCTCATCACGTCTCACTACAGCACCTATAGCAACGCACAGCTATTTTTTCTAGTGTAGATATACTATATGTATATGTTGCTTTTATAAAATCATGGATATTCGACTGAATACCCTTGATTATCCTTGGGCCTGCCTTGTGGACATGCTTGCATTCAGATAGATCTGGCTACTATTTTAGCGGTAGAAAGCTTTGGGACCAACATCCATTGTTTTTAGGAAAAAGTCCATCTAACCCCCTCAACTTTGGCTGCTATTCGTTTTTGCACCTCAAGCCAAAAAACCAGGAATCTTTGCCCCTGCAACTTTTGAAACTGAGTATTTTTACACCTCCAGTGGTATATGGAGGTGGTTTTGTGTGACATGGCAGTGGGCCCCACATGAAGAACCACTTCTTTTACCTCCTCCCTCCCTTCTCTCATGCCTCATCACCACATCTCTCTCGCGGCCCCTCCACCTCCATCCCTCCCTCGCCATGTCGCCGCCGAAGCTAGAGATGAAGCCGAGTGACACAGAAGTGCTCACCATCTTCCACCATGGTGCCGATGCGCACATCATCCTAAGCCAACTAGAGCATGGGCGACGCATAGCAGGGCGGCGTGCTGGCATCGGCTACTTCGCTGTTCAACATAGCCGAGCACACGAGCTCGACCTCCGCAGGAATCGCCTCAATGGTGCACTCGACCGATGGAGGCGAGAAGGAGGTGGATCCAGGGCCGGTGGTTGAGCGGTCGTCGAGAGTGATCTTGGAGAGGCCACTGATGCCGCAACAACCTGGAGCAAGAGCAGTAGGAACACGAGAATGACGTGGATGCCAGCCATGGAGCACGTTTGTTGGTTGGTAGAGTGAGGGGGAGTGCAGGGGCCTATAGGGAGCGCGTAGACAAAAGGCGGGCGGTCGGGGGTGACACGCTGGCGGATCCGGTCAGGGGAGAGCAGTGAGGAGATAGAGAGCGATAATGAGGTATGAGAGGGAGAGTGAAGTAAAAAAAGTGGTTGTGCCACTTCCATGTGGGGGCCCGCTGCAACGTGTCATCTGACAGGTGGGACCCACTGCCACATCACACAAAACAGCCCCCATATACCACCCGAGATATAGAAATACCTAGTTTCAATAGTTGAGGGGACAAATATTCATGGTTTTCTGGTTTGAGGTGCAAAATCGAACAGTGGCCAAAGTTAAGGGGTGTCCAATGGATTTTTTTCCTTGTTTTCACTTGGGAACATATAAACTAGTTAGGTGAAAAAGAGATACAAAAGCACATATTTTTTGAAAATAAAACTGCAGGCAGATCTAAGGTAATACGTAGTTGGAGCATACTACTTTCTTCTATTTGTTCTATATTTTGTCCATTACTTCTCTTTTATTTCTATTTCTCTTTTCTCCTTTACCGATGGCTACAAATTATTGGGGATCGTAGGCTGTCCTCTCTGGAAACTATACCTTTCTACCGATATCTTTGGTAGCTGACCTACCTCCCATCATACACTTATACTTTCACGCTTACCCCTGTTCAATCCCTAGTTGGTACAATTTATCCAAGTCTACAGTTCGTTCGATTCGAGTTTATTCAATTATTCTAGCCTACCGCTTCCTAGTGGAAATTTACAATACTCGAAATACTCTAGGTGAAACGCTGCTGCGGTCTCTGTGCGCTTGCGGATTAAAATCTGTCTAGGCTGAAGAGACGCCAACAGGTCCTTGTCAATCGTGGTAGTAGGGCTTCCGTCTTTAGTAGACTGGTTTTTCCACATCAATCAGGTTCTTTTGTTCTTGTGGTTCTGGCAGTTCATCAATTCAAATTTGGGCGCTGGTGGTCCTGAGCTACAGCAGCATTCGCCTTGTAATCTGGACCTGCATTTAGGTTTGCTCGACTCACCTCGCGCGCCGTCGAGCATGGCTGACAGTTCTCGCATCCGGCCAATCAAGCATGTGCTCATTGTCTTTTGCTAGGTCATAAAAGATCCGCGTGCACTCGGCCAATTAAATGTAAATCGTGCTTGAGATACGGGCACGTCAGTGTTACTGTTGGAAGGCCGGGAAAGGGAACCGTTGGCCTCCTATCTCTACTAGGCCAGTTGCTAATGGGCCCCCCATTTTTCTTCGTTCAGGGACTTCTTCTGTGCGATGACAGCCGTGCAAGAGTCCCAATTCGTCCCTTCATCTCCCGTTATTGTGCTTTGGAAACTACCAGTTCCTCGTTCCCATGAAGAAAGCCCTCCCTCTCGTCCTCTCCACCGGCGATCGTCTTCACCGGCAGCAATGGCCTTTCGTTGCGTGGACCCAAACCCTTTCATCTCATATGGGAAGCATTGGGAGGACATGCCCAATAGAGTGCAGTCGATCAGGGTGGTTTCATTCAAGGAGCCTCCAAGAAACGAGGACTTTGCTGTCGCCAGCATCTTCCCCATGCCTGCCAACCAGGTACCCTTCAGTAACATCAGTGAGATGCTTTGGGAGTTTCTTGTTGACTTCAAAGGGGTTAGAATCAGGGACATTCATCCCTGTCCGCTAGATGAGACCTACGTCAAATTCTTCATAGTCTATGATAGGGGCAGTTACGTTCTCAATAGTCCTTTACCCTATGGTGATGTTAAAATTTCTTTTGTTAAGCATGATGATGGTTGGAATCATAGGGCTTTCTCCTTCAGTCGTGAATGTTGGCTCCTGTTGCTTAACCTTCCATGGAATAGGTAACAAAGCGACTTTGCCGCCTACAGCTACTAACTCGCCGCCTCCCCTCGTTAAGCTCGTACTTGTTGTTGCACTAGGAGCTGCTACATTCTAGAGCTACAGAGATAGTTATTAAATCGTTAGCACCACATAAAAACATTCCCCCTAGAGTAGTTGTAAATACGAATAACAGAAACTCTGCTATAGCCATTTATATACATTCAATGTACTCTGCTAGAAGCAAGAGCATTTGGAAAAGGTTGTGGGGCCATTTGGCCTTTTAATCTGTTGTGAGGGAGATTCTCTGAATCTTGCCTTGCTTGTAATCAAAGCTTGAGTTGAGAATCTGGAATCAATTCCTTATTTCATACCCTTTTCAGTTCGGGATGCATTTCAAGGAGAGTCGTGGATGCTCCAATGCGAAGCGCTGCGGCACCAATTGTTAGGGAATCTTCCAGCTGATGAGGATTTGCCTCCTAGCCCAGATCATTTTGGGCCAAATTTGCCTTTTGATTTCTTTGGTTACGGCCAACAAGGGCCTGCCCCTTTTCAACCCCCACCAACAATGCAGGAGGATGTGCCACCAAATTTGGCCCATTTGGGGGGAGAGCTGGTAATGGTCACAACAATGTTGATGATGAACAACATCTTAATCCGAATCTGGCTGGTCAGTAGCAGTTTCCTGTGCAAGGAGATTAGGAGGACGAGCTAGAACCCAAGGAAGAAGTGGTTATATTGGATTTGAACCTGCCTCCTGCCCCAATGGAAGAAGCTCTGCCCGAGGATGTCAATGTTGAGCCTAACCAGTTCTTCTTTGATGATGGTTTTCCCCTGAATGCCCACGGTATGGAGGTGGATGCTCAAGATGTAGAGGTTTTCATTCCATAGTTGCAAGGTCCCCCAGTTAATGTTCTTGAGGAAGAGATCTTGCCATATCGGTCAATCGACCCTTAGGAGCAATTGAATGTTAACTTCATGCAGTTTGGGTCTGGCATTAGGATGGATCTAGGATGGAGAGCCATATCCTTGGCCAGCAGCTCAGCTTTGAACTGAATGTTCACATGGACCCTCTAGTCTTGCAATGTCCTCATGCAGATAGGCTCTGGAAAGATTTCTTAGCACCCCCATCCTGCAATGATAAGGTATTCTTTGTGCCAGAGGAGTGGTTTAAATTCTTTATTATTTTGATTTGCTCGCCTTGTTCTTTTTCCTGGGCCTCTGAGTTCACTAAATCCAGAGTTGCATCACTGTTAGCCACTTCTCATAGAAGTGTTCCTTAGTTCTTCCAAATGTCTGCCCCCTGGATAAAGACATTTCTGGTATCCGATTGGAACCAGTTGCTCCTGTGATGGATCCTCCTACTGTAAATGCTGTTGCCCCTCCTAGCATAAATAAAACCTCTATCTCAAAAGTCTTGGTGGAAAGGGAGGACAAGCGCAGCCAGTGCCTGCTTAATATCAGTAGAGGGTTCAAATCTACTTCTTGCTTGGATAAAAAATGTCTTTCTTGTTCTGCCAGTCCGCCTTCTATTTCCAGTTCGATTATTAAAAGTGGGTGATTCTTTCTGTAAGGTGGACAAGGGTTTGCTTCAGGATGATTGTCTACAGGGAAAGGGCAAAGTTTCTGCTCCCATTGGAAGGATGCGGAGCAACACCAGGAAGAAGAAAACCTCAAATGTTGAAGATGATGATGCCCGCAAGGAGAATTGAGAAGAAGGAGAAGGAACAGGAGAGCCTGGTCTTAAGAGGCTCCCATTGGTCTTTTTGTTTTGTTATGGTAAACTATTTTGTGGCTCTTGCCCCTATATGGGGAGGTCTTTTATTGGGATGAATTGTTTGCACTGTCTTGCGACTAATGTGGTGGCAGTTTGGTATTTTGTTTGTTTCCTATGGATTAGTTAAATGTTATTTCTTGTAAAGTTCTATGTTGGAATGTGAGCGGCGTTAATTCTAGCAAAAAGTGGAACTCTATTTTTGATAAGATTACAGAAGCATGTTGTGATGTGATTTTTTTACAAGACACCAAGTGGCAATATTTTGATGCTGGTTTTCTTCAGGAAGTTCTACCCCCGCAGTTTATGACTAGTTTTGTTTTGTCCTTTCAGTGGGTGCATCAGGCAGATTATTAGTAGCCTGAAAAGGCTCCCTCTTTCGAGGTAACCTGGTCTTCCAGAATAATTTTGTGATGTATGTGGAATTCTCCTCGATGCATAATGGTGCCAACTGGATTCTCACTAATGTTTATGCACCCTGTACTTACGAAGGCAAGCGAGTTTTTCTTCATTGGTTTAAAAACATTGGCATGCCTGAAGATATAAACTAGATTATTTTGGGGGATTTTAATTTAATCCATTCACCTGAGGATAGGAATAAACCGGGGGCAGATGTTAATGAAATGTTTCTTTTCAATGAAGCCATCCGTGAGTTAAACCTTGTTGAAATTCCTCTGCATGGCAAGAGGTTTATGTGGTCGAACAAACAGTTCCCCCTCTCCTTGAGTGACTTGACTGGTTTTTCACCTCCCCCGTATGGACCTCTTGCTTCCCCAATACTGCTGCAGTCTCCTTGGTAATGGAAACTTCGGATGATAGCCCTTGGGTTATTAGCATCTCTACTCGTATTACCAAAGGAGGTGTCTTTAGGTTCGAGAACTATTGGATCAATCATAGAGAGTTTTTGAATGTGATTCAGCAAAGCTGGTCAAAAGAGGTGGTTGTTCAGCACAAAGCCAAGGTCATTTCCTCTAAGTTCAAAAGCTTGAGAAAAGACCTCAAAGAGTGGAGAGCTAGGCTGCCCAATCTGTCCTTATCCATCACTAACACCAAGCTGGTGTTGTCCTTCCAAGACATTATGGAAGAGTTTAGAGATCTTTCTTTAGAAGAATGGAACTTCCATAACATCCTCAGCGACCACCTGATACAGCTTCTGGAACAATACTCAAAACAGAGAGGCTCTATCAAATGGGTTAAGCTTGGTGATGCTAGTACAAAATTTTTTCATGCTAATGTGAACATCAGAAATAGAAGGAATATGATTGCATCTCCCCAAAATTCAAATGAGGAACCTGTCAGCAGCCACGAAGGGAACACTGAAATAATTTGGCAATCCTTCAAAGAGAGGTTGGGCACCACTGAGTTTGACTATCCGAGATTTAATCTAAGTAGCCTGCTCCATGCTCATGAGGACATTTCTATGCTTCCTGCTCCATTGTCCAAAGCAGAAATTGACTTAGTGGCCAAGCATCTCTCCTCTGATAAATCGCTGGGACCAGATGGCTTCAACACAGATTTCTTGAAAAAATGTTGGCATGTCATATGTCAGGATTTTTACTGTTTATGTGAGGACTTTTACAATAATAATGTGTGCCTTCAGAGCATTAATGGTCCATACATCTCTCTTCTACCTAAAGTGTATTTTGCTCAAGGGATCAATGATTTCTAGCCTATATCCCTTCTGAACAACTCCATTAAGTTGACCACCAAGTTATTGGCCAATCGGTTGCAATCAGTCATTCAGACTTTGGTTCATAGAAACCAATGTGGGTTCATTAAGTCTAGGACTATTCAAGATTGCCTTGTTTTGTCTTTTGAATACCTACACCTCTACCACAAATCAAAGAAGGAATTGGTCATTCTTAAGATTGATTTTGAGAAAGGCTTTGATAAAATAGAGCATGAAGCCATGTTACAGATTATGAAGCACAAAGGCTTTGGTGACAAATGGTTGGATTGGATGAAGGCTATTTTCAACTCTAGAACCTCTTCTGTCTTATTAAGTGGCAAACCAAGGAAAACCTTCCATTGCAGAAGGGGAGTAAGGCAAAGTGATCCTCTATCACCCTTGCTGTTTGTGCTGGTAGCTGACCTCCTGCAGTCTCTCTTGAATAGAGCCAAGGATTTAGACTTGTTAAAGTTACCTATTCCATTGGGTAGCTCCATAGATTTTCCTATCCTACAAATGCAGATGATACCCTCATTTTCCTAGAAGGTGATGTCAATCAGCTATTCTTCATCAAAGCTCTCCTCAACTCCATTGCTGATCCTATGAGGCTGAAGATCAACTTTAGCAAGAATACCTATCACCATGTCTGAAGATAGGCTCTCCCATTTTGCCAGAACTTTCGGGTGCTCTGCAGGGTCTCTACCCTTCACTTATCTAGGTCTCCCTTTGGGCTCCACTGAACCAAGAGTAGAGGACTTGCTTCCACAAGTGCAAAAATCTAAAAGAAGGTGGGTGAGCACATCCTTGTTCGTCTCCTAGGCAGGCAGACTCCAGTTGGTCAATTCCATTTCCACCTTGCCCCGTCTTCTTCTTGAGCACTTTCCATATGCATGACACAGTGATTAACTAGATAGACAAATACAGAAAACATTGCCTATGGAGGGATTCAGATATCACTGACAAGTCTCTAGCAAAGATAGCTTGGCCTTGGTCTGTCTTCTAAAATATTCCAAAGGATTAGGGGTGTTAAACCTCAAAACTCAGAATAAGGCCATGCTACTTAAATTCCTCCATAAATTCTTCCTTAAGATGGACATCCCTTGGGTAACTCTGGTCAGGGAAAAGTATTATCCAAATTGGAAAGTTCCCTCTCACATCAAGAAAGGGTCCTTTTGGTGGAGAAACATTCTTAAGCTACTGAACAAGTTTAAGCAATTCAGCTTGGTCAAAGTAGGTTATGGATCCTCCTACCTGCTCTTGGAGGATAATTGGACTGGTCATCCTTTGGACCTTGCTTACACAGATCTATTTACATATGCCAGAAACAGAAAAATCACAGTTGCTTCGACTATGAGACTCTGCGACCACGATTAAGATAACGGTTTGGCCTCCATTTTTCACACCCCCCCTGTCTGCTCTAGCCCATGAACGGTTCCAAGACCTCAATTGTATATTATTGGATCTGGATCTATCAGAGAACCCAGATGAATGGTGGTACGTACGTTTGGGGTTCCCCTATTTTTTTGACTAAAAAGGTTTACAACATCCTCTCTAGTCGTAGGCAGGTCCATCAAAGTTTTGGCTGGCTCTGGAATTCATTCTGTCAGCCCAAGCACAAGGTTTTCTTTTTGTTGATCCCCAATGACTGCTTTCCGACCAGAGAAAGATTACAAAGAAGACACATGGACCTGACCTCATACGCTTGTGTCTTGTGTGATTTGGATGCCACAGAGAGCTCGCTTCATCTCTTTCTTTACTGCCGCTTTGCTCAGGACTGCTGGGATCTTCTTGGGTTGTCAGCACCGGCTTCTGGGTCGCTAGCGCAGGCTTATGATTTCTTTAAGACGAACTTGCAAGTGCCTTTCTTCATGGAAGTAATCATCCTGATGACCTGGACTATCTAGTTGACTGGTAATAGCCTCATCTTTAGAGGGACAGCACCTTCTTTGCAAAGTTGTAAAGCTATTTTTAATGAAGTGCTCTCTCTTAGCTTAACTAGAGCGAAGGAGGCTGTTGCCTCAGTGGTTAGGCTTTGGTTAGATAACCCCTTCATTGGCTTTTTTTGGCTAGGTGGGAGCTCATTTTTAATCTCCCATGACGTTACCTGTACCTCTTGTAACCTTTTCTTTATTTGCTTTAATATAATTTTTCTTTGGTGTAGGGGAAACCCCTCTAGGTTCGTCAAAAAAAATGAGAGAGAAAGGGAAAAAGATGTTCTATATATTGGAGAGGTGGTTGCTTAGCCTCTCTGAACATCAGTTGTTTGTTTTGACACCTGGTTCTAGCACTAAACAATCTTTTCTCCCTCATAGTCTCTCTCCACCCACTATCTATGATGTTGGCTGGGGTACTTAAATATTTTATCAATTGGATCCTTATATAGTATATAAGTTATGAATTTGTACATAGGAACATATTTGTTTTAGCTTAGCAATTTATGACATGTCAATCCATTGCACCTTCTATCCGACTATAAATTAGAATTAGAGTTGCCTAAGCTCTTCTGGATTAAGCAATTTGCACAGGCTGTTAGAACTGTCAAAAAATTCTGAATTCTACATTTTCTTGCATATTCCTGTCAAGCATATATATATAGGATTATTGTGACAAGACGGAAAAGCTGAAGTGCTTCGATCCACAACAGGCAGAACTGCTGCTTTTGGTGAAAGTTCATAGATTTGAACTTCGTCCCTCAACCTTTCTCGCTTGCTGTTTACCCGATTTTTGTACGTAGAAAAACTGATCCTTCTAGAATCACGCAAGTGTCTACTTAGTGTTTTCAGGAGGTTCAGTAAAGACCTTGACTCCTTAGAGTTCAAAATGCATGCATGCTCGAAATTGAATTCACAAGCGAATATATATACAAGTCAAAGAACCTAGGCAGCTTGGTGTTTACTTGACCACTAGTTTCTCTGTAATCAACACTTCTAGACACCAATACTAGGGAGCTCATGTGCCTGAGATTTATTCCATTGTTCATCCTGGTACACCCCCCAGGAAAAATACTAGCAAAAGCTCTTGTGCCATGCCGGATAGTGAATCTCATGTGTATTATGAATTTATGATAGAGTTACGGAGGAAAGGGAGGAAAAAGCTAAACGTCGCATGTTTTCTATTCGTAGGAGTCTATCAGATCTGTAATATTCTGGCAAAAAGAAAGTTTCAGAGAGAAGTTAAATGTCTTAGGGGTCTAAAATAACACGTTTTTTCCACCTCACCAACTTTTCAGCCAGGAGAACAAGGCAGAGTGTGGATAGTATCAAATGGTTAGAGAAGTGAATTGACTTTCCTTTTTGTTTTAGAATTAGATGCTCACAAGCACACACGCAAACTCACCTCTATGCAATCATGGTTAGAGACGCCCCCTTATGATCAAAGGTGGTTTGAAAAGCAAACCGCTTCTGCTATTTGCTAAGTGAGACCTGCAGATATAACCAATTTCAGAAATAAATTTCTAGAGACGGTGCAAGCTACAAACCTGCCCATAAAATGATCCTCATTTTCTACTGCCAAACAAATCAACATTTCTACGGGCTGCCCCAGATATGCTCCACCCCAAAAAATATAACGAGCAATCTCAACCGGTTACATCAATGGCACACAGGTCATCAATTCTCTTTTCCCAAGACATCTCTCAAAAGAAAACATACATGGTGCCACCTTAGTGATCCAAATTCTAAAATTCTCTAGCACTCCTATTGGATTGTTGCTATTACCTTCGCTTGCATTTTATAAGACTATCCGTACTCCTTTTCCTCTACATCTCCTCTAAAATGAATATTTCAAACTAGTCAGCAAGATTTTTTCCTCTATATGAACCTCTCCTGCAATCATGTTACTCTATATATTTCCTCTATATCCAACTACTCAATCTTTTATACAACTATCTCTATCTATCATCTTCTTTTACTAAATAACACAAGATTTTAAAAAATGTTTAGAAATGTTGGTTGTGCAGTGAATTAAAAAAATTGTCTACTTATTCTGTTGCACCTTCATTTTTATAAGAAATAATAAATGATTAAAAGGAATAGTTGCAATTAAAAAATATCAAGAAACTATCTATCACATGAAAAAGAACTATTTTCCCTCAGTATATATGCCCTCCTTGGTCATGGAAAAATTCTGCGGTACCGAAAACTCATCGAAGCTCTCACTCTGCTTCGTGCCTCTTCCATTCAGGTCTCCATTGCATCCGCATGATCCGCTGAATTCGGCGACATGAGCAGCACCTTCCATGGGGCTCGTCGACTCTACTCTAAGGTCGACATCGCCATCGTCCTCCACTCCAAGAGATCATACATGGCGCCCCCATGGCCAAGCAAGGAACTGCCTTCTTACCCACGGGTTCCATGGGATCCATGGAACATCCACCTCCACGGTTTGTCCAGCGGCAACGGTGCTTGCAGTTGCGGTGGCGGCAATGGTACGTGCATGCTGACAAGAGTAGCAAGGGACAAAGGCAGCGCATACTCCTTCTCTTACCTCCTCCCACCTCATCTTGGTCCCATCCATGTCACTGAGCATACGCCTAACATGGCCAGGCTACCACACCTCCCTCCCACCTACTCCGCTTTAGATCAAGTTGCACCACGGTGCCCTCCTCACCTAGCAGCTTCCTCTTCTCTGCTCGCCGCGCCGGCCATGTGGCGGCCAGATCCGGGCGGCTGCCGCGCTTGGAGGCTGTAAGGAAAATGGGCCCTAAGCCTTGTTCTTAGTTCTCTAACGTGATTTTAGTGGTTGAAGTGACAACACATATCATTTGGGACTAATGTTTGTGTGTAAATATTTTTTAAGTACCAGGATGCAAGAGATGGACTTAGGGTACAAACACTTCAAGGTTAGACTTAAAGGCACAAAAGAAGACCCAAGTCATCAATGATGAAAAGTAGATTTTTGCACACATCGAATGGTCTGGTGGTGCAGACCGGTCGATCTGATGAGTAGAAGGAAGCCTCAAGATGAAGATTCAAGACCTGGTGTGATTTGCATGCGCTGGACGGTCTAGTGGTCACACCGGATAGTCTAGTTGTCTCACCACCAGACGTTCTAGTCAGAGAGAAGGAGCGACTGCTGAAGGTTGAACCTACGACTAAGAGAGGGGTGAATTAGGATTTTTAAAACTAATGCTCTCTAGAAACTAAAACTACTAAGCAATACATATGCAACATAAATATAACTATGTGCACAGAGGTATTGCTAAGTGATGCTAACTCTACTGAGGCTTAGTCTTGCAACTAGTTCCACCTAGAAACTAACCTATTTAGCTAGTCTAGGAAAGTAAGCACACAATTGCAAGAAAGTAAATGCGGAAGCTAAAGAGATAGGTAGAGATGTGTAAACTCCCATTGACAATGACGATACTAGCACAAGTTGGAGACAAGGCAATTTTTGCCGAGGTATTGGAAAGGTGCACAAGCCTCCCCATACTCCTTGTTTGGCAAACCTTGTGAGGCTTTGCTCTCGTGAAATCCCCACAAGGACTCTGGCCTCAGTGCTCGCAAGGAAGGAGGTTGGCAAAGTGACCCATGTGTTGGGCATCACACTTCTAACTTAGGGGCTTTTCTTGATCTTTTTGATTCTCCTTTGAGGATTGATGCCAGTAGTCCTTACGCGGACTACGTAAGAACAAAGCCTAACAAGGGCGCCAAATGAGAAGTAGGAGGGAGGCTTACGTGCCTCCCAGATTCCTCAGTAAATAATCTTCGTGTCTCCAACTTGTGCCATTGTTGCCATCGTCAACTGAATTTTGAAATTACTTTACGATCTCTTTAGGTTCCACATTTACAATCTTGCAATTGTGTGCTTACATTCCTAGACTAGCTTGGAAGGTTAGTTTTCTAGGTGAAACTAGGTTGCAAGACTTGGCCATGGTAGAGTTAGCAATGCTTAGCAAAACCTTAGTGCACATATCTTGTTTATCTTGCATAGGTTTTGTTAAGTTGGTTTTAGGGAGCCTTAGTTTTTAGAATCCTAATTCACCTCCCCTCTTAGGACTATGACTCACAGTCCATGCAATTTTCAGAGGCATCATTACCGGCCATGGCTATTGGATCTAGGCATTGCCGAGCCCTCTTCTCCTCCAGTGCATAGTGCGTCATGTATAACTGCCCAGCATTGATCTCTTTCTCTATTCCGCAGCATCGAGGCTAGATCTACCGCTTCTGAGGCTGCTATGTCCAAATCCATTGCCACCTCACCCATCCTCATTTGGTAGTGCCCATCTGCCTCTCTACAGCTGCTGGCAACCCCACTCCTCTACCTCCTTGCCGTCCTCCATCCAAGCGTGCAATGAATGGGTGGTTATCGAGGCCAACGATGACAAAGCCAATGGAGGAAACTCCAAACTTCCTCTGCCTTTGCTAGGAATCATGCTTTCTGCTATTTTTTCATGATGGTAGAAGGATAGGTTTCAAGTGATGGTAGAGCCGTAGAGGGACGCCTCCAGTTTTTGATGAGTGGGCCTAAGGCCTAGAATCCTCTCTGCCCCCCGCTCGCCCACCACCACAGCCGCCGCATCCCTATTCTCCTCCACCATGCCTATCCAGCTAGATTAGCCCTTCCCTCTTTCGTACACTTATTGTGCCCAGCCTCCTCCTCTGCCCTGCCTTTCTTATTCCACTCGCGTGCTGTTGCATTGACCTCTACCTGTTCACTGCCCTCTCTTCTCCCCTCCTCCTACCCCATGCCGGTCCACCACCTGTTGGGGTGATAGCACTGGATCTGCCGCTGCTGATGTCGCCATGGGGCGAGAGCACCAGATCCACTTCCGCCTAGCTCTGCTAGCCTCTACTCTCCACTCTGGCCCATCTCCTTCCCTACTTCACCTATCTCCCTTCTCACCCACCCCTGTGTCACCTGCCTTGCTCACCTCTGCACCTGCTCGCCCACCTTCTCTCTCCCTCTCCGCCATGGGCCCTGCCTAGGCCGCCCCTCCCAAAGTGCCGCCTCCTCTACAATAGGTGGTGGTTGTCACCTGCCTTCAAACATAGTATTAATGATCTTTTAGTAATAGACAGCAAACACCATTTTAGTTCTGGGCTAGTTTTGAACCCAGTATTTATGATCTTTTAGTACTGGGTTGGGAAATGAACCAATACTAAAAGATGACTCGACGCGCTATTATTTCGTGGACATAGGAACCACTTTACTATGGGGCTTAGATATCAACTTGTACTAAATACCTTTCAGTACCAAATAAAGTGATTACCCGGTACTAAAAGGTCTCTTTGTATAAATACATTAATTCATCATCCTTTCCACTTCATGGATCTTCGTTTAGTTAACTGCCACCTTGACACACCTGATCCGCTCCACCTATACTCTTCACCGTCATTGCCTCCTGTGCCGGTCCTCCCCAACCGTGTCTCCTCCATCACCATTGCACCACTATGCTGCCGTCATTGATTCCGTCACTACCGCCTGTGCCCGCCACTGCATAATCATCATGTCTACTACATCACTGCCACCATGCCCGCCAATGCGCTGCTATCATCCGGCCCTACTACTAACATCGCGCCCCTGTGTATCGACTGTCTTTCCCACAGGGACAACCTAGCCTGCGCCGCTCATCTTTTTTGTCGCCACCACTGCCACGACACCATCATCCTCGACCACATCACCACCACCACGCTACCATCATCGCCGACCGCGTATCTAGGCTGACCGTGTCGTAGTCACTAACCCCACCACCGACATCGCATCCCCATCCCCGATGCAGTAACAGACCTCTGTAAATGAGTTTTTCCTTTGCAATCTACTTGTGTTATCGATTAGTATGTTAACTAATGACTTATGTGTTAGATTTGGACTTAGAGACTTAGCATTATAGTTAAACAGAGACTTAGAATTATAATTACAGTTCGAATTATGGGCAAAATCATGTTTTCTACTTAGAATTGTATTAAGTTCTATTTCGTTTTTCATGTTTTTATATTTCATCTATAAAGCATGGAAGGATGTATAGATTATTCCATGGTTGTATAAATCATGTGTAAATTAGATTGTGAAAATGATCAAATTTGCGTGTATGAACCCATATGAAAAAAAGAATAATTTTGACAAACACTATCATTTCTTATTGATAGCCCACCACCTCCCCATCGAAGAAAAAGAAGACTCGAGGGCCAACAAGTTATGAAAACTTCGGGAGAATACGTTGTCATGGAAGTGGCAGAAGATGGAGAACCTCAACAACCCCATAAAGCCATCACCAAAATTTTGAACTACTATGGCCATGTAGTCATGAAGAACGTACCCAAAAGCATTAAATGTCAGAAATTAGAAAAAATCAAGTTGATCAATCGTCTGTAGTCCCTCAAGATCGGAAACACCTATTGTGGAAAGAAATCAGTGATAAGTACACATTACCTGAAGGAAGTGATGTTAGAGTGAAGGAGTGCTTACTCTCCCATTCACTTTTTTCCCTAAGCTATTGTGAAATGGAACAAGGTGGAAGAAGACCACCAACAATGAGGGGTCAACTTATCTACACGCGTTTAGCCTCAACGCTCCAAATATTGGTATTATGCACATGAGGGAAGTTTGTTAGGTGATGGAAGCCTAGTCTTTAATGACAATATAAAGTAGCCAACAGAAAGGTTTATCGAGGTCATCGATATGTCCTCGAAAGGAGAATTCGCCAATGATAGCGAAAAGGACAAGCTGACATGGCCCTAAAGAACAGAGAGCATCCTGGGAGAATGTTGGCGCTCGATAACGACATACTTTTAGACATATTTTACAAGTTTTCTTGTGTTTTTAGAGATAAATCCTATGATCAAGTTGCATTTAACTAATAATTAACCCTATTTTCAAGTATGTTTTTTGTTTTTCCACGTTATTGAATATTGCAAGAAAACGGGGAATAAATGCAATAATTATGAAGGCTACTCGTAGAAGGATCCAATCTAGAATTCCATGGAGAAGATTGGACCCAAGAAATGTAACAATAATGGAGCCCAAAAGAAAATTAAAACCCATAATTGAGAAGGATCCAGAAGCTAAGGCTACTTCTTGTTTGGAGAACAAGGAAGGTGAAGATATGGAAGGATTATCAAATTCCAACCAACTCAAATATTCTTGGAATTCAGGACAGAAGCACATTGTGGGCCAATTAGACCATCTTACCACCCTCAAATGAAGAAAGGTTGAATACCAAAGTTGTAGATCGCTTCGAGCTCTACAATTAGAGTTTTAATTTGCCTTATTTGGACTTCAAATGTGGAAGTTATGGTCAAAATATTAAATGCTACAGAATGAGGAATGTTGGATTTCGAGAAGAACAAAGCTTTCGCTTTATCTTCAAGCAGGGAGCTTATTTACAAGTTGAGAACCTTCAAGAGGCTTTTATATACATGGAAGTAGATCACAGAAGCCATATATATCAAACCGACCTTAGACTTTCTATGTATAGGGCACCCTCCGAAGTATAAAACCAGAGCCTCCCTAGGGGTGGAGACATCGAAATTCATTATAACCAGAGCTCAAACGCGAGAGTATCGAAAACAATGTTGCAAGTTTAGTTGAGAAGTCGATCTCGGATAAAGGAGGAGCCAAGAGGAGGCAAGAAGCCCTCTGGTCAGCCAAGCCTACCCACCAAGGTCGGCCGACCCAAGCTCTCCCCGGGGCCCCTCAAGTTAATCTTTTGGTTTGTCTTGTCAGTCGTTGAATCCAACAACTTTGTTCCCAATGTTCATGATGACTCTCAAGTATACCTATTCTTCTTTGTTAAAGCCTTGAGTTTGATCGATAAAATTGTCTTTGAGCAATGAGTTCTTTGTTTATACATGATCTTTGATCCATGTCTTTGCAATGCTTCATCTTTACATGTGCCAAGCCTGGATGATATATCCACATATATTTTAGTAGATCTATTTTACCTTAGTTGGTTGATTGAATATAGCCATGCTTAGATATGGTTTAGGCTTGCTAGTTCATCGATTTACTCATTCTAGGTGAAATATGGACGCGACAAAGGTTCAAGCAAGACTGACATTCATGATGATGTTTATCCTATGTATCACGCTAGATTTAGACTCAGGGTGGTTCTTAGTTTATAAGAAAGTTTGTCTCATATCTCTCGCTAATCCTTTCACTGTATCTTAATCTCACTTGATCTTGCTAAGTTCTTATCTTTGATCTAGTTAATATTATAGTTTAGTTATAGATCTAGTTTGTGACTAGTTTAGCCCTTTTATCCTTTGTTTATTAGATCTATTAGAACTAGTTAGTAGTTGATTAATCCGTGATTAATAGTAGTTTTAACCTAGTTTTCCACGGATTGACAAACTTGATACTCATATTGGGGAAAGACTACAACTAATATTGTCACTTATAGTATAAGGTTTGACGTGCTTAAGTACCGTCAACACAAAACAAGAGTGCTCAGCAATGTGTCGTGCAAGTATGGATTTGCTAGACAAGAGGCCATATAGAAGGCAGAGAACCTTGAATGAGGCTGATGCAAAGATCCATAACTTAGATAATGCCACAGTTTCCAATCTTGGGTGAGCTTGCTGGGAGCTGGGTGAACCAGGTATCAACCGAAAAATGGACAGCTTGCAATATTGGTTGAGGTGCTTGGGGATTGGTGCAATCGTGTATCAACCGATAATGAGCAAAGTAAATTAGATGTGGATAAGGACTGCATTCGGGATGGAGTTTTGAATCTTTGGGATGGAGTTTTGAATCTTTTGAGCTTTAGTACTACTAAAAGCATATCTTTGTGGATCCCTTTTAACAATACGGTGGTTCTTAAATCAAGGATAAAATGTGAAATGCTAATACTTAGTACCTTTCCAATGGGGACTCCTTGAACTTCAAATTTGAATGCAAAGGGAGGTCTCTCTTTTCTCTCTTGCACTTAGAATTGTCTCTTTTCATTCTCATGCACTTTTGAGTGATCCTTATTACTTGCAAAGTTTTCACATATTCCATTAAATCTTTTACTTGCATTGCCATTAAAAACTAAAACCCTCAAAAGGTAATTGCACTAACACATCTCAATCCACGCCGTCGTTTTCGTCGTCCTCTGCGCCCACCGCATGGATGCGCCGGAACTCGGCAATACTCTAGCAGCTGCATGTGAGAGTCATGCCCACGAATTAGGGATGGTGAAGACGGCTGCAGGTGCCAGGTCCGTACCTTGAACGAGCCGTGCAGAAGAACTAGGCTGCCTCCTTCCTCCTCTCGACGCCGCCTCCTCCTCACGCTTCTATAATCGGAATCAAAAGGGACCGGATCGTGTCACAGGTCCGAGCAGTTCTAAGAGCTGTATCGAGCTCTGAAGTCTACGACTTTACAGCATCGCTGTCTGCGTTCTTGGACAAATGAAACAACCCGGCGCCGCATCAATTCCACGGTGACATGACGTACAAATGCACCGAATTAACAGGTTATGTGTTTTGACGCACCGACGCCATGGGAGCAGTCAACCCGGTGACTTGATCGATGTACGTGTCTGCACTGGGCAGTAGACTTGGAGGCAAATTAAAGCAGTGAAGATTCATGCATGCATGCATGGCGGTGGCTGGGGCGCAATATATTCCATGCGAAAGCGAAAGCGATCCAGCTGCTGCTTGCAACCTTCCCGTGTAGTTGCCGGCCAGCGGGGGGCGTCGATCGGGCTTGTCTGGCCCTGTTCTCTTCACCGTTCACGCGCCGCAATGGCTGAGCTCCGCATGCCGAGAAGCTTCGTACGCCGCTGCTCGATTCAAATCCGTGGCTCTTGTCACCTCAGCCTACTGTTTCGCCAAGCGTTTAATCTCCGGAGCCGCTGAAAGAAACAGAGCCTCTGACAGCCAAATCCGCAAGAGAAGACCAGCCAACCAGGCCAGCAATCAATCCAAATGACCGACCGTTTCAAATCAGAGACTTTCAATTCGTACTTCCGCGGCGGGGCACACACGACCGACCGGTCGGCTATATCGGCCGGGGTGTCGTTACGTCACGTGCGCGCACGCCAGTTCCAGTGTTCGTTCAACAACCAGCCGAGTCAATGGCACTGCCATTGGCACGGCAACGTCGCTGCCGCCGTCGACGTCGATGGACCAGGGGACAACGAAGAGGCGTACGTGGTTTGAACCGGCGACCCTGCCGCTGCGGGCAACGTAGCTCGCAACTGTACACACACCGAGACGTACGTTCTATGCGTCCTTGACCCTGAGAACCCTGGCTATACGGCGCGGACGTACGTCCTCATCGGATCCGCGTGATCAGCTTGACTGCAGCCCAACCTTTGTGTATGCCATACATATCGGGAATGGAAAGCATGGTGTATTTTTCTTTATGTTCCGCGGCTGAGCCCGTAATCACAGGGTACAGTCGACGGATGACACGGAGCATCATTGTCGGATCTACAGCAGTTCCTAGGCTGTCTCCAGCCATCTGCCCATATAGCTGTCTATAACACTGTTTAACACTGTAGAGGCACTGTAGACAGAAAAAAAAAATCCTTATAATAATGATAGTCAATCCGGATAGAAGGTCCACTGGAGATGGTCTTAGAGGCCGACATGATATTCTAGTACTTAGTGGGCCAAACCATAATTCTCGACCAACGGCTCGTGGTCCTTGGTTTTGGGCTCAGTTTGGGATACGGAAAAAGTTATTTTTTCATGTTTTTTCTATGAAATTTCTATGACGAATTAGTTCCACTTGAATTGCTTAATATTAAGAATAAAACTTTTGAGACCCTATTTCATAGCCTGGTCTTTGGCCTAAAATCCTTGTGAATTGGCGTTTGAGAGACTAGTGAGCCCATTATTTTTACATTTAAAATTGAGATAGAACAAATGGAAAATATCAAGTGTCGCAGCTCAAGCCATTCGCTCGTCCTCAGCTGCGTCAGATCAGAGCTCATCTCCTTCCGGCTGGCTCCCTTTTTCCTTGCACCATTTCTCAGAACTATTCGGCTGGGATCACTGCTAATTTGGGCTGTGTCCTGTTCCACAGCTTCTCTAGGCTAGCAGTGCCGCCGCCTCACTTAGGTCTAGTTGTTAGCTTTTGCCTTTTGGCAACACCTCGGATTAATGCGGTTAGAGTTGATTGCACGGGACTGAGGGGAATTTCGATGTACCATAGATTTAAATACAAACTCAATCCAAGGATCGTTAAACTAAGCTAGATTGAAGGGCTTTGTTTGGATGGATTGAAGGGCATTGGGTGTATTTAAATCCACTATGATTCAAAATCCCTTTCAATATCTCTCAATCCACTTCAACACCCTTCACACTAAGAGTTCATAAACAAACTAAACCTCAACTAACTGGCAATCCATCTTTTCATCAGCCAGCCATAGCTGCCCTCATCAGGTGGGACCCAGCACGTGAGTTCCTTCCTCCCTCAGATTTATTTCTTGATGCAAAGAAGGCATCAGTTTGGGGATGTTAGGTTTACTGGTCTATCACCATTCCTTGGTTTGACTGTCACTGTAACGTTCATTAGGATTCTTTGTCCGAAGTGTGCTCTTGAACTTTGAACTTAGAGAGATGTGATGGTGGTTGGAAATGTACCCACCGATACCAGGCGATACTATCTATTTTAGTTTTTTCTACCAGAATTATTAAATAATTAAATAAAGAATGATAGAGTATTGGCACGGGTCTCACTACTTTTAGTACCGGACCTACCTATTTGCTACCTTTTGATACTGGTACTGTGGTACCCCCTAATACTAAACTGTTTGATTTTATTTGATGAACGGTTCTCGTTTTTTCCAAGCACCGTAAAAATTGCATTAAACCTATATTGGAAGCCTGCATAATATGTTTCTGTTCATGTAAAACTACCTTTCCTGAATAAATATGCATTCAGAATTAAAATACTGCAATATCATGGGCCTTCTTACTTATTGGTGTCCAGTACAAAATTGTGTGAGCTTAGCGTCATCCTTGCCAAAGCGCTAATCATGCTATTTCAAATGCTATAGCATGCTATCACATTTTGCGTTTTTAGATAAATATACAAAAATTACCCATAACATCATTATTTTAGTATTTTCACGAAATGTCGGGATATTCTAATGCAACTGAGTTAAAGGGAATTGGATAAGAGCCATAATATTATAGTTTAGACTAAATACTGAAATAGTGGCTGAAATATATATGACCCTACACCTATATTTGGTAGCTAATTTGGTGCAAATTGGTGTAGTCACGGGAAATCGATGGGCGATCGTACGACAGCTGACACATGATGAAATAAGAGATGCGCTCTTGCTGCAGTCGTCTCTCGTGTGACACGGTTCGACTGGCCCCGCAGTTCGGAGGTCGGTTCGGCTTGCGATGGATGTAGGCATGCCACCTGGCTTGACCTGCCAGCCAAGAATGGTGCGATGAGCGTGGTGGTCATCGGGGAATCGCTCTGCAAATGTACAACATAGCTAAATGTCAAATTGCAGCCAGATCGCTAGGATCAGCTTCCGACCGCCCATGCCAATCGGCTCATCTCGATCGACTATCTTCTTATGGATTAGTAGATATAAACAATCAAGTGTAACAAGAAGACCGTGAAAACCTATGTAAGACCATGATCTAGACGATTAACTGCCCTAGATTGGCAAACCTTCAAATAAGTTCATCTAGAACGGAAAACACATCTAGGATATGCAAAGACAGGGCGCCAGGTGCATATTGATCTCTCGAATTGCCATATGCATATATTGCAGCGCATATCGTGGATTATAGCAATCGGGCAGGTTACTGATCTATAGCGTGAAGCGTAGAACAAGAAGCAAATCGATAGCATGCGAGATAATTAGTAGACATTGCCATCAAAGATGCTTCAGTACAAGGTTTACCATGGTAGTCGTAAGACCAAACAGTGCTAACACGATCTATGAGAGAAAACATTAGAGTAGCATGTCGCTTACTTGAAAAAACCTTAAGAATAGGGGTAGCGATGCCTTGAGGGTTAGTGACGAGACACGCGCTGCTGCAAACGTATGTGGTCGTGTTTATTATTGAGTAAAGGTTGCATATTTATAGTTCAGAGACTTGGACATCACGTCGACCAAACTAAGCAAACCCTAAATTTACATTCTATATTAAGGTACATAGCACGCCGGGACCAACCGATACAAGTAAACCGCCTCTGAGCGGGTGACCAATGAAGCCCATCATACTATCCGATGGCGATCCTGGTTCAGATAGGATTTGGTGGCAACAATTGGTTCAACAAACATTAGAGCAATGCGGCACTTATTTAGAAAAAACTCAAGAATAGGTTGGCGCCTGCACCGAGATTTAGTTGTAAGGTTGCCGATGTCTTTTTTTCTCAAAGACCTAGTACAAATTTATACTCCAGGGGCTTTGGTTCTAATCAACATTGTGCCAAAATTGACTCGGACTCTTAGCCACCATAATTCTAAATCTTTTAAACCCTACTATATTTCTATTCTTCTATCTTTAAAAATATCAAGCTTTTCCTTGGCTATGATTCCCCATAAAGTTTATACACATTAGTTCAGCTCACATCTTTGTGTCATGCTTGGACTCACTTGGGTGTTTTGCATCGACCATTATGCTTGTTTATGAGTTGATTCTTATTGCCAAACAATAGTGTCAACACCTGACCCCCTAGTTTCAAGATATGTATATTATAAAACTAAATTTGATCATATTATTCGTAATGATGAGTTTTTAACCAAGTCACTCACATCAAAGTTTCGTTGGCTTCTGTTCCACTCACTTCATCCTATTATAAAATGACATCTTTAAGCAGCGAGACACCTTTTACCTCGCCTATTCACTTGTTATTCCTTTCATTTTCCATCTCATGTGCTTAACCAAGATCAAAATCTTCTTTTGATCAAAATTCCTAGCAATGGAATCTGTCAGTTTTTAGTACCCGTAATGCACCACGGGATGTACCACGGGATGTTTTTAATGGCGTCTAGATCGACTGTAGCTCCATAGTCACAAAAAATGCAAGGAAGAACGCGATTTAGACAAGTTCGGGCCAGCAAAATCGCACAATACCCTACATCCTGTGTGCCGTGGTTTGTATTGATGTATGGGAGAAGTAGAGTTTTGGGGCGAATTGAGGGAGCTGCATTTAAGGGATTGGAGAGAGGGAGATCCGTTGGAGGGGTCCCTAGCCCACTTTATATAGTCCAGCACGGCTTGTGTTACAAGTTGGTTTCTTTCTATGTCTCGTAGACGGTTTAGATTACAAGACATCACATAGAATCCGTGATCCATATCTTTCTTAAAAGTCCTTATCTTGCGCACCAAGGTGTTCGGCACCTCGGCCCGAGTCAGTCGGTCGGCCCCTAGATTGGGCCCTCCGCTGTCACATGCACCAAATATGTCGCCTGAGGGACCAGGGGATATCTATCCTCCACAAGCCCTCGACCTTTAAGTCGACTTGAGCAACAATCGGCTTGAAGGTCTTTGAAGAAAGTATTGTTTGAAGTCTTGAAAAAAACCCTAATGGTATCCTCCATGCAGCCTCTAGCCTCAAGCTGATTAGCATAATCAGGTTGAGGGTCAAGCGACTTATTCCTCCGAGCGATCTTCGTGAGGCGGCAAAGTAGTAGGCGAGGCTCCTGAGTCAACGAAGTGGTCGGCGAGGCACGCAGCGGCACATTCCCTGAGCAGACGAACTGGTTGGCGAGGCGCACGGCGGCGCAGCCCTCGAGTCAATGAAGTGGTCAGTAAGGCACGCAACGGCGCAACCCGCGAAGTGGACGACGTAGCGAGTCGGCGAGTTGCGCGGCAATGCAGCCCCCTGAGTCAATGAATGAGTCGGCGAGGCAGGCAGCAGCCCAGCCCCTGTGTCAACGAAGGCGTCGGTGAGGCACACGATGGCGTAGCCCCGAATCAACATAGGAGTCGGTGAGGCGCACGGCGATGCAGCCCCCAAGTCGACGAAGGAGTTGGCGAGACGGGCTCCAGCCCTGCTGTGAAGTCGTCAAGTAGCTCTTGTATTGTCCAGCAACCGAATATGAGTTCCGATTCGCACTGAGTATGAGTTCCGAGTCACTCTGAGTATGAGTTCCGAGTCGCACTGAGTATGAGTTCCGAGGAATCGGTCATCCAGGGATTGATCAGGCCTGCTATGGATGTCTAAGAATAGCCCCTGAGTCGGCTATTATGGAAATCCGATGTCTGAGTTTGCCCTTTTGAGATCATGATTATGTAAGGACTTAGCGAACGTATGTACTGCCAGTGGGTCGTGATTAGCGACACCAACCGACTGCCCCATATGGAGGGTCTAGAGGTACCCTTTTCTGAGTTAGCATAGGCATGTAGCACCGAACTTGAATCGGACTCCGCGACCCAAGTTGATTGCCCTATGCAAAGGGTTTTGAGGTACCATTTTCTGACTTAGCGAGAGCATGTAACACCGAAGTTGAGTCGGACTCTGTGACCCAAGCTGATTGCTCTGGAATGAGCTACAATATGACAAGTGTGCACGAAATCACGCAACTGCGCCATGAGTGCCACAACAGAAGCAGGTGCACGATGTATTGAGGAATTTCTGAGTGGTCAGTAACAATCCAGGTGGTACATAAGCATCGTGGGTGATCCAAAAATAATTCAAGTAATCCATGAATAAAATAATCCGAGTGATCCATGAATAAAATAATCCGAGTGATCCATAAATAAAATAATCCGAGTGATCCATAATAAATCAATTGATCCAATAACTCGGGTATTTCATAGATAATTCAATTGTGATACAATACTCGGATACTGTAGAAATAATTCAATTGTGATCCAATATCTCAGATGATTAAGAAGTAATTCAATTGATGTCAGCAATGTATGCAAACCTCTTGAATTGGATGACATACTGCAATAAGTTGATAGATTATAGTCCTTTGCCATAGAAAATTATTATCTCTCTGACGGAAATCAGAGATTGTCAATGATAACGCTTGGTGCGCTGCCTTAACGCGTTGTAGATGCTTGTGCTAATATGATATATTTTCTTGAAATAATAGTTGGGGAGAATACGAGTAATATTGTTCGTAACGAAGATACTCAAAGATAAATAATATTGGAGATCCGGACGAGACAGATGGATAGAAGAAAATTTAATTAGCGTATTTAAATGACTTAGCTGTTAGGGCTAATCCAGCTTGTGGTCGAATGGTTTAAGATTGAATCTGAGTAGTAACAGACAGCTCCCTAACGCAGGCTGCAAGTAATCGGCTGAGAATATAATGACGCATGATAGCTTGAGTGACCAGTATTTAATCTTCTCATGACGTGTGATGGCAGCACTCTGACGGCTGCAACAGATGGCTCTTGATCGGACTCGGCGTGCTTGATCAGACGAGCGATTTTGATCGGACTCGCTGTTAGCCCACAAATATACACTATTTAGCCTGTGGATGACTGCCCGGATTATTTTGCTTCGAGATTCTTTTGAATTAGCCTTCACGTGATGATGCATGTCCTGTTGTTACTTCTGATCGATCTTGCCTTGAGGTGACAGGACGCTACATAACCGTCTTCTGATGGAATTTCCTTCTTCCGTGATGCATGCACACGCCACTTCCCACAAGGCACGTAGCGGTGGCTAAAAATATCTCTTTGATCTGCTTGTAAGCGATGCGATGCGGCTTGTCCTTATTCGACGGTACCATCAGGTGGAAATTTGGAGTCGCCGGCGCTGATCTGGGTATCTCAACTCGCGGCAGGATGCAACAGTGCCGGAGTCAATCGCCGAGGTGTGCTTCATAAGAATTCAATCTGTTGGCTTCCGGTCTTGGCTTTGCTATTTGAAAGCTTGCTACGTCTCTCGGTAGACGTTGTCGTTGACGATGGAATTTTGGATCTTGAAAAACTGGTAGCCCTGCTCCCGATAACGCGGAGGTCGGAGCGGCCCGCATGCTTAGCTCCGCGCGTGGTCGAGAACGACGCAGACCGCCGAACTTGTCGGTGACGGCGGATTGAGATCGACGTTGATGTGGAAAATTGCTCCCACTGTAACCTCGTAATCTCGTAAACTAGCCTCGGCGCGAGGTTGATGTAGATTGCCTCCACCGTTGTGTGCTCGCGAGCACAGATCCAAATCGAACCGTCGCTGATGATGAAGATAACAATGCAGCTAACCTGATATCGATGTAGACGTCTTTACCTGGTGCACCACCTGTCGGTGCTTAGTATCGGTAATGCATCTCGGGATATACCACGAGATATTTTTAATGGCGTCTTGATCGACTGTAGCTCTATAGTTACACAAAATGCAAGGAGGAACGTGATTTAGATAGGTTCGTGTCAGCAAAATCTCAAAATGCCCAACGTCCTGTGTGCGGTGGTTTGTGTTGATGTATGTTAGAACTAGAGTTTTGGGGCGAATTGAGGGAGCCGGCTTTAAGGGATTGGAGAGAGGGAGATCCGTTGGAGAGATCCCTAGCTCACTTTATATAGTCCGGCGTGGCTTGGGTTATAAGTTGGTTTCTTTCTGTGTCTGCTAGACGGTTTAGATTATAAGAGATCACATAGAATCCGTGATGCATATCTTTCCTAAAGAGTCCTTATCTTGCGCACCAAGGTGTTCGGCACCTCGGGCGCGAGTCAGTAGGTCAGCCTCTGGATTAGGCCCTCTGTCGGCCAATGCTCCAAATATGTCGCCTAAGGGACCAAGGGATATCTATCCCCCACAGCATCCGAAACCCATGTTGTGGCTTTCGCAAAATCGACCGGTACTATGTTGAGCTCAGTGCCATTGATGGTGAAAATGTCAGCTCTCATCTTTGTGGTGGCCTCCATGGAGGATACAATGACTACTCCAAGGCAGCAAGTATTCAAGATATTGCACAGAAACCACATATCACCGTCTAGATAACTCTACTAACCATGTTCTTTCTGATATATAGGTCCTTTCGTGATCTTTAAATTAGATTCATCAATTTGGTTGATATGTTTTGAGTCTACATTGGGCTGCCCTGTATAAGCAACACGTGGACTATTGGACCGTTGATCAAACAAAGATTGTTCGTTACTTAGCTAAAATGCTGAATATATTCTGGAGCACGTCCACTTAATCCCTACCTAACTGAAACCAATTCTATGAACCGCAGCTCTTGGACTTATGCAAAGAAGTATGTGTGAAGACTTTATTCCAAATTAGCCAATGAGCCAATGGAACTAGCACGTGGAGAAGAGAACTAGTCAAAGCGGGCCCAAAATTGGACACAAGGACCGTCTGATCCTGTAGTTTCCCCGTATTGAGCAAAGCATCAACATGCTCTGTAGTGGTTGTGTCATCTTCTCCTTCGTGGATGAGCACACATCTTTTCCTTTTTCCGACAAATGGCCATTTCTTTGAGCTTGATCTCGTCTCTTGCAGATGTAATTTCTTCCAAAATACAATTAGGTTGTCGAACAATAGCTCTTTGGATTATGCTTCAACCTTTGTCTTCAACTTTAGCTTATGAGTCTGACAACAGAAGGTTTTCACCTTGTTGCATTGCTCTGCAGATTGAAAGTGAATTTCTCCTCCTTTCCACTGATGTTGAGCTAGAGTTCTCTGGTCCAATATTGATGTTTCCTTTTGTAATTCTCAAGCATGGCCATCCTAATTTTAGTAATGTCTTCATGTCAACTTCCATATTGAGCACCATAGAGTCAAAAAGGATAGTAACACTCTTAATTGACTTGCTCATAAGTGATCCTCTGGCATACATATTCACATATATCAAAGCTTGGCAGCAGTGAAAGAAAGTTTGGCAGCAGTTCTGATGATTCCTATCTTCAGCTAGTAGAATTCAGCTATAGGCTTCACATTTGATTCTTGCAGCTTTAGATCTTTAAATGTTGGAGTACCCGACTCTGTAGGGATCGGATGCCCAAGAGGGCGACAGTCCTTAACTTAACAAACTACAATTAGCCCACTTCACCCTCTAAGCGGAACAACCCTAACTAGTGGCAAATAGCCCTACTCATGCTAGTGGATGTAATGAGCCTACACATGCTAGTGAGCACAAATATGATCATAGCAAGGGACATACTAGCCAAGAGGGAGCTAAGCATGGTAACTACAAGATGCAATCCATGAAAATGAGCAAGGTAGCAAATCCATCAAGTAGAAAGACAAAGGGAAGAGACAACCAGATTTTTTCCCGTGGTGTCGGAGGTATGGAACCTTCCTTTAGTCCATGTTGTGGCACACTGTAGTGTGTTTTGTCACCTCCCATGCTTGTGGGCGCTCACTAAGAGTCTCTGTTTGCCATCCCAACTAGGTGAATCTCAAGCCTTGTACACCTTTGTTCTTCGGGCTTCCACAAACTCCTTGACAAGCTCTAAGGACGCACCTTGGTCACCAAGTCCTCCTAGGTGCTACAAAACACCAAGAGTATCAAGCCTCCGGTCTTCACTTGATCTTGATCCTCACCAAGACGGATGCACATAAGCCTCTTGATCTAGATCTTGCACTCAAAGGTGTGAATATGTGAGTGGTTGTTGCAATGGTTGACGTACGGCTCTCTAAGTGTATGAAGTTGCTAGAGTGTCAATGAGCGATAAATCAATTGAGGGAACTCATATATATGGCCCTCCAAGCTGATAGAGCCATTGGACAAGGGGAGGGCTGACGCAGTGTAATTCGGACTGTCCGGTCCATTACCTTTTCTAGCTTCGGACAATCCGGTCCATGTACTTTTCCAACGGTCACTGACTCCATATGTCACTGTACTATTGGTCGAGGGTTTGTCCCGTCTGTTAGATTGGATAGTCTGGTCCTAACAACTTATGAGCCATGGAAAACTAGTCGTTACTGTACGAAGTAACATTGTCTAGAGCTTTGTCCAGTCCATGAACTTTGGATTGTCCGGTCCACATAAATCCTAAGTTTCTTGAATAGACATAGCCTCAGGTTTCTTTGTCCGCCACATTGTCCGGTCAGTCAAAGAGTATTGTTCGGTCTGTGTAATCTAAGGAACCAACGAAATACCAAGCCTCGTGTTACTTTGTCCGAGTTTTGTCCGTTTACACTCAAGCAGACAATCCAGACCATTGGATTTGCATTGGGCCTTCAATTGGATAACTTCATTAAATTCTTCCGTTTGTCCGCTCTGCTATTTTGCTCTAAAGCGGACTAGTCTAGTCCATGTATCATTTTGTGGTTTTCAGTTTTCTTCATGAATTTTGATTTGTACTTTGATTTTCTTGGACCTTGAGCCTATGTAGCTTGAACCTTTGTTGTCTTGAATGGTTTGGCTTGTATGTGCATCTAAAACTTGGCATCTCTCGCGATCAAGCTACTAACCGTTGACCCCCCTTTATAGTCCGGACACTAGAAATCTACAAACCCTATCTAAGCAAGGATCCTCCAACGCCATTAATCCTTGACTCTAGAAGAGTCCTTAGCCTTCGAGATATGGGTGAAAACAAAGTCCAACACCTTGAAAAGAAATCTTTAGATTTGGGGGCCACAAACCAATTCCACTGAGCAACCATATCAATACAATTATTAACCCTACACTAATTAGATCATTAGTTCACGATTAAGCTTGTAATTCAATCACTGAAACTCACCTTGGGGCCTAGATACTTACAATCTCCCCCTTTTTGTGATTGATGACAATTAAATGACGGAAAGAGTAGAGATGGTAAGAAAATAAAGCGCAATGGCAACTACTCTAACCTTAGTCAAGGAATTTAAACACAACGAAGCTCGAAGGCTCACCCTGAGTGAAAAAGACATGATAAACAACAGTACATGCACAATAGCTAAATGTCATGTCCATACACAAAAGCCACGAGATGCAAATATCATACAAACCAACTCTAAAGAACATGACTCTCCCATGATCCCACAACACAAACAAAAGAAATTGCTACCCCTACCATCTCACTCCCACACTATCTCCCACGTTGTCATCAATGACCAAAGAGGGGCCCTAAGTACTCAGAGGAGGAAAGGGAACAAACTACAACGGCCATGTGGAGAACCGGTCAGTGGTATCGTCGTCGACATCGTCAGAGCTCGTTATCTGATCGGCAGCATCATCAACTAGATCAACCTAGGCACTCTCTGACTGCGGGGACTCCTTAGCCTCTACTGTCTGCTGCCTCTCAGGTTGGTGCTCATTCGAGTGTTGTGCCTCTGGCTCCGCCTGCTGTGTCTTGGCCTCCTAGGTCTCCGGCTGCTTTGGAGTCTCAAAGGGCGTGGATGGAACAACTCTGGTATACACCCCCGAGCTCTCAGTCTGTGTGATCTGCTCAAGTATAGGTTGTGCTATCTGCTCAAGTGTCTCTCACTTGGAAGGAATACACGTATCTGTCTAGACGGAGGAGGTAGGTGCAGCGACTAACACTATCGAACCCTAGCCTGGTGATTCAAAGGAGAGAGTCACAGCTGGTAGAGGTGACAGCACTAGGCACAGGTCTGTCCGAAGCAAGGGTGAAAGAGGGAAAGTCCCTAGAGAGGTAGCACCTGCCAGAGAAAGTGGAGTGAGTAGAGCTAGCCCTAAGACTAACTGGTAAGGTAAAGGCTATGGATGCCTAAGACATAGAATTTCCATCTTCAGGTCCGCAATCTCTTGCTAGTACTCCTATTGCTAAGAGGTCAAGGCTGCGCAGATCTCCTCAAAAATCACTATCTGATGTGCCTCCTGCCTATCGGCTCTGTCACGAGACTCTTACTGGAATTCAAGTTGAGCCTGCTATAGGGACAGAAGCTGCTGAGTCTGCTGTTGCTGCACTCTGGCCTGTTGCTGAAGTAACGCATGAAGGATGCCCTACAGAGCATCGGGCTGAGTGACCTAGGCCTAGGAGACCTATGGAGGCGGAGGTGGTGAAGGTGACCGTGGAACTCCTGAACCTCCAGGCTTGGCATCATGAGCTACCAGGCGGAAGAACTGAGCCTGCTCCTCCTCATCGTCGTAGTCTAAGTCTGAGGTAGTAGAAGAATAGTAATATGATAGTATGCCTCCCTCTGCAGACTCTAGCTCCTCATCCTCAATCTGAGCCATTTCTCTGTCCTCGTCAGGGATCCTCTGTTGGCCTGCTCTTAGTGCTCTACCTCCCTTGTGACTGTCATTCCTCATGGCAGGTCTATAATCTAGGCAGCGGGTGTGGGTGGCACAGTGTAAGAACCGAAAATCATCATTTGCCTCATCCAACTGATACAACATGTGTGTAATCCAATGGGCATAGGGCATCTGCCTCCTCGTAGGCATCCCATCCACAATCACGTCCTCTATCTCTTCCAAAATCACATCCACAATATCAAAGTCTGTGAAGTTGGTGAGGCATGTGAGCAATGACTGCTGAAGCATTGTTAGTCCCTCTCTAAAACCGGCCTTGGGAACTAGGGACCTCTGTAAGATTTGAAGTAGCAGCCGGTACTCTGGTCGTAACCGGTCAGGAATCCTTGGGTCATCTGCTGCCAAGGTACCTCTGAACAGGTGGTGGACATGGTCTAGCGGTGGCGCTGTACCAGGGTGTCCACTGTATGGGGGAAAGGCATCGTCGTACACAATTGAGTGTATCGATATCCTAAGCAGGGGTATACTAAGAAACTCTGCAAGCCTATCTCTGTACAACCTATGCTCCCTCCCATCAAACATGAACTGTATGTAGCTCCTCTGGTCTGTGATGTACATGGTAGCATAGAACACATGTACCAGTCCTCTACGTACTTATGTGACCTAGTCATGAGCTCATCGATGCCCAGGTAGTGTGCGAAGTACTGCCTGATGTTGTGCCCACTCACTGTCTCTGCTCTGTCAAAGTGAATGGCTGCATGGGGAATTGTCACACCCTAGTTTTTAAAAGACAAAACCAAAGCAAATCCATATGTGTGCCAGGATCTAATCTCACACATATAGAGACAATAAACAATGATATCATAGACATTGCATTATTACATATCGTTAAACAACACTTACATTAAGACATCAAGTCTTTAACACAGAGTAGCAGAAGCGTAACTATATCTTTGAGCCGTCCATAGGGAAACCAACTGAGGGTCACACACCTAGAACTTCATGAACCTTCACTTGCACTCCTTCAGCCTTTATCTTTCTCAGAAGTGGTTGGAATTTTCCCCCAACAAGGAATGAGGTATAAGAAACAAGCATGAGTACATAACTTGTACTCAACAAGTATAACACAAACCATGGGGCTCTAAGGTTGGCGGACTTGACTGCATTACCTTTTAGTTGGTCATGTTTTATTAAACCTATTTACTTGAGTGAGTATATAAACTATTAGCCCAAAAGATATTGCACAAAACATTAATCAACATTATTGATACAAGAACCAAACTTCCAAAACCATAACCAAGATCCACTAAAAAATAAGACATCTGGATTGCTCATGACCATGAGTACGGCTGATATACCAAGTTTAAACAATCTCGAGCGGTTGTACACTTTACCCACCAGCTGTGATTCCTTTATGCCAGAGGCAGCCAAACCCATTTTATATTTATTACCTTTGGCAGGGTTTCACTACCAGGCCATAACAAAGACTCTCTAATAAGAAGCAACACACTACATGACTCGTGGTTAGGGAGTGCACCCTTCACCAAGGTGTGAGTATCACATAATGAATACACCACCCCCTTGGTGGTCGAGTAACACAAGTACCTACCCTACCCCCTCTTATGGTCAAGATGTTGCTCCAAACTAGAGAAATCTAAATAAGTAGCTAAAGGACGTCTCCGTCCCATGTGGTTGTACTGAAGTCCCCATATGATCACTTTAAGAACAGGTCCTTATGAAGTCCCATTTCTGATGCCCCCTAAACCAAGCTTATACATCAAGCATAGTTTTAAACGAGACATGGACCACTCAAGCACACAACACAGAGGGCCAGCTCAATAGGATAAGTTGCATAAAACCATTAATCATATTATTAATAGAGAGACATGAGTTAGCGCTGCACCTAGCATAACTTAACCAACATGCATCCAAAAACGTATTATATCAGATAAATGTAGCTAAGGTAGTGTCCTTATGGGCATACAAGATTAACATGCACATGCAATGATTGAAAGTTATAAGGTGTTGTTCACGTTATACTTGCCTTCCTCAAAAGAGATATTGTTCAGAGTATTCTGGATCTTTCTCTTGAGTTGCACTTGAGGTTGCACATAAAAGATCAACACCTATACGTCATCGGGTCACCACACATGCACACAGGTTGACACATGCAATCAAACAAGTACAAATAAGCTAAAGCAGTACATTATACATTAAAAATAGAAGCTAAAAGGTTTACTAAACTATTCTACATGTTGTAACGAACTCGTGAGCACAAGAATCACTCAAAACAGAATTAGAACAGATAAGATATGGTAAAAACAAGGTTGCAAAGGCTTATTTGTCGATACTTTTCAAAATCCAGGCTATAAAACCTTAAAAATAGGTGCCTACCACTATAGGGTTGGATTCTGGGATGATTCTGCAAAACCACAAGGATGTTTTCACAAGAAGGTGGTGGCATGGCACTTCTTTATTGGCTGGATCGGATCGGCCGGCACACGGTGGTATGCAGAGTCGCAGCCGCTGACAATCAGCAGGATCCGGCTGTGCACGGAGAAGATCCTATGTGGTGGGTGAACACGGGACGGTGGAGGCGGCCACTAGCTGCGTGGCACGTGGCTAGGGATGACTGGTTGTAGAAGAATTTCTCGCTGGATGTTCGTCGGAGTTGGAGGAACTTTCGAACTTCTTTTCTCGATCGGATTTAAAAACGGAGACCAGTTTTGAAAAGAGGGCGACAAGAGGATCGAGATGAGTATATATATGCATGAGTTTGGGCTAGTTTGGATTTTGGCTTGTTTTCAGAATATTACATTTCGGACTTTAAAACAATTCCAAAAAAACTGAAATTAGGACTCATGCCCAGAAAAATATTCCGATGGCACCAAAAATTTCGGGAAAACTCCTAGAAATGGTTTGGCACCTCGTGAACTAAAATAAAATATTTACGTCTCACCAAAAGATTCATAAGAGTCTCCAATAAATGGAGTTTGCTCTAGCAAAAGTGGAAACACTTCCGGATAGATTCGGAAAATTTCCAGAAACAACCTGACGATAACTAAATGTATTTAGAAAAGTTTTCACAGTCAAGAAACACATTGCATGTTAGCATGAATGCATCAACCAAGTTATTCCTTGTGTTTCATTTTAGTTAATTAATTAGAAAAAATCAAACAAAATCTTATTTCATTCACGTTAAATCACAAAAAACCCTTAGTAAATTGCATTTGAGTTATCGAAAATTTACAGACGAAAATTAGTGTGTTACAATTCTACCCCTCTTAATAGGAATCTCATCCCGAGATTCGTGTTGGCTAGCAAGGTGAGGATAGGGTAAGGTGCATCAACTTTTCTTATGGCTTCTCTGTGACTTCATCCCCGTATGGTGGCTCCATTTAACCATGCACATTTTGATCACATTGCTTCTGGTAACCCTTCCTGCAGTCTCAGGTACCTAAGTTGGATGCTCTGTATAGGATATCATCTTGCACATCGATAACATCAAGTGGCAATTGTTCTTCTCGCACACTGAGACCTAAAACATATAATGCGGACCTGACAATCTGGATGGTGAATCAAGCTGATAAGCAACTTCACATCTTCCTATGAGGATCTTGAGCAACCCAAATTATCTAGGTGTTATTGACGTCTCTTATCGTAACAGATTTTACATCTCAAGCACAGAAATTCGATGTAGCTTTTTCACTGAGAGTATTCCGAGTATCGTAAAATCCACAGGGAAGCAAGGGCAAATAGGAGGAATGAAATGTCAAACTTTCATGAGCACTGTATATCATAGATAAATACAACTATTCTTACACCGAGTGTATGATAAATAAGATAATGTATGGTGGGGTGAGAGAACAGGAACCAAAGTGGTCAGCAAACTAGGTATAGTTGCCTGGGAGGACAACGAGTGAGGTTAAGATATCCAGACTCTATTCCTTAACTTTTGCATAGGAGAGTAGGGTCTTGTGTCGTTTGAAATTATAAACTTCACCGAGGTGGCATGGGGTAGATAGTTGGCCAACCGAACGGCAACTGGCTAACGCCTATGGGCTTACCGAATGATGAAGTCGGATTACAGAGGCTCCCTAATGCTGTCACCAATAGGGGCTACCAACCACATCTGCATGGGTAAGATGGCACGCTAAACTAGTGATAAAGTAAGAACTTGATCACTAAAGCTCATCCTTGATCAGAGGGTGAGAGCTAACTTAACCTTAGATCAGAGGCTAAGGCAAGTTTATAGCACCGGCATGTCTAGCAAGATTCAAATAACTTAAGAACAACACAAACCTAAGACTTGGTCTATTATGCAAAAAGGTACACCATACTAGGCAAGTTTAAGAAACAAAGTGAAGTATAACTGGAGGATAGAGCAATGAAGTATATTATACTGGAGTAGTAAGAGTACAAAAGATGGAAAAGATACCAGAGCTTTACCAAGACTCAAAAATAACTCTAGAATCCCTGAGGCAAAGACTCAAACTCAACTCTAACTCCCAAGACTATCCTATTGCTACAAGACTAAGACAATGGTGTGTTCTACTTAGGGATGGCAACGGGGCAGGTGGAGCATCCGCGCACCCGTCCTCAAAACCCACGGTTGAAAGCCGCCCCGCCCCCGAACCCTGTGGCAGGTGGAAATCTGCCCCCGCCCCCGAACCCGCTGGGGACCCGAGACCCGGCGGGGAACCCGCCACCCGACGGCTACCAGGGAGGATTGAGGTTTGAGGACTGAGGAGGAGGTACCTGGCGCCGACACCAGTAGTTGTGGTAGTAGGGACGAGGTGGCCTGGCAGCGACAGTCACGGCCTTGTGGGAGCTTGAGAGGAGGCGTTGTCATGTCGAGGCGGCCCAGCGGGGTACAGCGGGAGCCGGGGAAGACAAGGCTGGGTGCGGTGGTCGTGGGACAGCAAGATCTAGGAGGAGGCCGGCAGGCGCTGAGATGAAGAGGTGCCCTAGCGGCGGCAGTCCGGAGCTGGAGAGAAGGCATTGAGGTGCCCTAGCGGCGACGGTTGGGAGTTGGAGAGGAGGTATCAAGGTGGCCCTGGCTGTGACGAGCACAGACGGTGGGAGCCCAGGAAGATGAGCCGAGGAGGCAAGGCGATGGCAGTCATGAGGTGGCACCGGTGGGATCCGAAACGAGGCCAGCTGGCCGGGCGGCGACCAGCTATTGAGGCGGCGTGGTGGCGGCAGTCGCAGCGAGAGGATTTGGGCGGTAGGGGTCGGGGGAGCAGAGAAGATGAGATGGGTCATGGGGCTTTTTAGGTATTGAGCCACAGGGGTGGGGAGCAAGAGACGTTGATGGGCTAGGTCTGCTAGGTTGGGCTTGAATTTTGGGTCCCTGTGGGGCAATCGTGGGTTCAGAATGAAACCCGCCCCCGGCCCTCTCTACTTCGGGTCCCCGAACCCACAGACCCGCAGGGGGAAATCCCACCCACCCCTACCCCCGCTAGGTCCAAAACCGGCAGGGACCTGCCCCACTACCATCCCTAGTTCTACTCAACTTCGACACTTTACAAGTGAGGCCTAGGGACCTATTTATACCCAGCAAGAGAGGTATTTATACATGCTGTAGGTCGGTTATGGGCGTTGAGGCAGTTGCAGGGGGACACTTGGTAGGCTAGGCAGCCAGGTAGGGGGGCTAGGCGACCCTACCCAATGCCTGGCGGCTTGGTCCTCCCTTGGATCCACCGCCTCTCTACATCCAACGCTCATGGTTGACTCCTAAAGGCATTTTGAGGTCGGTTTGGTGGTTACATTTGCGCTTTTCTCTGGAACGTTGGATCTTCACTTGTGTTTCTTCCTTAGATGAAGGATTGAAGGGCCGTAGATCACTGACTTCACCAATCTAAGTGCTAGATCGATGAGGTGGTGGTCTTCCAGTACTTAACACGTTGGCTTTTCAGTCCACACCTTGGAATCTTGTTGGCATGGTGTTGTTGTACATGCAGGTCGTAGTTGGTGCCATATGGGCACATTCTCGGGCCGGGCTGCCTGGAAGTGGGGCTAGGCAGTCCTAGTGAGGCCGGCCAACCAGGGTGTTTAGCCATGTGGCTACCCTCCTCCCTGGTTTAGCTCCATTTTGAATGTTTAAGTGCTTTTGACACCTGCATTCAAATAATTCAACACAAGTCATGGAGATATGTCAGTAGCAAGGGTTGGTCTACACTTTGATGTATTATCCTTCATGTTTATGGATAGCTGATGGTCGAAGGTATTGCAATAACAACCGTCAATAGGTGCTAACTTTCCTTTTACCTTGATTCAACAGTGACCACTGTTAGGTGACACCTTCAAAGAAACATAGTTGCTCTTCAATGTATCTGCCTCGACTAAGCTATTTTTTGATTCGCGGATGGTTTACACTTGTCATCCTGCATCTTCTATGTCTCTTAATCTAAACAACCATATTTCTCCAAGTTGGTCCTTCAATGCAATAGTGTTCTGCAATCCCTCCCATATAATGCCTTAGTATGGTAATTTGTTCCTTGATCTCATTGATATTTTTTTAACCCTCTGACTAACGTTTTCTAACTCCTTGCTCCAAGGTAGGTTCTAACTCCATGGTAACTCCCTTGGTTTGATTAGAGAATCTGAAAAAGGATACTTTCAAACTCCATACGTTAATGCTAAAAGCATATGAACCCAAAGCAGCGTTGGTGTAACTTTAATAATCTCCAAAGTATGAACAACAACTGCTACTCCAAATCATGGGCCGGCAGCTCTCTTCATAATTTCTGAGCTATTTTGATGCATGAGCTACCACCTGCATCAAAACACAACCAAGACCTTTGACGAGATGCATCACAATACACTGCAAAGCCCTAGCAGATATCTGGAAAAGCTAACATTGGTGAGTACTCAACATTTCCTTCAATTATCTTCAAATATAGCTTGATGATTTGGAGTCCACACAAACTTAGCATTCTTCTCCAACCATGTGGTCGGGCTTCACAATCTTTGAGAATCCCTCAATGAACCTCTAATAATACCTTGCCACACCAAGGAAGCATCTGACATAACCAGAGGTGGTTCCCAATTTAACACAGACCATACGTTCTTTGGGGTTTACTATGTGATTCCTTTATTTGAGATGACATGCCTAAGAAAATAAACTTCATCAATCCAAAACTCACACTAGCTCAACTTGGCATACAACTTATTATCTCTGAGATCCTACAACACTAGTCTCAGACGTCCCTCGTGTCCTTCTTCATTCTTGGAGCAAATAAGAACATGAACACTACCATAGACTTATCAAGATAACCCTTGACCATATATTGGTTTTGAACCAGACATTAACTCGATAGAATACTCAAAATCTTATTTGAGTGGCATAACTTTCGATTCATTCAAAAAGACATCGAACAATTCACACATAAATTGATATTCTGTGTATGGGCTCCTTCTATTTGATTTACCATTCACTCCTTAGTTGATGGCAATGGTGCAACATACTCAATCGTGTCTCCTGAAGCAACTATCAAGAGTACTGACCTCTCCACATCACGAACTACTGCCTTTCTTGCCGCAAGCCAGTTTGTCCCAAGAATGACATCAATTCCTTCCAACACCAAACTACCAAGTCAGTAGGGTAGTCTACCCCCCTCATTTTAAGACAAACCCTTGGACTGATGTGATTTACTTTAACCTCATCTCTCGGGGTACTAACATGCATAGGCTTCTTCATAGGTTGCATAGACACCTTGTGTTCATTTGCACATCGTGTCATGATGAAAGAATGTGAGGCTTTGGAATCAAACTAAACTATAGCAAGGGCTGAATAAACTTCACACATACCTAACACGACATTTTGAGCACTCCTGGCATCCTTAATTGTTGCATTGTTTATCTTAGCATAGACAAAATTTGGCTTTCCTTTGTTGACTTTGTGCACTTGTTGTTGTTGATTCTTCTTAGAGACACGGTCGTTGGCCTATCTTTTCTCAGTAATCTTATGTGGGCATTTCTTAGAAGCATGTCCATTCTCACCACAATGTTGGCATTGTTTTGGTGCTAGTGTGTTAAGAACATTAGACTCCATCTGAGGCTTAATAATTGGGAGTAACTGGTGTAACGCTTGAAAACTAGAGCCCTGACATAGTTGTCCTGCATATCCAAGCTGGTCCATTGGGTGAGGCTGAAATAATGGTTGTTCGATGAGACGAGGGCGAATGTTACTTCTTGATAGTTGTTGAAGCATGGATTCATTCCTCTTAGCCAACATCGTATTGCGCACATGCTCTGTTAAGATTGCATGGTCCACTAGCTGCGGGAAACTAGGGAAAGTGTGATTCATCAGTTGATAGTGGAGCCCATCATTAAGTCCATCTAGGAAGTGTTCCTCCTGCTTCTTTTTCTTATCACTATCCACTTCATTAAGAGCATGTCCTGACAAATGTAAGAACTTGTCTCGATATTCTATCATAGATATAGAGTCTCGCTTCAAGTTTAGAAACTCTTTCTTCTTGAATTTCATAACTGCAACGGGAATATGGTATGATCTGTAGTTTTCTTTGTACTCTTTGTTGGCGTTCCTTAGCCTGTTAGATATAACTCCGCAAGCGCATGGAAAACGTGTTGTAGCCTTTCACCCAAGAGTATTCCGAGGTATCGAATCCACGGGGAACGAGAAGTATGATAACACACAACAATACTAACTAGTGAAGCTAGCAATGTAGAGAGTAAAAGACAGAGATGTAGGTTCTCAATAGATGTTAGATCACCTTACTATACTAGGCATGCAAAGTGTTATACTTGTCAAGTAAACATAGAAACTAAAGCTTTAGCACCACTAACAGGCACCAGAGTGCTGGTGACCCAGCCGAGAAAGGCGGGCACTACAGGATTTGGCTATCTCATCGGTGAGTCTATTCGAACGTACGGGATTGGAATACTAAGAACACAAAAGCTGTGACCTAGTGTGTCTACCAACCAGAGCTGCGTGGGATAGCCGACCAACCAAGGTAAACTCTAACTATAACACCATCGTCTCTACAGTGATGAGTTTGCTACTAAATTGGTAATGAGCTAGAAGATCAAGAAATACTATATAGCCAACACTATAAGCATGCACAAGGTTCCCGTAAATAGACAAGCATAAAACTAAGTATGAAAGCAAAGTAAGAATGAAATAATAAAGGTAGAGGACAAAGAACTTTACTCAATCCTGGAAATGAATATCCTTCCTCTGAGAATACAAGTCTGGGAGAGAAAAGAATTCCCACTCCCTCACTTTCACCTCACTACTCTCCTTGACACAAGAGGCACTCTCCCTACAAGCTAAGGGATAACATCACTTCTCTAGCACTATACACTTCACACTCTCAAGTGCTACTCTACCACTACACCACCCTCTTACAAGTGAACAACTTGGGGGTATTTATAGCTGTCCAAAGGTCACTTGTGGTGGTTAAGTCGATGCTGGAAGGACACTTGGCTGGCTGGGCGGCCACCACATAGCCAGGCGGCCTGGCTCCTAGGCCGAGTGGCTAGGTCTGAGGCCAGGTGGCCCTTGGATCCACCAACTTAGCCCATCTGACGCTTCTGGTCACTTGGGTAAAGCGGTTGACAGTTAAAACCGTGTGCTTTTGCATATATCATTGGATTTGCCTTGTGTTTCTTCCTTAGCCATAGGATGACACTCTCCTGGATTGCTGACTTAGCCAATCCAGCCCTTAGTGCTGAGAGATTGAGGGAGGCCGGGCGGCCTGACCTACAGGCTGGGCGGCCTGGTCTTTAGGCTGGGCGGCTAGGGGACTTGGCCGGACGGTCAGGGTTTTGTCACCCTTTGTCCAACCTTCCACTATTGCACCTTGTTTCACCATGTTTTGCATGTATTTGCTTTGTGACCTGTGTTCCTGCATGATCTTTGTACACAACTCATGGAGCCATTTAGGATATATGAACTTTGCATAAAAATCACCCTTTAAGCATGAAATGTTGGTGGTTGAAATAGGTTATAACGACCACCAACATCCTCCCACACTTAGATCTTTGCTCGTCCTCGAGCAAACGAGAGTTAAGCATGGTGTAGAGGGCATATAGCAAGTACAAAGGTTACTCCCACGTTGGTTCATCTTACCGCAGATTTCAATGGTGGCTACACTTTGAGTTTGGGATGTTGAGACGAAGAATAAGTTCAAGGTGTCACAGCAGTTTTCTCCCAACTATGAGCAAAAGAGGTTTTTATTTTTCAAAAAAGTATGGTGCTCATTCCTTTGTTCTCAAGGTCACCGCTCAATCGCTCAAAGGATGAGAGTCCTTGTGTTTCCTTTCCTCCTAATCTAAGTTTGGTGGAGCTGGAAAAGCGTGAGACTCTCTTATCATGTTTGTATCACCAAGTCAAATCAAGTGTCAAAACAAAGAGCATGAATCAACTCGAAGATTTTAGCTATGTGTAGGTGTGGCGGAAAGTTATTGACGAGTGTGCTTTTGTGTTCCCCTTTTTGATGCAAGAGAGGGCTTGGTGTTTTCCTTTCTTTTCTCTTTCTTTCTCTTCTTCTCTCTTTTTTCAATTCCATGCCTCTTTTTCTCCCTTTTTGCATGATTGATGAGGGGTACTTGGAAAGTTTGCATAGCACAACTTGCTGGAAACTTTATGGTATGGACGTGCACGTGATAGCCAAAAATCTTGAATGATTCACACTCATTTGATGGCACAAAATTTGACAAGGGTCAAAACATTCAAAGATGCTTTTGATGCATAAGAATTGGTAGGACATGTGTCTTGAGAACATTAGAGTAGAGCACATTTTTATTAATTTTAGCAAAGCAAAAATCTTTGCCTTAGCGGGAGATCACTGCTATGTATCCATGTAACTTATATCTTATGAATCAACGTCTTCACTCAAAGTGGGTCCCTAATCAAAAGGTATCCATGGGCAATTTTACTTCAACATAGGGAGTAAAGTTTGTACAAGCATAGACACAAGTTGAAGATATTATCATGTAGAGTATATTTTTATCAAAGTTTCATGTTTGGAATGAAATGCAATGAACCATCCTTGAAATATTGACAATAATACCTAGTTCATGGTGCAAGGCGAGGTGAAGATGGGCCAGTTGACTCCTACCAGGCTGGGCGGCCAAGTCAGGGGCCAGGCGGCCTCTTATGAGTGCTTTTCGACCTTCGCACCGTTCACTTGTGTGGAGAAGTGCTCTGGGACGTATGTTTCTATGTGCGGTACGTTTATCGTGAGCGTGATAGGGCAGGCGTCCAGATTATCAGGCCGGGCGGCCATCCTTTGGCTCATCTTATCCCAGGTTTTTGCGAGTAGCGTGTTGGAACCCAGTCCGTTAGTATTCTCATTCGTTTCTGCTGGGTTAGTGACACGAAGATGGGGTGGCCAAGTGCCATCCCCCCACACTTGAACTCAAAGTAAAGGTAGACAAAACTTTATTGACTAAAAGAAAGATAGGCGCTGTTCATACAAAGAAATAAAAGAAACAAGACCTAAGCACTAAGAAAAACAAAAGGGTGTCTATACTAAAAAAAGATTATTATGAAGCCCGGAGCATCTATGGCATGGGTGGATCATAGGCTTCTGGGTGCCCCGTGGCTTCGGCAAGGCGATAGATCTCGAAGGAGAAGCCCTTCCTAAGGGTCTCTATCTTGTCGTTGATCTCCCACCTCCAAAGATCGCCTTCCGCACAGCCCTCTTCGAGTCTCTGTAGTGCATGCTTTAGTGCTTTTATCTCCAACTTAAGAGACTCAAGGGTCTCTTTCTACTCCTCCTCCTCCGATTCTTCAAAGTGTCTATGTGGAGTCCTAATAGGAGGGGTTTGGCAATCCGGTGGATGGTCCTCCTAGGGGGACTGGAGTCAATGGATTCATCAATAGATGCATCCCCCCGAAGGACGTCCTCCATGTGCTTTGGGACCATCACCTTCTCCCACTTTTCAGAGGGATTGACTCTGCCCCAGATGGTGTAGGCCGGTGATCTTGGGCTCTTGGGTGCTTGATTGCCCTTCACTGAATCATCCGAGAAAAGCTTCTGCATCGGCTACTTGGGGCTGATCTTCCCGACCTTAGGCCGAGGAGAATCTGCTCGAAACACCTTCTTGGCAATGGTTGGCACTGGGGACAATCGACGTGCAGGCCTCCCTGCACTGCGATAGCATGCAGCACAGGTCGGGCGACCACGCTTCTAGCTGGGTGGCCTGAGGCGGTGGCTGGGCGGCCAGAGGAGTGAGGTCTAGCACCACCGTGTCATCCCTGATGGGGTTGACTCCTCTTTGGATGAGTTCATCATCGGATGCCGGTGAGTAGGTCGCTGTGGTGCTAGATGTGAGTGCTAGGCTCTTGGATGGTGTGTTGTTGGAGGCCATGACTTAGGTTTTTGAGGTGGAGATGAGATGAGAGTGCCAAGAAGGGTTGAACTCTCGTGTTTAAGTCAATGGAGGCTTGATCTCATCTACTCAACATGTGCCGCGGGCTTAGGGATTAGTTCGACTTTGGAAATTTGGAATGAGGCGGCTGGGCGGCAAAGGGAGGTGGCTGGGCGGCCACACCAGGTTCAGGCGGCTTGCCTCTTGTGCCAAAAGGCCACCCCAGGGCCAGGCGGCCTAGTTCTTGAGCCGGCCAGACTCGCCAACCTCGGTTTGGCACACTAGAGGTCAGTTTAGCCCTTTGGTGTACTTAAAACCCTTTTTATCGTGATGATTCGGCCTTTTTATTAAGATTTCGGTGAAATGGGAGCAAAAGGTGAGGTAAGACATAAAAGTGAGGAGCGTGGTAGTGTACATGGCTTTGTTTTAGGTCAGAGCTAGACCATGGCCAGTGTGATCATGCTACTTCTTCCAGCTCGTAGACGTCCACTTCTTCGAGCTGTGGCATTTCGGGCTCTAGGAAAACTTTTAGGCATTGCCCGTTTGCTTTAAAGATTTTCCTGTCATTGTCTTGGAGGGTGATGGCACTGTGATCGGCAGCATCGAGGACCAAAAAGGGTCCTTTCCACTTACTTCTAGGCTTACCATCACCAAACAAACGAACACAAGAATTAAAGAGTAGTACCTTGTCTCCCGGCTTGAATGTCTTGATCTTGATGCGCTTGCCATACCATAGTTTTGTTCACTCCTTGTAAAGCTTGGCACTATGGTAGTCCTTCTCCCTCCATTCCTCCAATTCAGCGAGTTGAATCTGTCTTCGAACTCCTAAGGCTTGGAGGTCCATGTTCCACTTCCTTATTGTCTAGTGAGACTTGAACTCAAGCTCTACTGGTAGATGACATGTCTTGTCATACACCATTTGATATGATGTCATCCCAATGGGATATTTATATGCTGTGCGATATGCCCAGAGAGCGTCCGGTAGCTTGGATACCCACTCTTTTCCCATAGCTTCAACAATTTTCTGTAGGATGTTCTTGATCTGCTTGTTTGATGTCTCGGCTTGGCCACTTGTGTGCGGATGATATGGGCTGGCAACATGGTGATCAACACTGACTTTAGCGAGGCACCTCTTGAATCTTTTATTTATGAAGTGTGGTCCTCCATCACTGATGGTGACCCTTGGAATACCAAATCGAGGAAAGATGGTGTCATAAAACATTTTGATCGAATGTCTTGAATCTGCCGCGGAACACGGCAATGCATGTACCCATTTTGATACATAGCCCACTGCGATTAGGATGTACTCTTGTCTCCACCCTTGCGAAGGGGCCCCATGAAGTCTATGCCACACACATCAAATACATCGAGTTGAAGGTTGCTAGTGAGTGGCATAGCATCCCTTGGGTTAATGTTTCCTTGGCGCTGGCACCTCGGACACCTTCGTACGAACTCCTTGCCATCATCATACATATTTGGCCAGAAGAATCCACTTTGCCAAATTTTTGCATTAGTTCAGTAGGCTCCATAGTGACCTCCATAGGAAGATGAGTGACATTTGTCAAGGATTTGGGGGACTTCGCAAGCAGGAATGCAACGACGTAAGAGTCTGTCTGCACAGAGTTTATATAGGTAGGGGTCATCCCAAAGATAGAAGCACCTGTTGTGGATCAGTTTCCTCTTATCGACTCCTTCAGGTACGTATCAAGTGACTAGGTAATTGACCAGATCTGCATACCATGGATGGGATGTTGTGACCTTTAGGAGGGTGTCATCTCTCATGTAATCGTCAATCGGCAAGGATGACTTTTCTTCAAACTGCATCCGTGAGAGATGATCTGCAACTGAATTTTTAACTCCCTTTTTCTCTCTGATCTATATATCGAATTCTTGGAGCAATAGGACCCACCGAATTAGTCATGGCGTTGCATCTTTCTTGGTGAGGAGATATTTGAGAGCTGCATGGTCTGTGTTTATGATGACTTTGGCTCCCACCAAGTATGACCTAAATTTATCAATGGCAAAGACAACGGCCCAAAGTTACTTCTCGGTGGTGGAGTAATTCAGTTGCGGGCCAAGTAAGCATCTTGCTTGCATAGGATATGGCATGATGTTTTCTATCATTGCTTTGGCCTAAGACTACTCCTACAACATAGTCGCTGGCATCGCACATGATTTCAAATGGAGCATTCTAGTCTGGGGGTTGAATGATGGGTGCTGTGATGAGTTCCTTCTTGAGTGTATGAAAGGCTTCTAGGCATGTATCATCAAACACAGAGGGTGTGTCTTTGGCCAACAGATTGGTCACTGGTCGGGCTATAAAGGAGAAATTTTTAACGAATCTCCTATAGAACCCTGCATGACCATGGAAGCTTCGGATGCCTTCATGTTTGATGGAGGTGGTAACTGCTCAATAACTTTGATCTTTGCAGGGTCCACCTCTATACCTCAATACACTATGTCCTAGCACGATCCCTTCTCTGACCATAAAGTGACATTTCTCCCAGTTCAGGACAAGGTCCACTTCTTCGCATCCCTTAAGAACCTTTTCCAAGTTCTCTAGACATCCATCAAAGGTCTTGCCATAGACTCAGAAGTCACCCATGAAGACTTCCACTGTGTTCTTGATCAGGTCAGAGAATATGGCCATCATACATCGCTGGAACGATGCTGGAGTATTGCATTTCCCAAACAACATCCGCCGATAAGCGAAAGTGCCATAGGGACAAGTCAATGTGGTCTTACTCTGGTCATCTGGGTGAATGGGGATCTGGTGATAACCAGAGTAGCCATCGAGATAGCAGAAAAAGGAGTGATTGGCCAGTCTTTCAAGCATTTCATCAATGAAGGCGAGAGAGAAATGATCTTTCTAGGTGGCATAGTTGAGTTTTCTATAGTCTATGCACATCCACCATTCGGTGATAGTACGCTGAGGGATTAACTCATTGTTTTGGTTCTTGATGACTGTCATTCCTCCCTTCTTAGGTATGACTTGGACTGGACTAACCCATTCGCTATCTTGTACGGGGTAGATGATACCCGCGTGCAGGTGTTTGAGTACCTCCTTCTTAACTACCTCTCTCATCGCATTGTTGAGTCTTCGTTGTGGCTCCCTTGTGGGCCGATGTTCGGTGTCCATGGGGATGCGATGTGTGCACATGTTAGGACTGATTCCCTTCAGATCTTGAAGTGAGTACTCAAGCACTGATCTGTACTTCTCAAAGACTAAGATCAATCGCCGGCTTTCATCGTTGGTCAGCTTGTCACTGATGACCTCCGGTGTGTCCGAATTCCTGTTGAGGAAGGCGTACTTTAGGCCAGGCGGTAGCTGTTTAAGCTTTATTTTTGGGGGGTCAGGCTGCAACGATTCACCTAGTTCTTCAAACTTGAGCGGCTCTTCTACTGCACTAAAGTCTTTAGCCTCTTCCTCTAGGTTGTGTTGATTATCTTCTTCCTCAAGTGAAATACCCATCACTTCTTCTAAGGGGTCAATCTCTGGCTTGGACTCTATTTTGATGTTCAATGCTCGACTCATGCCAACCTCGAGCACCTCTTTACCAAACTAAAGCTGTAGCTGCCCTGGATTGATCGTGTTGATGAGGGAAGCAATCGAGACCCCATCAAAATGAGTGGCATGGGCCCCTCCGGTATGTCGAAGATGTGGAAATCTAAGAACATCTGTTTGTCCTGCAAGGTTACTAGTATGACCCAAATGACCCCATGATTTTCCAACGATTCATTCTTGTTCCACTTCAAGCGAATGTTAGATTTTGATCGTGGTTGAGTGGGGAAATAGGTGTCTACAACATATTTAGGAACGATGTTGACCCCAACTCGTGGGTCATAAAGAATGTCTTATGGGAGCATGTCGGATACATGGCGAGGGACGAGAGTTGGTTCTGGGTAGAACCTAATGAATTTTGTGTTGAGTCATCTCTCTTCTAGCCATTCCCAATTTATTACAGCTGTAAGCCAGAGTTGGCCCTCTCTCATTTGATATATCTGTTGTGGGAAGATGTATGCTGGTTGAAAGGTGCTTTCGAAGCGTTGAGTCTCTTTGGGTAACCGAGATACATTCCCAAAGATTGTGAACAACTTTTCACCGAACGAGAATGGAGGGACTAACGGAGGATTCATCACAGAGGCACTGACCCTCTTAGTGTCTTGTGACGTACTTGGTTCAAGGATGTCCTCAATTCCGAGGGTTTGACAGGATAGTGGAGCTGGTGGTTGAGTGTTCTGGCCTTCTTCAGAGCAGCTGGTCTTAGGTAGATCTTGTGGTTGTGAGCGTGGCTTCTCAATCTTACTGCCATTAGAGGATTTTTCGAGTATCTTGCTAGGAACTATTCGTCCTTTGGGGGCGGTTAAGTGAGAGAACGATCGATCCTCCCGAAGCTAAGTCCAGACAGAGTCCTGTGCCTAGCGAAAGGCCTCAGACAAAGTGCTGCAAGAGCATAGACTTCTGTATTGCCAAGTCTAGACTGGATGTGACCAAACCAGTGAAACGTGACCAGGCTGTGGGTAAGTCCTCATTGCTTCCTTGTCAAAAATTGAGAACTTCACATCGGAGGTCAACGACTCGATGTTGTGGGAGGAAGTGTAGACAAAACATGACTTTGAGTCTTTCCCAACTCCCATCTACTGCACCAACTGCTCTACTCTACCAGGTTTTTGCTGCTCCCATAAGTGAAAACGGAAAGAGCAACCATCCCAGAGTTTCTCCAGGCATGCCGAAAATTGCGATGCAGCTATAGAGCTGTTTAAATTATCGAAGGTGTGTGTAGGGAGTCTCTGATTCTAATCCTACAAAAGATTGATCCCAAACCATGGCTATCAAGACAGGATGTAGCTAATAGCCATCGATGATAATGGGTGTGGTTTCTAATTCCTACCATGTTGGTGGTGAACCGGGATAATGCAGAAGGTCCTCCATTCCTGTCAAAAGCTCTGGACGTACCTGCCCCAAAGCTCCCGGGAGCATAAGATGGTTGGTGGTATGGACCTATACCAGTGATGTTGTACCACGGCTCTGGGTTGCCGTACCATCGGATGTCTGATAGTTCTGGATCTGCACTTGATGGTGTTGCCGTGTGGGGTGCCCATGATGGGTCGGTTGATGCTTCCTCCTCGACTTCTCGCTGGCGTTGCTTGGCTCTTTGTCGTTGGGCTCCTGTCATGAGACCTGCAAAGCTTTGGCGTGGTTCCTCCATGTGAAGTTGCAAGGTTAGGCTAGCTACTCTGTATAGATCGAACTGAGGTGCTGGAAGCGGCAGTTCGAAACTGTTCGCCAAAGTAGGTGATGATCAATTGACCCCCTTCTTTCCACATAAAATGCCCTTTTATAAAGTGTTTTTCCCCACTAAGTGTGATAGGTCATCGAGAATGTAGGCGAGCTGGGTGTTTTCTAAGACACCCAGTCCGGATGCAATCCGTATGATGAGTGAGGTGATACTGATGGGGGTGTTGTTCTGCCATAGTTCCATCTAGTGATGGACCATGTCTATGATAGGGGCATATGGCTTTTTCTTACACATCTCGTAGAGGCATTTCACATCCTCGTTAGTGGTGCAGCGAGCCTCGTTACACGGGAAGACGATGAGAGAAATCCAACCGGCTAGGATTCTCAGAGTAGGATTGTGGATTTTTGTGGTGCTGTGCTTCCCCGAAACATTCTCACCACAGATTTCCCTCCAAAAGGTTGTTTGGTCATACCCCGAAGGTGCGTCCGCTAGGGAACAGTTTGAGGAGAACCCTAGGAGATCACTAAGCCTTCTTAGGGAAATGGCAAACTCTGAATTGAAAAGGCAAAAATGAATGGTGGTACCTGTGGCGAGTCGCTCCATGTGGATGGTGATTAGGAACCCTTTGGTCAGAAGGATGGATCCTTCTTCCTCAATGTTCCAAAAACCACTCTACCCCACGTACTCGAATGCTTGTGTGAATTGGTCCAACATGCCAATGTAGGCGAGGAAGAAGGCATCGAAATACCTTGTTCTCCCGAAGTCCTTGGGATTAAGGCGTTCCAATATCTCTGCCTTGCCATCATTGCATGGCACAATGTCATGGATGGTTAGAAGCGTACGCTGCAGCTAGGGTACCAATGATGTTGCCTCATCCTGGTGGTCGCTGGTGCTGATGGACATCCTGTCGAATGCTGCTAGAGTCCTCGAACTTCCACTCTGAGAGTGAGAGCGCGATGGAAACTTGAGGTGTATGCCCTTCTCCGTGTTACTCACGGCCCTCTTGGCTTTCCTGAGAAATGAAGACATCCTACAAAACAGACACAAGAAAATACTCGAGGTAAGCGGTAGATAAAGATTAGTGTTAGTGGTTAGCAGTCCAAAAGTCAATTGCCCGAAGGATAGTCATCCTTGCGGGGCAGAGCCTCCACAACCTGTCCAACAGAACGAGAGTGTAGCACTAATTTTATTGAGCAAAATTTCCTAAGTGCTGAAATTAGCTAAGTGCTTAAATTAAGAGAGTGATTATAGAGCGAGAGATCGCATTGCGGAGTGGTGCAAGGAGCTGAGGGAGTGTGTAATGCCTGGAAAATGGGCAGCCAAAGGCTCCGTCTCCACGTCACAGAAACAATTTTAATTTAACTTAATTTAATGGGATAAATAAATAAAGTACAGGTATTACGAGTCCATACTTCCATAATTCTTACATTTGCATAAAAATTATGTTAATTACATCTCCGAAGAGAACACCCCGATTAAGATTTCCAATATGAAAATAAAAAAAATTTACAACATGTGGCTTTCTATTACATGACTAGACCACAAAATAAAAGAGAAGTCTTCAGCTCCGCTACCTTGATGGTCAACACTTGTGCGATTATGGTTTGACATATCCCTTTTGATTTGAATATAGTGTGGTATTTATTTATTCACGAAGTCCGCTTACATATTAAGACTGCGTACCATATTTATTTCTAATTTATTTTCACTACTAGCATATTTATATGTGCATGGTAGTGTATTTTAGGTAGATTGGTCATGTATTTAATTGCGTATTAGCATCAACATGAAAGTTATACTTTCAACATGTGAAATGATCATTTAATTTAAATTTAACCAACTTAATGGCATATAATGTTTATACATGGGGATTTTGACAACCATGTCTATGCATCTTAATAGGGACATTTACTTCCTAGATGTCTGTCTATATTCATCCTCATCTTGGTAGGGATGTAGCCTATATATGAATGCGATGTTTATTTGTTTCTTTTTATGCAACGTACATTTGAACGGCAGTGACGCCCCATATTTGAGTTTATTTCTTTGCAATGTCTATTTGGAAAATTGTAATGCACATCCACTGTTCGTATCCACTGCAGGGACCAAGCAAGATTCAAGAATCATATGGCCGATCAGTCTCTACTTGTATCGCCTAACCAGACCGAACAAGGAGGCATAAAGGTAATTTTTGCAATAATATGTTAAATATAGAACATTGAATTTAATTTACTCAGGCCTAAATCCAACATGGAGGATCAAACCAAGGTAACAAAATTATTATGCACAGCCATATGGTCTCTCAGTCTATAATTGTATCACCTAACTGGACCGAAGGACCATAATATTCGTCTATAAGAGAATAGTATGATAAATATGTGACATTGAATTTCATTTCACTAGGCCTGTATCAACAAGCAAAGTCAAGCCCAGGCGATGAATCCGTTGTGCACATCCGCTGTTTATTTCCACATAGAGACCGAGCAAGATTCGAGAACCATATAATGTCTCAGTTTATACTTGTATTCATTAACCGAACCTAACCAAAGGGCATAACAAAGACTCATCAAACATTGAATTTGATTCTCCTAGGGTTGTATCAACATGCAGTATCAAGCCAAGACGCTGGAATTAAAGACTCATCAAACATTGAATTTGATTCTCCTAGGGTTGTATCCACATGCAAAATCAAGTCCAGACACTGAAATCGTTATATGCATCCATTGTTTGTATCCATCGTAAGCACCGAGCAAGATTCGAGAACTATATGGTCTCTCAGCCTGTATTTGTATCCACTAACCAGACTGAACAAAAGGACATAATAAAATCTCATCGATGAAGAACGATATGGAACATGATTTAGAGGATAGGATTGGAGGAGAGGCCGATGGAGACTCTTCACCTTCACCTTGCAGCCGTTTGATGCGTATCGCAACCACGCGGTGTTGATTTTTGCAGGATTTCGACGATGAACTTGCAGGCGGCCTGAAGATGGACTTGCAGCAGACACCGGACGGCGACGGTGTGCGGGCAGCGCAGCAGCCTGGGGGCGATATATGTTTTATGGTGGCCTTCACTTACCGGCAGCCTGGTGGCAGAAGCTCTCGTCGATCCGGACTCTGCTCTCCCGTGCAGGTGTTATTTATAGAGGCAGCGCAGCATGTTAACGAGGTCGGTCCCTAGTACCACGACACGAGATTCCTGGCGACGTGCAGCATGAACAGCTCTATCTTGCCGCGCGAGCAAACTTAAGAACATGGAGCCCTGGCCGGTTCGTGGCTTGGACTTCGTGCGCTCGTGGTGGATCAGTTCAATGGACCAATGCATGCGCATCTCCCTTGACATGGCACGTGGGCTTCTTATTTACTATAATTCTTGGAACAAGATGCACCGTATGTTCTAGCATATAATAGCGAAATTTTTAGCTGCAAATACAAGTGTCAAACATATTTTTTCTATGTCTGAGTAATTGTATTCTGCCCCCAACAGGATACGGCTAAAGTAATATAAGGACACCTCTTTTGCTGCATCATTCTCCTGTGCTAAAAGAGCACTTAATGAGGTATGCATGGCCGCTGTATATAAGATTAGTGGCCGTTCTTTAAGTGGCACACATAATACATGTGAATTCGTTAAATATTTCTTAATATCCATGAACGCATTTTGGCATGCCTGGTCCCACTGAAATGGAACCCCTTTTTTCATTAATTGAGAAAAAGGCTTACATCTCCCCGATAGGTTCGAGATAAACCTCCTAATATATGCCAAATGGCCCCGGAGGCTTTTTAGTTCGTGTAAATTTTTTGGTGGTGGTCTCTTAACGATTGCCTCTATTTTAGCTGGGTCGACTTTAATCACACGCTTTGTCACAATGAAACCGAGGAATTTTCCGGAGGAGACTCTGAATGTGCATTTCATTGGATTCATTCTTAACTTATATTTTCTAAGGCGTTCGAACACCATTTCTAAATGTTTTAGGTGATCTTCCTCGTGCTTAGATTTTACAACGATGTTGTCTATATAGCATTCAACGATGTCGTATAATAACCCATCCAGGATAATGGTCATGGCACGTTGGTATGTGGCTCCTGCATTTTTTAGACTGAAGGGCATCACTTTATAAGAGTATATGCCTTTAGGTGTTCGGAAAGAGGTAAGTTCTTCATCTTCTGGAGCCACTTTTATTTGATTATACCCAGAAAAGCCATCCATAAAAGAAAATATTTCATAACCCATCATCGCATCTATGAGGATCTCAGAGATTGGAATCGGGAAATCATTTGGACATGCTTTATTCAAGTCCCTAAAGTCCACACATACACGAAGTTTGCCAGACTCCTTTTTCGCGAGTACAATACTAGAGACCCATTTCGGGTACTTGACTTCTCTAATGAACCCAGTAGCAATAAGTTTATCGACCTCTGCTTCAATTTGCGGAAGAAGATCTGGTCGATACCGTCTTTGTCCTTGTTTTACTAAGGAACATCCTTCTGTATGGCTAATTTATGCACCGCGACTCTTGGATCCAAACCTGGCATTTTTTCATAAGACCAAGCAAAAACATTTCTATTTGCATAAAGAAATTTATGGTATTCTTTCTTACTCTCTTTGGAAAGATGCTTACTGATGAATATTGGACGAGGATCCTCAGACGTACCAATATTTATCTCTTCCAACTTGTCGATAGTTGGTTGATTTCCATCCCCCATTTGTGGAGGTGCTGCTATAGCATCAATAGATTCAACTGAGGTCAAATGAACCTCATAACCCAATCCATATTTTTCTTCTTTTAGTGTTTGGTCTCTATGCAAGGTGTCAAGTTGGGCACGTGCCATCACCTTTTCGAATGGTGCTAGCTGCCCCCGGCCATCGCATAGAGAAGGACCAATAGATATATCATAACCCATATGTTGCATCATGTAAAGAACTTTATTATCATACAATAAGATTGGCAAAGTGTTGTCATCTCTGTTTAACAAAGTAACATGTGCGGCGACTTTATTTTTATTGAGCCGCTCACTTTGAGCTTGTTTTATTTTATATTGCACCAAAGGAGGTAGAGGTGTTGGGAATGTAATACCTTTATTATGAGGTACTTTATTTATGATGTGAAATATTGGATCGCCTTTCTTTCTTTGGTTGCTTGGCACATACTGATACCTTTTTTGGCTTGAGAAAGCTTGTCCCTCATCTTTATTCAAGGTGCCTTGTTGTTGCACTGTTGACTTTGGTTTTGGAATTTTGTCTACAAGCTCAAAATAGAATTTTGCGTCCCCATAGTAGGATTCAGCCATTGTGACTGGCTTTTTATCTGTGAAGATTCACGTTATCTCCCTTGATGAATTCCTGTATTTGATGCACTGATGGAGAGTAGATGGGACAACTCCATTTTCATGCAACCATGGGCGACTAATAAGGGCGTTGTATGAAGTAGCGGCGTCAATCACATGGAAGGCTACATGGGTCATGAGGCTTCCTAGCTTTAAGACTAAGGAGATTGTTCCCAATGCCTCCTAGCCAGACTGATTAAAGCCGTGGATCATTACATTAGGCCAGCTCAAATCCCTAGTGGAGTACCCTATCTTTTTAAGAGTGCGTATGGGTAACAAATTAATGGCTGAGCCACCGTCAATCATTATACGGCTAAGAGGTAGATCATCAATTTCTTCGAACATGAGAAGAGGTCTGTTGTGTGTCATATCCCCCAACAATAGATCCTCATCATTGAATGTCATGTTTTGAGCTTGCGCTAGCTCCACTTCCACTTGCGAGATTTCAGCCCTATAGTCCTCTGGAAATGAATGTGCAGTAACCAGAGCTTTGCGCAATTCTGGAGAGAGACGCATGGCATCATACACAGAAAGCATAGCTGCTATTTTTCTTTTAAGTGTGCAATTACATCATACTTGACTTACACACCAGGCATGTGGTCAGCCACATCACTTGGAGCTACATCTTTGTTTTGGATATTTTTTTGGAGGAGGTCATGAACTAGGAAGTTGACGCCTGATCTAAGCTGAATTTCGTCAACTTCCTGATTCTCTTCCTATGGAGAAGTAGAGGGAATCCTCATTATCCTCAAAGACTCCTATGGCAAAACTAGCACACTTTTGGGGTTCATCCCCGTGCTTCTTAGCATTTGGTATAAAGCAAAGGGGTTCATTTCTCTCTATTATTCGTCGTAGATCAAGTTGTCTTGCGAGCTGCTGCCGATGCTCTCTTGATCTTCTGGAGGTAGATGGCCTGCCTCTCGGGGTGTGGATCCACCTACGGAGAGTGTTGCTTTCATGTTGGCGCTCAACTTGCTGTTGCGGATGCCCTGAGATAGGAATATTAACATACTCAAGTTTTGATATCAGCGTACATTGATGATAAGCTGACGACATATTTGGGGCTGCACAACTCACCGAATTATCACGAAAGGTGGCAACATTTGTGGTGTCATTTTCTTTCCTTTCTTCATGCTTTTGAGGAGGTCAGCATCTATGATGCCCTCATCTATCAATTTCTGGACAATATTTTTCACCACAAAGCAATCTTTGAGTGTATGGCCCAAAATCTGGTGATAGTGGCAGAAATTTGGTTCTTGAACTTGGAAGCCTCCTCTGGCCTTTTCGGTTTTGGGAATTCTATGAGATTTTGATGGGAACAGGGTTCCCGATATTCCGAGAGGTATGGATAAGTCGGTTTAGGGGTGGAGAACTCGACGTTGGTGAAGAAGGCTCCGAGCCATTGATCGAATCCTTACAATCACTACACCACTGGTCCGATGGTTATCGACCGCGTGACTGCGCACAATCGACTTCGCCAAGAAGGCTATCGTTCCTGCAATGCAACCGAGAGAACACAAGAAGAACGAGGAATAAACGCAATTAAGATTAATCTTGTGCACAAGTTGGGGTTTCACAAACCGATACACGAACGGCGAACTATTCACGACAGAATACTCTTGAGCAAAACCCATATAATCTAATGACGGTTATAGAATATATACAGAAGAGAGGTCTAGGGGGTGGCCAAGCAACCCTAGGGCGTACAAGGCTAGCGGGCCCAAAAACCGATCCAGCAGCACCCTGGCAGATTCTGATCGTCATGTTGTTTCAATGATTCCTATTGACTCCGATATTATTTGGGCCTGAAACTAGATGGGTTGGAAAGCTTATCTCCTTAGCTTTTCGTCGATATATAGAACGTCTGAAACGGAGTCCGTATGTAGCCTAGACGTCCGTTTTACTGAGGCCTACTCCGGCTGTCCGAACCGGTCTCGCGAATAAATTGGACCTAAACTCTGATTGGGCTTCAAACTTCATCTTCTCTTGAACGTTTGTCATATGCTTATTGATCATGTTCTCATCATTCTCTCCTTCTTGTTTTTGAGTCGTCCTCGACTCAAAGTCGTCGATACGCGCGGAAGTAGTTGTAGCAGTTCGTAAAATCATCCGTGCATGCTCCCCTTTATGAAATAGATCATGTTGTGACAACTCAAACAGAGAAGAACAAGTGGATCTCGACATAATATGGTTAGTTTTATGACAGCTGCTTACTTGATTTTTATGTTCATCAATAAAAAGGGAGTCAAAATTAGAACATATATAAACATGATGCATCGTATATTCTCTTTTACAATTATATCTTCCAATAACATTATATGTATGCTTAGATGACCATAGCAAATTAGCACCAAAATAAAGTTTTTCTCTAAATAATTTAGAGTGCAAAGAACATTAAATTCAATGTAACCAAAAGTATTTAAAGAATTCGGTAATTTTAGCTCATTTGACGCATTAGTAATAGGGAGAAAAGGTCTATTTTCAGCACAAGTGATTGGTTCTAAAGCATAAGTATCATGTTCATTAGCTTGATGTGTTATAGGAACAAGCAACGCATTATGGCATATCTCTTCTTTATGATAACAAACATCAAAACAATCATCTTGTGAGGAAAAACAAATCAGAAACAAACTCCATGATTGAAAGCTCTACATTTGACTTGTAGCTAAACTTGGCAGATTGAATATTTGCTCACCTCTAGGGATTATAGCACTCATATCATTATTGTTGTTTACATGATCGGTGAACTGTGGAACACATGGAAAAAAAACCAACTCATGTTCATTCTCTTTATTAATGTCACAACGCAACACAGTAAAATGCAAATCATCAGAATATTCATTAGTAGAACTATTGCCTTGATCAAAACGTTACAATTTCTTCTTCAAATTAAGCTTATAAGTAGGAGGAATAAAATTACTACACATAGGACGTTTCAGCTTGGACCATGTAGAAGGATCTTTACCATGTTTAACTAAACTATTCCACCAAAACATTGCGTAGCCAGTAAATTCACTACTAGCATATCGAACACGCTGATTGACAGGAATCATATGAGAATTAAATTTTTGTTTAACAGCCATCCCCCAATCTAAATAAGTATCAGCATCATACGAACCATCAAAGGGAGGAATTTTAAATTTGACACTAGCAAAATGGTTATTCTTATCACCTTTTTTACCTTTGTTAGCACGATGTGGAGGTAGTCGCTTACCCTTTTTGGCTGATTGCAAGTCTTGAGATGTGTCCTTGGATGCAGCAACTTTGTTATCCACAGTTTCAAACCGAGTTGCCAAATTATTTACCGAAGTACGCAGATTGTTCATGACTAGAGCAAGATCTTTCCTAAAATCACAAATAAGCTTGTTTTGTGTATCAATGAATTCGCTCAGCTCGTCCTTTGAGGCACAGTCATTGAATCCTTGAGAGGAATCATATCCTGCCATGGTTAGAGAAAACAAGGCAGAAAAAATGAAATAAGATCATTCCTATCTAGTAGGTAGGTGGAATCTCTCACACTCGAAGCGTATACCAAGCGCTTGCAAATATTTTTACCGTACACAACAAGAAGACGATGTCAATCTAGAAGAGGTGACTGCGACCAAAAGTCGATAAGACACCTAGAGCGTGGGTTGATTGCAGGACCGACCTGTGCTGCTCTAGAGTATATATGTAGATCTTTGAGAAGGCACAATATGTAGCAAGGTATAGCAAAATTCGAAATCAGATAGCAAAGTAGAATAAATTTCCAAAGTATTTGTCATAGTTGATAGATTAAATGTGGTTCAATACTAGTTTAAGCAAAGCAAGAGATACACCGAAGTACAAAGGACATAAATGATACAAACACTTCTGATTTTTTTTTATTTTTTTATTTTTGTGCGGCTATTTTTATGCACTTGCCTTTTTTTCTCGCTTTTTTTATCTCAAAAATGCCGCAAAGCAAAACAAGATACAACTCCACGTAAACACAAAACTCTTATCTGAAAATCATAGATTTACTACTCAAAGTTGTACAGCCGATTAGATAATATTAATGGCCTCAAATGCAAAACTTTGAATACCAAAGTTGTAGATCTCCTTTTTATCTTTCTTTACAGTATATGGAACACCTTTTTTGGATAATGGATGATGAAGATATTGACCTCTAAATACAGACTATTCAGAAAATTCTGAGTCACAAACAGATTTACTCCCAACAATTATTATACCCTAGTAACGACGTTTTCTGAAAACTTCCCAATTGACAAAGTTGTAGATAATTTTACAAGCTTTCTAGAAAGTGCTAGAATACAAAAATCTGAGTTTGTATGATGGAGATATCATGAAAATACCAAACTGGACAGAGATAAAATCCATCTACACGGGGTGACGGGATGGAAACGGACACGATGTCACGATGCAAAACTCAAACTAATCTAACAATCTGATCTAAACCAGCAACAAGACTATAGACAAGGACACAAACTCAAAGATGCGGACTTTGAAATCAAATTATGCAAAGGCTAAACGTGGTGATAGGATAAGATGAACTACAAGCCCTAATTTTTTATGGCTTTTTGGACTTTAGGAATATAAAACACTCAAACTAAGGGACACACGATAATGTACCTCAAGGAAAAACTGAACCTCTGATTACCATATGATAGGAAATATAGGGTTCCCGATCTTCCGAGAGGTATGCATAAGTTGGTTTAGGGGTGAAGAACTCGAAGTTGGTGAAGAAGGCTCCGAGCAATCGATCGAATCCTTGCAATCACTACACCACTGCCAATCGACCGCGTGATACGCGCAATCGACCTCGCCAAGAAGGCTATCGTTCCTGCAATGCAACCGAGAGAACACAAACAAGAATGAGGAATAAACGCAATCAAGATTAATCTTGCGCACAAGTTGGGGTTTCACAAACCGATACACGAACGGCGAACTGTTCACGACAGAATACTCTTAAGCAAAACCCATCTAATCTAATGATGGCTACAGAATATATACAGGAGAGAGGTTTAGAGGGTGGCCAAGAGGGTGGCCGAGCAACCTTAGGGCGTACAAGGCTAGCGGGCCCAAAAACCGATCCAGCAGCACCCTGACAGATTCTGATCGTCGTGTTGTTTCGATGATTTCTGTTGACTCCGATATTGTTTAGGCCTCCAACCAGATGGGTTGGAAAGCTTATCTCCTTAGCTTTCCGTTGATACGTAGAACTCCTGAAACGGAGTCCGTATGTGGCCTGGGCCGTCCATTTTACTGAGGCCTACTCTGGCAGTCCGAACCACTCTCACGAATAAATTGGACCTCAACTCTGATTGGGCTTCAAACTTCATCTTCTCTTGAGCCTTGGTCATATGCTTGTTGATCATGTTCTCATCAGATTTAGCTCCCGCAAACCCCTGAATAGATCATCTTCCTCCTCTGCTGGGAAGGAATATTCTTGGTTTTGGTGCTCGGTTAGAGTTGGCTTTTGGGGAGCTGATGTCTTCCCCCTATTGTGGTTTCTTTCTGCGGTTCCCCCAGTTCTTTGGAATCTTCGAGGAACTGTTGTGGCTTCCATAGTGTGCTTGTGCTTTGGCTTAGTGGGGCTCCCTGTCATGATGAGTCCCCTAGTCAGCTGGTTTGTTGAACGGCCTAGCATGGCGAGACACATGCTGCATATAATTTTCAATATCTGTAGCTTTTGAGGCCAACTCTTCAAAGGTCATTGGACGAACACCTTGCAAATAAATTGCCATATCTAGACTTAAATTATTCATGCACATACGAACCGCTCTAGTTCTGTGATTGGTTGAGGGTAGTGAAGGCTCAAATTCCTCAATCGATTGATGAAGTCAGCAGCTTTTTCATGAGCCCCTTACAGAGTTTGTGTTAGCTCTGTGATTCCCACCATCCTTTGAGTGCTATAAAAGCGCTCTAGGAAGGCATCTTGCATATACCATGTGAAGGCTGGTCCGGACAGTGTTTGCACGAACTGGCGGAGCAAGAGAGATCCATTGTGCGATGTATCTTGGCAGGTAGCTAAGAAGCGAGCAACATGTTCATGGGGAGATCCAATTCCATTGAATTTGCTGAACTGTGGCTGACGGTAATTATTTGGGAATGGCACCATGTCAACTTCAGGTGGGTATGGTTTGACATACCCTGGACACATCGAGTAGTGTGTTTGCATATATTGTGCTCTAACACCTTCTGAGATCATCCTCTGTATGGCTTTGAGGGTGATCTCTGGTTCACACTGCCGGTTGCATTGGTTTGTGGAACCGTCCGCCTTGTCTTTATGGTTTGAGTTGTTAGCCACCTGTTGGTGGAGAGTGGCTACCTCATCATCCCTTTCCTTGAGTACAGCTATGAGCTGATTGATTTGTTCCTGGACCAAGCGATTTTCATTCATCGCAAGAACTTGCTCGACAAAATTTTCCTCACCCTCAACTCTTTGGGGAGAGGGTGGTCCATCATCATTCTGGGCATTTTGATTGCCCTCACCTGTAGAACGCAAATTTTAATTTCAGAATACAGAGATTCATTGTATAGGGGATTATGACACCTTACATAAATTGTATGATTTTTTTCATTACCGAAATTAGTCAACGGACGATGGCCCAATGGAATTTGCTGACAAGGTTTCTTTCTCTTGAAATGCATCGAGGTAGAAGAGGCACTGCTAGTGCTTGAGGTAGCCTCTGTAATCCCCACTGGTATAGAAGAAAGTACCTCAAATTTGTTGTTTGAGACTTTCTTTCAAGCGGGCCATGGGGAAATGCGTGGCGCTGTCATCGTGGGTGGCGCCGATGTTTTTACTCCACCTTGACAACTGTCGATGTGACTTGTCGATGCAGCCCAATGTACCCTGCTAGCCATGGAATTGCCTGGTAGGGCCATCTCTCTTCTCTTGTAGCTGGCATGTCTTTCACATACGTTGGCAGCTTGTTTGGCATATTTTGCTCGCCGAGAGTCCCTTTTGATGAACTCTTGGTACTCCAGCCATTTGACTAAAGCCTCTACTCGGCGAATGATTTCACCCTCTGCATTGTCAGCGGATGAAGATAAACTGGCAAGAAATTTCTTAGCTTTTGGCATATTGTTCTTTCTATGGATGCCTCAATCTCTCACCTTGCCGCATCTTGAATTTTGCGGCGATCCCTTCTATGCTGCGCTAGAAGTGAATCACAGATTAAGGTGCGTTGTTCATTAGTCATGGTGTTGACTGCATTTGAGAAGTCGGCCCATGCCCTATGAATATTGTGTTGCCGTCGGCGGTGACGCTTTGGAGACATAGAGCAATGAGCTGATGGTCATGGAAGTGTACTCTCTGACGATATTGGGTCAGAGAGTGCAGTGGTTGGATCCACATACCCCTTCTTTATGTTATCATGGGACAAATGGACTCCCTTCCACCTTAGTTCACGTTTGGGCTGAGCCTTGCCGGAGTTATAGACCGGTGAAGGAATAAGCTCTGGTGCCTTGACGTGCAGTCGCGTTTTTGTAGATGATGCGCTGATTTCAGTGGATGAAGTATCCTCCATCACCGCCCTCCCTTTGTTGCAAGGATATGGACGACGAGTTTGATGCAACAATGTTGGAGTAGTTGGAGACATGGTTGGCGGTGCCCGCAATATACTCGTGGCTGGTTTGGTGGAGCACTCCCCCATTGCCTTGGTGAGAGTTAGAGAAGCCATTTTCGTCGGTGCAGATGACGCCGACTTTGTAGACCTTGTGCGCCTCACCTAAAAGGGCCATTCACCAGCGTTGTTCAGTGGGAGCTTGGCTTCACCTCACGCCTTGGAGGCATGGAGCTTGCAGACTTTGAGAAGCGAGGAGGGCCAGCTTGGGATGGTGTAGCTTTGCGCACATTGGCAGTGCAATTTTTTAAGGCAATGGCTCTTGCCACTGCAGCAGCTCTCCTTGCCCTCCGCTTTGCTGCATTAGAGATGATGGGGATGAACACCCTCTCAGGTTTGGAGTCGACTTCTTGTTCATGCGCAACCACAGTTGGCGATGCGGTCGTAGTGCGGAGCGACTCGGCACTGTTGGTGGCCAGGAGTGTGAGAGCCAATGGACCGGCTCCATTGGCTCTGGAGTTATGAGTGATTGTCAACAGAAGCCAAAGACCCAGAAGGACTTGGGCACAAGACCTCTGATGGACAGGAGGCCCTCCGATGGACTGGAGGTAGATGGAAGCCCTCCGAAGGACTGGAGGCTTGCTCGACGTCGGTCGGCCATGGGAGTTTGGTACATGGAGGAGCGGCATGACGACGGTAAGAGTAAGACCTCCAAAGGACTGCGAGGCGACCCCGATGGACTGGGGATGCCGAGTGCCACCGTGGTGCTCCATCCCGTGTACATGGCGTGAAGACGGGCGAGGTCATTGGCGGATTCGCTCAAATCCATCACCCTACCACCAAGTTACCACTCTCGGCGAATAGGCTCATTCTCGCCGAGATAGAGTGGAGTGGGCCTTTCCAGGCCCAGAAAGGAAACCCTAAAGTTTTCCAGTTTCTGACTTCAAAACTGGGGGTCAATCGGCGGATTTGGAATACTGGCCATGTGGACGTCATCCGAGAGATAGCTTGCAGGCAAAGAAGAGCAAGACTCCATCGCGGTCATCCGTTCCCGAGAAAGTCGAGTCTTTTCCGTTTTGGCCCCTACGAGCGTTTCTGTAATATAGGAGACTTAGTATAAAATGTGTCGATTAGGCCAGGGCTATAAATACCTAAGTGGCTGGTCATTTAGATTACTCTTTCACCTCAAGAAACCCTAGGCTTAGTTTCCAACCAGCCAAGAGCTTAGAGATTAAACAGTGTGCTTAGCTTAGGATTTGAGAGTCCCCTAGGCTAGTACTTTGCATTAATGGGAGGATGAAGGATGGTAGGTTGTGAGGAACATCTTGTGACCTATTTTCCACTCATAATCAAGGCAAGATTCGTCTCCAATTCGTGATCATGTGTGCAGCCATCTTTCTCCCCCTTTTCTAGTTGGTTTTTGGATGAAACTCAAAGGCTTTTAGTGATTTGCTTTGCCCGTGAGTTAATCTTATTATTTTGTCTCTTTTGAACTTGCTAGGACGTGGAGAATATGTCTTAGAACATTTCTATCCTACTGGATTTCCACGAGCAAGTCAATCTTGAGTTTTCCCCTTTCTTGCCCAAATTTTCCCCTCCTCATGAGATCTGAAATTCCCGCTAAACGCTTGATCTTTTTTAGTGTATCTTTGGGAATAGCTTTGGAATAGTACTAGGATAACCTGTGCAAAATATGGTGAAGATCCGAGAAGATTTGGTCACATTTAAGGTTTGCAAACTCAAAACCCGAGGCTGTTTTTTGGGCACACCGGACAGTCCGGTGCAACTTCACTGGATAGTCGGGTAGACCTAACAGTTTCCAAATGGGCTCAATTTTCAGTATGTTATTCCCCATGTTTTCCTCAGCCTATGGTTAAAATTTCATGATTTTTGGAGCCCGTTTCATTAGGTTTTGCCAATTTCTTTGCAGCCCATCTGTATAAAAACTTCCTGTCGGACTGTCCGGTTGGGCATGTCGGACTGTCCGGTTGGGCATGTCGGACAGTCTGGTGGCTGCTGTGTTTTTGCCCCTAGATTTAGCTTAAGTTGTTGCAAAGGTTTGTGGCTTGTTCTAGGTGGGTTTGGGGGTGCCTAGGATTATTTCTAAGGTCTTTAGCACCTCATTTGCTAAGAGGCTTTGGTGGTTACTAGGTAGTTCCTTTTGTGTTGTTTGGAGGATTTTGCTTTGCGTGTTTTTCTTCGCCTGGTGCGTATCCTTACGGTGGACGGCACCTTGCCCCTACTAGACATGTATCCGTTCAGTGGATTGTGTCTAACGTGATTCTCTTGTGAGCTTTCGCCGCTCCAAGTTCGGGGTTGTGATTTTGAGTTTTCAAGTGTTCCTATTCATCCCCTCTAGTCACACGTCTCGGTCCTACAGATTGGTCCCACTGGAACATCAACCCAGAGGGAGCTGATGCGGATCTTGACGAAGTCTTTGACGCGACCAGCCATACCTTCATATAAGAAAACTATATATAAGTTTTCTTGAATGCATATATATCCGCGTCATCTTTCTTTTTTGATAATTTAAGTCAAAGCCATATGCGGTAACTATATCGGAACTCAAAGTTGAAGAGAGAAGTAGGTCCCACTGGGCATGCCAGAATTTGATGCCGGGAAAATGGGCGGCCAAAGGCCCTCTCTTCACATCACGTAGACAAATTTAATTTAACTTAATTTAATGGGATAAATAAATAAAGTACAGGTATTGCGAGTCCATACTTCCATAATTCTTACATTTGTATAAAAATTATGTTAATTACATCTCCGAAGAGAACGCCCCTGATTAAGAGTTTCAACATGAAAATAAAGAAAATTTACACATATGGCTTCCTGTTACATGACTAGAACACAAAATAAAAGAGAAGTCTTCAGCTCCGCTTCCTTGTTGGCCAACAATTGTGCGATGATGGTTTGACATATCCCTTTTAATTTGAATATAGTGTGGCATTTATTTATGCATGAAGTTTATTTCTAATTTATTTTCACTACTAGCATATTTATATGTGCATCATAGTGTATTTTAGGTAGATTGGTGATCTATTTAATTGCGTATTTGCATCAACATGGAAGTTATACTTCATGTGAAACTACCATTTAATTTTAATTTAACCAACTTAATGAAATATAATGTTTATACCTGGGGATTTCGATACCCATGTCTATACATCTTAATAGGAAGATTTAATTACTAGATGTCTGTCTATATTCATCCTCATCTTGGTAGGGATATTGCCTATATATGAATGTGATGTTTGTTTGTTTCTTTTTATGCCATGTGCATTTGAATGGCAGTGACGCCACATATTTGAGTTTATTTATTTGCGATGTCTATTTGGAAAATTGTTATGCACATCCATTGTTCGTATCTACTGTGGGGACCAAGCAAGATTCAAGAATCATATGGTCTATCAGTCTATACTTGTATCGCCTAACCGGACCGAACAATGAGGCATAAAGGTAAAATTCAAAAACCATATGGTCTATCAGTCTATACTTGTATCGCCTAATAGGACCGAACAATGAGGCATAAAGGTAATTTCAGTAATAATATGATAAATACAGAACATTGAATTCAATTTACCCGGACCTGAATTCAACATGGATGATCAAACCAAGGTGACGAAATTATTATGCATAGCGGTATGGTCTCTCAGCCTATACTTGTATCGTCTAATAGGACCGAACAAGGAGGCACGATAACATTCGTCTATGAGAGAATAATATGATAAATATATGATATTGAATTTAATTTCACTAGGCCTGTATCAACAAGCAAAGTCAAGCCTAGACGATGAATCCATCGTACACATCCGCTGTTTGTTTCCACCGTGGGGACCGAGTAAGATTCGAGAACCATATGGTCTCTCAGTCTATACTTGTATTCACTAACCGGACTTAACAAAAAGGCATAATAAGAACTCATCAAACATTGAATTTGATTCTCCTAGGGTTGTATCAACATGCAGAATCAAGCCCAGACGCTTAAACAACGACTTATCAAACATTGAATTTGATTCTCCAAGGGTTGTATCAACATGCAGAATGAAGCCTAGACGCTGAAATCGTTATGCGCATGCGCTGTTTGTATCTACCGTAGGGACCGAGCAAGATTCGAGAACCGTATGATCTCTCAGTCTATACTTGTATTCACTGACCAGACCGAACAAAAAGGCATAATAAGATCTCATCGATGAAGAACGATATGGAACATGATTTAGAGGATAGGATTGGAGGAGAGGCCGATGGAGACTCTTCACCTTCACCTTGCAGCTGTTTGATGCGTATCGCAACCACACGGTGTTGATTTTTGCAGGATTTTGACGATGAACTTGCAGGCGGCCTGACGATGGACTTGCAGCAGACACCGGACGGCGACGGTGTGCGGGCAGCGCAGCAGCCTGGGGGCGATATATGTTTTATGGTGGCCTTCACATACCGGCAGCCTGGTGGCAGAAGCTCTCGTCGATCCGGACTCTGCTCTCGCGTGCAGGTGTTATTTATAGAGGCAGCGCAGCGTGCTAACGAGGTCGGTCCCCTAGTACCACGACGCGAGATTCCTGGCGACGTGCAGCATGAACAGCTCTATCTTGCCGCGCGAGCCAACTTAAGAACATGGAGCCCTGGGCGGTTCGTGGCTTGGACTTCGTGCGCTCGTGGTGGATCAGATCAATAGACCAATGCATGCGCATCTCCCTTGACATGGCACGTGGGCTTCTTATTTACTATAATTCTTAATCCCACCAGTAATTAAGTGAACTATTAGCACGTTCTTTCTTATCCATTTGTGCGCGTACGACGCGCAGGTCACGGTCCGCGTTTGCTCTATTGTGCAGTACGTGCTGCCTCCTCTCCCTTTTCTGTTTAGCTGATATATAAACGTGTTAATTACATGGCGGACCATTTATCAAACTGCACGGTGGATTATATCATCAGATTATGGGGTTATTTAACTAACCAGCCGCATAGTTAACTCGTTCATATATTGTTTGTATTTGTTCGGTAGTCTGCCACATATATTCATTTGCATAGCACCCCTTTTTTTATGTACATGAATATAATTTTATATTCGTGCCACGCAATTTACTTGGTAACATAGGGGTGTGGCTTCATTTCCTTAATCCGCGTTATCAAGACGTGTGAGTATATATTTGAATATGTTTGCATTATGGAATTTCTTTATTAATTGGCTTAGGCGTATTGGGCTAAGCATACATGTATACGGGCTCACTTCAGGCTTTTTTTTACACCATTCTACATTCCTTTACTATTTGGTTTGTATAATGACACCCGATTTAATTTTCCTATCCGACCAATTATTGAACTGGTCAAAAGAATTTTTGGCACATGTGTATCGGCATTGTATTTAACAGACGCGATAGGCCATCCATATATCTGCATTCATTTATGAGAACATATCCGGTGCAAACTAAGTTTTGGTGCAAACTAAGTGCAAACCTATTAGAAAACGTTTCAAAAAATTCTGAAAAAAATCATAAATGTACAACTCGGTCTACCTCATCTATATATAAAATTTTAGGATCAAATTCTTCATAATCTAGAAGTTACAAAAAAGACAAATTTGTGGTGCATTTGAGCTATTACTATTGTCAGAAATTTTGTTTTTTTTGTAACTTCTAGAGTATGACGAATTTGATCCCGAAATTTTATATATAGATGGGGTATACCGAGCTGTACATTCATAATTTTTTTTCAAAATTTTTTCAAACATTTTCTAGTAGGTTTGCACCATAACTTGGTTTGCACCGGATATGAATTATACCTGAGAACCGTATATATTTCAATCTCTTGACGTGCTAGAATTTTAAAGCCTAGCCGACGTCCAATGTTATGATTTTTACTTTATTTATATATTCATTTCATCCATGGAATTTAGACATGATTATTATTTTTGGCAAATTCTATATATTTTGAGGCGGCTAAAATCCGTGTCAACAGTGTGCATGCATATTTATCGGCGCGCAAGAACAGCATGCAGGCAAGGGCCCGGCAGCCTGGGCAGGAGGCCGGGCAGCTTGAGGCCTATGCCCCTTAGGCTGGTAGGTGTGTGCATTGACGAGATGGGACCTGATCGGTGCATGGAGAGGCCGGGCAGCGTCGCTGGAGGGCCGGGCGGCCCATGGCACTTTGTGCTTAGCACCCTTGGCTCTTTGTGCATGCATGTCATTAGCAGAGCAGGACACCAGGGGGGCGGGCGGCCTGTAAAGCGGTCCGGACGGCCTGGTGCTTTGCACTCTTGTGAGAGACTTATGCAGAAGGGGGGCCCAATTTTTTTTTGAACTATAGGAGATGAAAAAGATATACAAGCTCAAGCAAAAATTTAAACTAGTGCAAATTTAAACATGTAGTGGTCGAAAGGAAAATCAAATTGAAAGGAATTGAAGGTGCATGGAAAATTAAACATGCAGTGGAGGATAATGCTAGTTACCTTCGTGCGAGGGCAAGTCATACCTTTTACTCGGCGTCAGCGCTTGACAGAGACTTAGCGACTGTCTGTGCTACAACTTTTGCACGCCAAATTTTCTTTGCTACCATAGCCTTCTGATTCTGCGTGTTACTTTTCTTCTTGTCTTCTGGCTTGGGTTTTCGCTTTTCTTCTACTTTTTTCCGCCATTCTATGGGTGTGTTCGTTGTTTTAGCAGTGACCTTTGTGACAGGAGCTTTGCCTGCTCCTTCCTTTGTCGGCAGCTTGGCCGTCGAGGTATGTCTTAGTGACTCAGCATTGCGATTGGCTTTGAGCTTGCGGGCTTCTCCATCTAGCAGGACTTTCTCCATTGCTAGGATGAGATGATCCACTTTCGACTGACTTGGCAAGAGCTCGATCTTGGGTCTCGGCGTCTCCCTGAGTGCCTGACATTTGAATGTTTTCACCTGTCTGCATTGTTTGACCTTCGGCTTGGAGGCGAATGTTTGCCTTCTGTCATTGATGTTGAGGTGAATTTCTCCAGCTCCAACATCAATATTGGCCTCAGCGGTGATTAAAAACGGTCGCCCGAGAATGAGTGGCGTTTTATTGTCAATTTCCATATCTACCACCACAAAGTCCATCGGGACGAGGAAGTTTCGTATTTTGACCGGAATATCCTCGGCGATCCTGACGGGGTAGCGAATCGACTGATCCGCCAGCTGTAGGCACATGGCGGTAGGGGCAAGTGTGGCTTGTGTTAGTTTATCAAATACTACCTTTGGCATGACGCTCACACTTGCTCCCAGGTCATAGAGAGCTTGATCGAAGTGTTGGGTCCCGATGGAGCACGAGATGGTTGGGTTCTCTGGATCTTTTTTCTTTTGTGGCGGTTGGTTAAGTATAGCTGCGCTACACTCTTTCGTGAGGTGCATGACTTTTGCAGATAGCAGCGGCTTCTTGTTATTGAGAATGTCCTTTAGATAGTTAGCATACGTAGGCACTGGAATCGCATCTAGAAGTGGGATGTTGACATATAATTTTTTAATTACCTCAACAAACTTGTCGAACTAGTCTTTGACGGAGGTCTTTTTTTTCCTTTGAGGAAAAGGGAGCACGGTGGTATCGTAAAACTCATGTGGAGCCGACTTAGGAGCTTCCTTCAGCGGTTGTGGCTCACTAGCCACTTCTTCTTCCTCGGGTTTGATGGGTTTTGTCTGCTCCTTCCCTGCATTTCTATGATGTGGGAGGTCTTGTGTAGACCTTCCAACCTTCGTGGTTATAGCATTGATATGTTTCTTTGGGGGTGGCTCGGGCTATCCCGGAACCGAAGTAGGACTAGGCTGTCATGCCCCCAAACTAAGCCTATGCGACAACTGCCACATAATTACGTACTAGTATTAAATCATAAAAATAAACATACAACTTTAAGAATTAAGTACGTAATAGTCTGATAATAAAAATGTATTATAAAAATAGATATACGACTTAAAATAACTAGGGTGTTAACGCAACTTGCCTCTTATTAATAAGAGAACCAGTACTAATCGACTATCAATATAATGCCTTGTCGGAAGTAGCAATTCGGCTAAATCGATGATAATGAGCATCAAGTTAAAGATTACTTAATTAGTATAAGAAAATCATTTTGGTAATTAAAACAAGTTAGTATGTTTAATTATACACTAATTTCTGGTATCTCACATAGGCAGAGTGGCAGCAAGTTGAGCTATTTGTGTTTCTAGCATTTTATTAAATCTTAGTTGGTTCTTCATGGCACTATTAATAGTTTCCATTTGGAAGGACAACGATTCAATGACTCTATCTTTGGCATGGAATTTCTTGCTTATACTATCGTTCACAGATTTTTGATTGAACGGATTTTTATTGAACTGCTGAGAACTGCCAAAAGACGTACCTTGCTCGAAGAAAGCTGGTTGAGGACGAGGCCCATTGTTGAAGCTATTATTGTTGATGAAGTTAACATACTTCGATCCATTTTCGGAGCAGCTATTCCCCGTATGGCCTATATTCTCGCAGTGCTCGCAAGTCATGCCAGAATCCAGTGCCTGGACCAGCATAGCTTCAGGAGCATCCTCCAGCTTCTTTAGCAGGATGTCCATCTTGGCGGTGAGCATATCGGTGCCATCAATATGGTGGACTCCGCATGGATTATTGTTCGCCCTCTCCTGTTTTCATCCTTAGTTGCTTGCCATCTTCTCAATGAGAGTGCGGGCAGCAGTGACACTCAAGGACAGGAAGGATCCTCTAGCGGCTACACCGGGCGGTGATGTGCTCTTGAAGTCTCTCCCATGCCTCCGCCACCGTCTCATCTGCGAGCTATTGATAGATTGAGATTCAGTTTCTCAGTGAGCTCGTCTTCCCAAGAGGGAAGTACTTTGCAAGGTAGTCATTTGAGTATGCCTCCCAGGTTTCCAAGTTTATACGGTTCAGGTAAAACCACTGTTTTGCCTTTCCCACTAGTGAAAATGGGAAGTGGCGGAGTCAAACAGCATCGGCGGTTGCACCCTTGATTGTGAAAGTGATGCATATCTCCAGCAATTATTGGAGATGGCTGTTAGCATCCTCCGACGCCAATCCGCAAAATGGACTAGCTTGGACCATATGGATGACACCTGGTTTGAGCTCAAAACCTTCTCTAACCTACACTTCAGGCCTAGTGGGGATGTTGTTGCTGGATGGGACGGAGAACTCACGAATGGTCTTTTTGGCCATAGTCAGTGTCGGTGCAGTTGTACTCATGGATCCAAACTCCAATGCTAATGGCATAGGCCTTTCCCGTTGATTGTCTTTTGATTTACTCTTCGTCTGAGCAGCAACTCCGGATTGTTGTGGAAATTTGCCGGTATGTCGAAACCGGTCATACACCTCTCTGTCACCCAACAATAAAGTAGACAAAGGCAAATGAGCCCGCTAAGAGATAGCAGTATGTTATCAAGTTATAAGTACCTAGGTTCGAACAAATCAAACTTCTATTGCCAATTACTTCCCCGGCAACGGCGACAAAAAATCTTGTTGACGTATCTTAGCGTAACAGATTTTACTCCGCAAGCGCACGGAGATTCGATGTAGCTTTTTCACTCAGAGTATTTTGAGTATCGTAAAAATCCACACGGAAGCAAGGGCGAATAGGTGGAATGAAATGTCGAACTTTCAACGGCACTATATAACTTAGATAAATGCCAGCTATTCTTACAGAGGGGGTAAGATATCAGGATAGTGTATGGTGGGAAGAGTAAACAAGGACCAAAGCGGTCAGCAACTACGTATAGATATTTGGTAGGACAATGAGCGAGATTAAGATATCCAAACTCTATTCCTTAACTACTGTAGAGGAGTATACGTGGTTGAACTAAGTTAACTGAACATGAACTAGGGTCTTGCATTGAGCGAAATTCTAGACTACACCGAGGAGGCACGGGGGTAGATAGTTGGCCAACCGAATGGCAACTGGCTAACGCCAGCGGGCTTACCAAATGATGAGGTCGGACTACGGAGGCTCCCTAATGCTGTCACCAATAGGGCTACCAACCAAATCTACATGGGTAAGATGGCATGCTAAACTAGTGATCAAGTTCTGATCACTAAAGCTCATCCTTGATCAGAGGGTGAGAGCTAACTTGACCTTGGATCAGAGTCTAAGGCAAGTTTATAGCAGCAGCAAGTCTAGTAAGGTCCAAGTAACTCAAGAAGAACACAAACCTAAGCCTTGGTCAAGTGTGTAATAAGGTAAACCACACTAGGCAAGTGTAAGAAATAAAGTAAAGTATAACTAAAAGATAGATCGATAAAGTATATTATACTGGAGTATTAAGAGTACAAAAGATAGAAAGATACAAGAGCTTTACCAAGACTCAAAAGTAACTCCGGAATCCCTGAGGTAAAGACTCAGACTCAACTCTAACTTCCAGGACTATCCTATTGCTACTAGACTAGACAATGGTCGGTTTTGCTCCAATTCCACACTTCACAAGTGAGGCCTAGGGACCTATTTATACTCACTCGAGTGGAGGGGTATTTATACATGAGGTAGGTCGGTTTGGGTAGGTATGTCAATTGAAAGGAGACACTTGGCAGGCCAGGTAGCCTAGTAGGGAGGCCGGGTGGCCCCACCCAAGGCCGGGCGGCCAGCTCCTCCATTGGATCCACCGCCTCTCTGCATCCAATGCTCCATATTACCTCCCTAAGTCGGTTAGAGGTCAGTTGGCGGTTACAATATTGTGCTTTCTTCCAGTTCAATCGACCTCCTTATGTTTCATCCTTAGCCGCAGGATTGAAGTGCCCTGGATCGCTAACTTCACTAGTCCAAGTGTTGGATCGATGAGGTGGTGGGTCTTCCAGTGCTTTGCATGTTGCTTTCACGATTTCCACCTTGGAATTGTGTTGACAAGTCGTTTATGAGCATGCAGGTCGAAGATAGGGTGATTTGGCCATGATGACAGGTAGGGCGGCCAAGGGGGAGGCCGGACGGCCTGAGGGGAGGCGGGCGGCCTGGCCTACTAGTCCGGCAGCCTAGGCTTTCCCTGACTTAGGCATATTTTGCCTGTTTTCATCTGTTCTTGCACCTCCACTCAAATATTGAACACAACTTGTGGAGATATGTTAGTAGCAAGGGTTAATCTACACATTGATGTATTTTCCTTCATATTCATGGATAGTTGATGGTTGAAAGTAGTGTAATAACAACCGTCAACAACTAGAAGCCTAAGTTTCAGCCCCAACCTATGTTCAAGAGATATGCCTACCGCTGTGAGTTTTGCTAGCGGAATGGTCACTTGGAGGAGTTTTGCTTTAGGATGAAGCGGGTTGAGAAGCAGGGGAGAGCTTGGGGGAACCTGGATCAGTTCTATCGAGGTGGTAGGCAGGATCCTCCTCGTCGCGGTGATATGAGAGACTGCTTTGCTGGTGTTGAGAGAGGAGGGGGTTTTCAAGCCCGTGCTCCTAGTGGAAAGAGACGCATTGTTAGTAGAGGGTTTGTGAGTTCATGCTTTGGAGGTCGTGGTTACCCAGATCGTCGTGATGCTTACTTTGACTATGCTTACCCCACCTTTGAGCAGTTGGCTCAGCACTGGTTCAGCAGTTTGATTAACCCTAGTGCCAGACCATTTGCTCACTCTCGCTTTCCTTGATTTTGTAGGATCGAGGCCTAGAGGACATATGGATCATGGACTCTGGCTGCCCTAGGCATATGATAGGGCACCACAGATGGTTCTCCAGCCTTAACCCTGTGAGCACCAAAGAGTACATCACATTCAGGGGATAATAGTCAAGGAAAAGTATTGGGTGTTGTCGGTGTTTCACTTTCTGCCAAGATTTCCCTAGGAGAAGTTGCTTTGGTGAGAAGTTTGGGGGTTCAATTTGGTTTTTTGTCTCGCAACTTCTCAAGGAAGGGTTCGAGGTTCGCTTTAAGGAGGGTTCTTCTTGTGTGCTTGATGTTAAGGAAAACCTTGTTTGTTAGATTTTGCCCTATGGGTAGGTTTTTATGGTTGATGTTGCATCTGTTTCTGGCCCTCCTCGGTGTTTCATAGCTAGTCCTTCTACAGATATCTAGAAGTGGCATAGGAGGCTAGGCCATTTGAGTTTTAATCTGCTAGCCAGGTTGAGCTCGATGGGTCTGATCCGAGGATTGCCCAATTTGAAAGCAGAGAAGGATTTAGTGTGCCACGCTTGTCGTCATGGCAAGATGGTTGTCGCTTCTCGTGCTCCTATTAATCAGGTTATGACCTATTACCTAGGTGAGTTGTTGCATATGGACATGGTTGGTCCTGCTCGGGTACAGTCGGTCAGTGGAAAGTGCTATGTGCTTGTCTTAGTAGACAATTTTTCTCGCTTTTCATGGGTGTTCTTCACGGAGTTCAAACATGAGGCTTTCGGTTTTGCTTAGGATCTGGTTTTGAGGTTAAGAAATGAGAGTCATAAGGCCATGAGGGCTATCCGTAGCGACATTGGCGGAGAATTTCAAAACTCTTGATTTGAAACCTTCTGTCGTGACCTAGGTCTCGAACACCAATTTCCCCTCCTTATACTCCACCTCAGAATGGTATTGTGGAACGAATAAACTGCACACTTGTTGAGATGGCACGGCGATTCTCGATGAGCATAGGACTCTGCGATGCTTTTGGGCTGGGGCTCTGAATACGGTCTGTTACATTGCCAACCACATTTTCCTATGAGCCTTCTTAGGGAAGACCTCATACGAGCTACGGTTTGGTAGGCAGCCCAGCGTCAAGCACCTGCGGCGTTTGGCTGCAGATGCTTTGTGCTCAAAACGGGGGCATTTGGACAAATTTGAATCTCGCTGCTTGGACGGTATTTTCCTTGGGTACGCCTCTAGCTCAGGAGCATATAGAGTGTGGATCCTTGATACCAAGCAAGTGGTAGAGACCTGTGAGGTTTCCTTCAATTAATCTATGCCTTGCAAAACCCCTGCATTTGAGCTTTCAGGTGATGATGAGGAAGGCGCCCCCCATCTTTTAAGATGAGGAAGTTCAAGTAGATACTGGTGATGCAGGAGCCACTACACCAGTTGTAGCTTCTGCCACCTCTACTACGACCTCTGAAGACGAAGGAGGACCCTTGCCGATGGCTTCCTCCTCGCTCTCTTGACTGCAAGCTCAAGAAGAGGCGGGCCCCGTAGAGGACGCAGGGGAGGTGACCTCTGAGATTGTTCCATCTCGACAGGTCCAGCGGGTTCACACTCCACACAGGATCATTGGTGATTTGCATGCGAGGACTTTGAGGTCCTAGATAGGTTCTATCGCTTTCTTTGCACATGCTGCATTTGTTGCCTGTTTTGAGCCCAAGGGTGTTGGACACGCTCTTTCTGATAGAAATTGGGTTAATGCCATGCATGAGGAGTAAGAAAACTTTGAAAGGAGCAGTTTCCTTTGTCTTAGGGGGGGGTCGATCTTTGGCTTTGTTTTTGTTGCCTCATTTTACCCTTCTCTGCTTATGTTTGGTTTTTGGGTATCCTGAGCAACTTTCTTCTTTTCTTCTTTGTTTTCGGTTTTATGCTTTTCTTCTTGTCTTTGTCCTATTTCAGGTTACAGGTTGAAGGTGTTGACAAAGCTGCTGGACAATTTGGTCCCACTGGACAGTCCGTTGCTAGGGTCCCTCCGGGACCTCCCACCGGACAGTCCGGCAGAGGTGAACGGACTATCCGGTGAGCCCGGACAGTTTGGTCCCTGCTACCGTACAGTCCGGTCCAGGCAGGGTAGCTGCTGTGTTTTCTCTGATTGCTTCTTCCGTTGTGTTTTTGCTTTGGATTTTTGCATTCCCCACTTCCAAACTATTCTCTTTGCTTGCTGTGAGTTAGTGAGACGCACTTTGGTGCGGTGAGTGTCGTGTGACGGATTTTGCAAGGTTCGTTGCCTCGGTGCCGTCTTTGAGTCGGATTTTGGTTTTTCTCGCATTGGTGCATATCCTCTCAGTGGACGGTACCCTTGCGTTGCTAGAGACGTATCTGTTCAGTGGATGGTGTCTCATTCTCCTCTTTAGCACCAGTTTCGGGGAGTTGTGAATTTGAGTTTTAAAGTGCTCCTATTCGATTACTAGACTAAACCATAACCTCAGTTGTGTCATGACCTTGGTAGAGTGATAGTTGGAGCTAGCTTCGCCTTTTGGCTTGACCTCAGTAAAGGACGATCTCATCAGGAACCAGATCTGTCACATTGTCCTCCTAGCTTCTCGTTGAGCTATGTATCCGTGTTGAGTGTGTCAGTGTGTCATTATCCTTTCTTGTACTGTTTAGAATGAAAAAGTAAAATAGAAAAATGTTTGATAAGTTAATATCTCTATCTCAATGCTTCCCTATGGATAAATACGATACTCGGGAATAGTCCTGGGTGAAAGCTACAGCGGTCTCCGTACGCTTGCGGAGTAAAGTCTGTTAGGCTAAGAACTGCCAACAAGCTTTCTGGTGTCGTTGTCGAGGAAGCGCTGAGTTAGAATATTAATTTGTTATTCAACTTGTTGATGTTACCCTTTCTTTCTATGTTAAAAAAAACAAAAAATGATAAAACTAAAATCCCCATGCTTTGTTTTGCTCTATCCATGAGAATAAATCTTGACATGCTTTGCTCATGCATCCTTAATCTGCTGCTTCAGACACAGTTTGGGCTAGAATCCAATGTGTGCATGTAGGCCTCTTAAATTAAGCATGGTGTTTAGGTTAAGGGTCTGCTTTGGTCAATTTCGATAACGTTGATCACTGAGCTATGAGTAGATTTTGGTTGTAAAATGTCTACCATCACTAATGATAGAATCGGTGGTTGTAGATTTTCTCAAGTTTCCATGGAGACAAAAATCAAGGTCCTGGATAATCTCTTTTCCATATGTCATGACCTTAGATTTGAGTAATTTTTGAAGATGGTAATGATCAGGGCAATACAACATGGTTTTGTTCTTCTGAGAATCTTAAAAAGCCAAATTTTTTTAGCATATTGTGTACGACGGGCCCGGTGTTAAGACTCTTTGCACATAGGCCCTTGTATATGTTATCCACTAACCTGTTGCAGGAGGCATTCATCCTCTAAACCCCCTGAGAGGAAGGACCGGTTGTCCAACCTATCATGGTTGATCTCTACGGCACTTCGACCATACTCTGGATCACTTGAGAAGCGAATGTCAGTGGCATGACATAGAGAAGAACACACAGACATCTCTAATCTCGAGAGGTTGTCCTCACAAGACCAGGCATCTGAAGTCATGCAAAGGTATTTTTCATAAAGTTGGATATACCACGCTATGCTATGAGTTTGCAGCCAGTGGATCATTGGTTCACTACATTGCGTGAGGCAAACAATTGCATTGGATCGCATGAGATATATGAAGAGACATCACCCAAGTATGGAGGAAAGCGAATAGAGAGCATTCCTTAATTTCCTTTTGCCCGGCCAGTTGAGCAGCAAGCCAACCAGATGCAAGGGCTGAGCTACTCTACCCATCGGATGCGAACACGCATCAACTAGATGTTGGTGGCAGATGCAAATGACAATGGAGTCAAATCCAACAACATCCGTCTCGGCTCTTCTCCACTCAATTTGTTAGGGAGAGAAAACAAGTGGTCTATGCAAGCCATATTTATCACTTGGAAGTCTGCTGTAACACCCTAATTTTAATTTCTGCATTTTATAATAAATTTAATATGCTTTGTTTAGTTTTCTAGGGATTTATATGCTTAGCTCTGCATTTAATGATTTATTTTAGTTAACAAGTAATTTAATTCATCATAGGGCTACCACATTGTTGCATTCATGCTGGAGCATTATTTTATTGCTTGTGTGACTTAAGCACTTGAATTCAAATTTATTTGAATTGGAAGATTTGGCTTTTCTTTTAAAGAAAAAAAATAAAGGGAAAGGAAAAAGAAAAGGAAAAGGGAGGCAGCCCAAGTCAGCCAGCCAGCCTAGCTCCCCTTCTCCCTTGGCCCAGCCTACCACCGTGCCCAGCCGGCCCAAGCGGCACGGCCCAGCCGACCGCGCCACCCCTCCCCGCTCTCTCTGGTCCAAAGCGGGCCTGCCTTGTCAGCTCCATCCTCAACCTCACTATCTCCTTGCTCTAGCCAGTGGACCGCACCACTTTCTCATGTGCCAGCTCCATCCCTAGCCCGTGGCCCCACGCGCGCACCTCCAGGCCCGCTCGGCAGTCCCCCGTTGCCCTTCTACGTGAACTCCATGCGGAGTCCGAGCAAGATAAACATGGACTCCAGATAGACTTTCGCCGCCGCCCCATGCCGCAAGAAATGGAGTCTGTTCCACCTCCGTTGTCCTAGCCCGGGGCCTATAAAAAGCACTCGACCTCCGTCGCTGCCACCCCCACGCAATTGAGCTCTCAGCCCTCGCTCTAAGCCTACGCATCGTCGTTAATTTGACGCCGAAGCCTTGCCATAGTGAGCTCCTTCTCACCGGAATTCATCATCGCCAGTGCCCCTTCGGCCCCGCTGACCTTCCTCTCATGTTCGTAGAGCTACTGCGCACTGTCTCCACTAGTTTTCGAGCACCAGAGCCTACTCCCCGACGCTGTACCCCAAGCTCCAACTCTGCCGTCCGCTCTCGTCTGCCGCTGGCTCTCTCCGTCGACGCACTGCCGACGCCAAGCCTGTGGTAAGAACCGTCACACCCCACTCTCTCTCCCTAGCCCTTTTTCTGCCCCGCTGTTCGCACAGGAGCACCACGGCGCACGCGCTTTGGCGATGCACTGCCTGTCGGGGTTTTACACCGGCAGTACATCACAGGGAGTACCACAGGGTGGTTTTGAAGGCGGGCAAGCTCGTCGGTAGCTCGATGGTTCGCGCGATGCACGACGGGACATGGGGTTTATACAGGTTTAGGCCGGCGTGGAGGCGTAAAACCCTACGTCCTGTTGGTTGCTGAGATTAGATTGCTTGGAGCTCGATGTTACAAGAGTGCTTGTCTAGCCTAGGGAATGGTGTGCTGCTTTTGTGTCGTAAGGGTCCCTATTCCTCCTTATATGGGCTGATGGGTACTAGGGTTACAAGTCGGTTTTTTTCCTAACTACTAATCCCACTATCTCCGGCGAACTGCTCTCCCCGGATCTCATGCAAATCTCCACATGATCCTTATCAGAGCACTTTGCTAGCTTTCGCCGTGATCTCCAAGCCATCTCGCTATTCCTTAGGCCTAAACCCTCCAGCCGACACAAGAAACAGGCCGTCTGATGCACTTGGCCATCGGCTTTGCCTTGATCTCCAAGCCATCTCGCTATTCCTTGGGCCTAAACCCTCCAGTCGACCCGTGGAATGGGCTGTCTAGTGAGCTTGGCCCCTCCAATGGCCCATGTAAGGAATCCTTGCCATGAGGCCCCAGGGGATATCTATCCCCCACAAGTCCTTGAGACTCGAGGCAATTCCGAGAGTAATTAACTCGAGTCCACCACGGACTCTGGTCCGTGCGTGCATAGACAGGGGAAAGAAAAGGGGAACGGATGATGCGTGGACCCCTGCTGGCAATGAGTGAGTGAGGGCCGGCGTGGCTTGGGCTGCTGCTACTGCGCTGGGCTGCTCCTGAGCTGGGCCGAGGCCAATAGCGAGAGGGAGAGCTTGCTATTTTACTGCTCGGGCCACGAAAAGAAAAGAAGAGATGACATTTGAAGTCTGCAAAATGAATTCAATTTCAAACCAAAATCTCCAAATCACAGAATAAAAATATGCTACGGCATGGATGCATCAGCCAAGTTAATTCATAGGATTCATTTTACTTGATTAAATAGAAAAATGCATAAATAGTTATGGTGTCATGCATAAACAATCAACTCTAACTGAATTAAATTGTTTATGAAAGAATTTGCAGGGTTGAAAAATCAGGGTGTTACATACTGCTAGCGCACAATATCGGTTGTAGCCTTTCCCCAAAATGAGTATCAAGGGTTTGTCAATCCTTGGAAAACTAGGTTTAAACTACTATTAATCAAGGATTAAACAATTAGTAACTAGCTCTAATAGATCTAATAAACTAAGGTGGTAGAAAGGATCTATTCACAAACTAGCTCAACAACTAGATGATAGCATAAACAAGATCAAAGAACAGATATTAGCAAGAACAAGCGCAATCAAGATAGAATAAACCAACAAAAGGATTAGTTAGAGATATGAGATAAACTTCTTAAAAACTAAGAACCGTGAGCATAGATCTAACGTGAAACATAGAATAAACAAGATCATGAACATCATAAACTTGCTCGAACCTTTCCCTCCGACCACTTGTCACATAAGTCAGGGTAATCAATGAACTAGCAAGCCTGAACCATATCTAAGCATGAGTAGATTCAATCAACCAATCAAGATAAAAAGATCTACTAAAAGACACGTGGAACATTTATCCTGGCCAAGCACATGTAGAGATGAAGCATTGCAAAGACATGAATCAAAGATCATGTATAAACAAAGAACTCATAGCCAAAAGACAATTTCATTGATCAAACTCAGGGTTTATCATAGCTAAATATGAAGAACAGGGAGTTTACTCAAAGAACATCAAGAACTCAAACACAAAATTGTCGGATTCGATGAGATGAAGAACATATTAGAAGATGATGTCAAAACACCTCGTGAAGAGCCTAGGTTGTCCAATCAAGGGGGTCGGCTCGGCTGACCCAAGGCCATCCTGCCTCCTCTCGCTTCACCCCTTTGCCAAGAACTTCTTCTCGCCGAGTCTTGCGAAGTTGGACCCCTAAACATATCTTTGGAGCTTTGTTTACAATGAATTGGATGGCCTCTCCCCCTAGGGAGGCCTTGTATTTATACCCCAAAGGGTGCCTATACATGGAAGGTCTAAGGTCGGTCTGGGATATCTTCTATGTCCTATTTCCATGTAAATACATGTATCTTGAAGGTTCTTGGTCGTCCATTGACTTCCTTGCTTGAAGATTAAGGTATTGCCTCTGTGCTTTCCGAATTCCACCTTTCCTTATTCTATAGCCTTTAGTATTTCGACCATAACTTCTTCATCTGAAGTCCAAATAAGGAACACTCTAACTCTAAATTGTACATCTGAAAGAGATCTACAACTTTGGTATTCACACTTTCTTCATTTAACGTCATTAAGGTCTCCAAATTAGGCCCACAAGGTGCTACTGTCATGAAATTGGAGAGTATCTCGAGATTTAATTTGAGCTTGGATCGATCTCATGATAAACCTTCCTTATCATCAATTCCCTCATACTCAAGCAATCCTTGTCTTCCGGAACCTTCTCAATTAATGGACTTGGGCCTTCTTTTGGGCTTCAATTGTTCTTCTTTTATTAATCATGTCACTGTTGACGATCGTAATCTCACGATATCTACCGTCAATTATCCACCAAATGAAGCAAAGCATGTGAATAAAATGGACTAACCCCTACTACTATTGAGTTCCACAAGATGTACATGAATATTTGGATACAGGTACCAAAATACACAAAAAATAGCTGAAAATATGTCAAGGACCAAAGTTGAGCATCAATGGTGAAAAGGTCTAGGTTGGCCGACCAGTGGCATGGTCGCCCATCCAGTGCCAGGGTCGCCCGACCTTGTCTGGGTCGGCTGACCTTGTGGCTTGGTCACCCAGCCACCTATCACGATCACCCAACCATCCCTCGGAGCCCAAATGCCATGTCACTGATCCTACACACAAAGAAACACAATACAAAAAAGATCCAACCGTTGTATGAAGCATCCAAAGAATCCAAGGGCCGAAAGACCATCAAAACATGGACCGGTGACCTCACTAATCGAGGAGAAGAGCCATGCAGCAAATCAGAGCAGGACACGTGGTCACCCGACCTCATGCATGGTCGGCCGACCATGCAAGGCCCTCATTTTACACGTGCACCAACCGTTTCAACTACCAACTGACGTGGGGAAGCAAGATCAAGCCGTTGGATGGCTAAGTCGATGGATTGGGTCGTCGCCCGACCATGGGGCAAGATTGGCCAACCCCCTGCATGGTCGGCCGACAGCCGCCTTACCCCCTAAACTAACCTTAGCCACCTATAAATACCCCCCTCACTTGCTGGACTATAAATAGGCCCCGAGAGCTCATTTGTAAAGGTGTGGAGAAGTTGAGAGCTACATTCTACCTTAGAGAGTGCCATTTCCACATCTTAGTAGTTAGGATAGTCCTGGGAATTAGAGTGAGTCAAGCTTTGCCTCGGAGTTCTCAGAGATATCTTTGAGTCTGCGGTAAAGTTCTTGTATCTCGTACTCTTATCTTCAGCATAATATATTTATGCTTTACTTTATTTCTATCTTTTGCAAGTGTGGTGTACCTTTCTTTGCATACTTGCTAGGCTTAGGCTATGGTTATCTTAGTTAGTCAAGTCCTGTTATTCTTGCCGGTGCTATAATCCAACCTGTACACCTGGCTCTGGTTAGGTCCTTTCCTCTGATCAAGGATGATCTATTTTCACTCAAGCTTTACTTGAGTACGTTTATACCGTGCCATCCTCTCCACACAGATTCGCTTGGTAGCTCCACTCGGCGACAGCATGTGGTGTGCCTCTGTAGTCCAGGCCTGTTCATTCAGGAGGCCCTTAGGTGATAGCTGTGTTCTCTTTCGGGTGTCAACTATCTACCCCTTGACCCCTCGAGGGCGCTGGAATTTCGCACGACCCGAGACGCTGTGTGTCTTAGGTAGTTTATTTACTTCTTCACCGTACACCTATCTTTATCAGACTTACCCCCGTCTAGATACTAGTTGGTACATTTATTAAAGTACGGTGACTTCGATTTGAGTTTATCCAATTATGCTCTCTCGCCTACCGCTTCCCTGTGGATAAATATGATACTCGGAATACTCTGGGTGAAAGGCTACAGCGGTCTCCGTGTGCTTGCGGAGTAAAACCTGCTAAGGCTAAGAGACGCTAACAGTCACCTCCCTAGACTTGTAGCATTGATCCATCAATGAGTAGCATTCTCAATTATTACAATTATTGCTCGTGTTCCTGCAATATTTAATAAAGTGCAAAAGCAAAGAGCTTAATCCAATATGGGGTTGATTGTTAGTAAAATATAACTTCATAATGAGATTTATCTCTGAAAACACAAGAAAACACCTCAAAATAGAGCATAAAAACCGTTGTTATCTTGCGCCAACAAGGTCTCTGCCAAAACAATGAACACATCCAAAGAATGGCAGAAGAAAGAAGAAGAGACGCCGAAAGCCAAGCCCAATCAAAAGAGGGGAGGTGAAACTCCCAACCAGAAGGCTATGGCAACCAAGAAAATCTGGCGTGCAAAAGTTGTAGTGCAGACGGCCGCTAAGTTTCCGTCAAGCGCTGACTCCGCATAAAAGGTATGAATTGCCCTCGCCAGGAGGTAAACTGGCATTACCCTTCAATGCATATTTAAAATTTCTGAGCACCATTAATTCCTTTCAATTTGAATTACCTTTCGACAATTGCATGTTTAAATTTCGCAAGAGTTGAAATTTCTGCACAAGTTTTGCTTCAGACCATTTTCGACAAAAAAACAAAATCTTTAGGCCGCCCGACCCCACTAGGGCCGACCGGCCCCGCACCTGTTTTGGCTTTGGGTGTGCACCATAGGCCGCCTGGCCTAACCCCTAGGCCGCCCAACCCCGTGCGGATGCCGCCCGACAACCCTTGCGCCCACTTTGCTGCATGCATGCACAAACGACCAAGGAGCGCAGAGCAATCAAGCCACCCAACCCCTGCCAATGCCGTTCGGCCTCCTCCTTGCACTGTTCCCATCTTTTCACTGCACACGACACCCAGCAGCATAAGGGGCATAGCCCCTATGCTGCCCAGCCTCCTCCACTAGCCAAGGCCGCCTGGCCCCCCTGCTGCCCCCTGCTTGCTTTCACGCGCCGATAAATATGAGTGCATGCATGCACTCACTCCTTGCACCGTTCAGCAGCGTGAGCTCTCTCTCTCTCCCTCTAATCTCTCTCCTAATTTAAGCACTTAGCTAATTTCAGCACTGAGGAAATTTCTGCTCAATAAAATAAGTGCTACACCCTCATTTTGTCGGTTTGTTTGTGGAGGCTCTGCCAAGCAAGGACGACTAACATTCGGATGACTAACTTTTTGGACTGCTAACCGCTAATGCTAACTTTATTCTGTTACTGCTGTTTTCTCTTGGGTATTTTCAGGATGTCTTCATTTTTCGGGAAAGCCAAGAGAGCCCTGAGCAACACAGGGAAGGGCATACACCTCACGTTTCCATCATGCTCCCACTCAGAGTGGAAGCTTGGGAACTCCAGCGGTGTCTGACAGGATGTCCATCAGTGCTAGCCACCACCAGGACGAGGCAACATCATCGCAACCCCAACTACAGCATATGCTTCTAACCATCCATGACATTGTACCACGCGATGATGGCGAGGCAGAGATATTGGAATGCCTTAATCCCAAGCACTTTGGGAGAACAAGGTATTTCGTTGCCTTCTTCCTTGCCAACATCAGCATGCTAGACCAAGTCACAGAAGCATTCGAGTACACGGGGTGGAGTGGCTTCTGGAACATTGATGAAGAAAGATCCATCCTTTGGACCAAAGAGTTCCTGGTGACCCTTTGCATGGAGCGACTCACTACAGGTACGACCATCCATTTCTGCCTTTTCAATTTAGAGTTTGCCATTTCCCCAAGAATGCTTAGCCGGTGGACCTTTGAGGTATGATCAAACAACCTTTTGGTGGGAAATCTGTTGTGTGGATGTTTCGAGGAAGCACAGCACTACAAAAATCCACAACCCTACTCTGAGAATCCTAGCCCATTTGGTCTCTCCCGTCATCTTTCCGTGTAGTGAGGCACGCTGCACCGCTAACAAGGATTTGAAATGCCTCTACGTGATGTGCAAGAAAAATCCTTATGCCCCCATCATAGACATGGTCTATCACTAGATGGAACTATGGCAGAACAACACCCCCATCACTATCACCTCACTCGTCAGACGGATCACATTCAGACTAGGCGTCCTAGAAAATGCCTAGCTCGAGTACATCCCTCATGATCTTTCACACATAGTGGGGGAACAACACTTCATAAAAGGGCATTTTATGTGGAAAGAAGGGGGTAGATTGATCATGACCTGCTTTGGCCACAGTTTCGAACTGCAGCTTTCAACACCTCAGTCGACCTGTACAAAGTAGCTAGCCTAACCATGCAGCTCGACATGGAGGAACCACGCCAAAGCTTTGCATGTGTCATGACAAGAGCCCAACGATGAAGAGCCGAGCAACGCCAGCGAGAAGCTGAGGAGGAAGCATCAACCGACCCATAATGGGCGCCCCATGAGGCAACACCATCAAGTGTAGACCCAGAACTATCGGACTTCTGACGGTATGGCAACCTGGAGCTGTGGTATAGCAGCAGCGGTGTAGGTTCATACCACAAACCATCCTATGCTCCCGGGAACTATGGGGCAGGTACATCTAGAGCTTTTGATAGGAACATAGGACCTTCTACATCAGCCCGGTTTGCCTCCGACAACATGGCAGGGATCAATTCCACCATGGAGGGGACCAACCTGGGAGGTCAGTACAACCCCCAGCTGTACCAGCAGGTTGATGCCATCGCCCAATGTACCTCAGCGATAGATGACGGGCTTCGTGCCAACACCAACATTCTCTGGGAAATCAGAGAACAGGTGGATACAGGAATCAATGAAGCTCATGACTTCCACAATCACTACTACTACAACTGTAGGACCGTGACGTGCGACTAGAGGGGGGGTGAATAGGAGCACTTGAAATCACAAAAACACAAACCCCCAAGTGAAAACCGAAACTAACTGAACAGATACGTTCCTAGCACTGCAAGGGTGCCGTCCACTGTGAGGATACGCACCAATGCTAGAAAGCTCAAGATCCGAACAAGAATCACAGTGGAGCAACGGATTTTGCAATAACCGCCACAAGACACTCACCTCACCTAGGTGCGTCTTACTGACTCACAGTAAGCAAAGAGAATGGTCTTAAGGGAGGAATGCGAAAATGCGTAGCAAAATCACAGCGGAAAAACCAAACTGGGAAGAACACAGCAGCTCCCTGGCAGGACCGGACTGTCCGGTGGCCAACACCGGATTGTCCGGTGGGACCGGACTATCCGGTTCCTGGCGCCGGACTGTCCGGTGGCACTGCCTGGACAGTGGCTCACACCGGACTATCCGGTGGGCGCTGCTGGACTATCCGGTGGAACCGGACTGTCCGGTGGCCACTCCCGGATGGTCCGGTAGGGTCGCAGAGAAGACGTTTTCAAACCAAACTTGATCAAACCTTGTCCAAACTTCACGAAATTTAGCACAGGTTATCTGGACCCTATTTCAAAGTTATTCCCAACAGATCAACTCAAGGTAATCGCGGAATCAGCGGGAATTTCAGATCTTGTGAAATGGCCATCCTTGGGCATGAAAGGGGAAAACACAAAAGAGGCTTGCCCGTGGCAATCCAGCAGGATTGAGAAGAACTAAGTCATGATCTCCACGTCCTAGCAAGTCCAGAACATCAGCAAGGAAAGGGAGTTAAGCTTGCCCAACAAAAACACCCAAAAAGGCAAGGATTGAACCCAAAAACCAAAGAGAGAGGGGGAGGAGAAGAACACAATGTTGCTGCACGAATTTGCTTCGATTAAGTGCCTAAAAAGGGTCTAAAGATTCAGCATACAAGCAGAAATTTGTTCCAAGCAACCACCCTCACCTTCCCTCAAGATTAGGAGGCTAAATCCTACTCTAACCTCTCTAACAATGGAGCTCAAAGCTTAAGGACGAAAATCACCAAGTGAAAACTAATCCTAGCAGCCAAGGGAACCTCTAATGACCTACCTTGGACCTATTTATACCCGAGTGCTATTTAGACAGTTTTGCACTTAGGCCCCTACAGCTAGACAAACCCTAAGAACTCAAACGAAAGATTACAGGATATTTCGGGACGGACGACCACGATGAAGTCTTGATCTTCGTAAGTTCCACGCAATCCTCGGATGCTCTCCACGTGGCCAGTAGTCCAATCCGCGATCCGCCCCCGGTTTTGAAGTCAGAAACCAGGAAACTTTAGGAAGTCTCCGCCTGGGCCAGATTTGGCCCATCTTCTCTATCTTGGCGAGTCGTGGCCCAACTCACCAAGGCTTGGGTAGCTTGGGTGACGGTTTTGAGCCAAAGCCGCCAAAGCCTCCCTCGCACGCCTTCACGCCACGCATTCGGGTTGGAGCACCGCGGTGGCGCCCGGCATCCCCTGTCCATCGGGGTAGCCTCGCAGTCCTTCGGAGGACTTACTCCTGCCGTCATCGTGCCGCTCCTCCGTATACCGAACTCCCATGGCCGACAGACGCCGAGTGTGCCTCCAGTCCTTCGGAGGACTTCCCTCTACCTCCAGTCCATCGGAGGGCCTCCTGTCCATCGGAGGTCTTGTGCCCAAGTCCTTTTGGGTCTTGCTACTGTTGACAATCACTCATCACTCCAGAGGCAATGGTGCCGGTCCATTGGCTCTCAATCTCCCCCTTGATGAGTGCATTGTCAACACCTTCAACCTGCAACCTGAAATAGAACAAAGACAAAAGAAAAGCGTAAAACCGAAAAGAAGGAAGAAAAAAGAAGAAGTTGCTCAAGATGCCCAAAGACCAAATACTGGCAGAAAAGGGCAAATTGAGACAACAACAAAAACAAAGTCAAAGATCGACCCCCTAAGACAAGGGAAACCGCTCAACGCAGTCGATCAAACTAAAGCATGACCCCTCAAGAAAGAGGCAAACTGGCTCAACACAGTCATGCTAAGGCAAAGAATCGGCTCCTCCAGAAAGAGGCAAAAGGCTCAACGCACCGATGCAAGAGCATGCTAAAAGCTCAACCTCCCCCTCAACTAGATCTCTATAGAGTCCTCCCCCTTGGTCCAATATCTCTCTCTCCTCAAGGGTCAACATCTCTCCCCCTTGTTGACAATGGACACATCAAGGGTCATAGAACTCAACTCCCCCTGAAATGGACAACTCCCCCTCAAAATATGCCATGAAATGCAGGAAGTGTACCATGAAGAACTCAGCAGGGATGAAAAGCTAGTAAATACAAGTTCTAGCATACAGAGCAAGTGAGGGCAAGGAAGCATGCAAACAAGCTCAATTGAATCTATCTTATACAAATCAGGAGCATGTTTTCCAGGGTTGTTGAAAAGAAGGCATCACCAACATGAATAGCATCTAGCAAGATACGCATGAACAGCAAGATGCTAGCAAAACATACACGGTGTGCTACTCTCAACCAAGGTATCTACAACAGGCCATAAGCAGTTTAGAGACTTGCAGATTTCAGATTTAGCAATTTTGAATTTTAAGCAAATCAAATCATGTGCCAGGGGTTATTCACTTGTCGTTGCCACTTCTTACCAACCAATGCCAAGCCTAGGTTCAGAAAACCATCAGAAGCTTAAGACAAGGTTTTGGTCATACACAGTCTAGTCCAAGTTCAAGCCAAAGTGCAAAGGCAAGCTATCTCAAACTAGATCAGTGTGACAAGTGAACCCTCCTAGATCCTTTCAATTTAGCTCATAGGACAGCACTTGTAAATCACATTAATTCAAATTTTAGATATGAACAAGGTGCCATAAATGCTTAGGCATCAGTGCAACACATGCATACGACTAGCATATCCAAGCATGAAAAGATAGCATAGCATTCAACATTCCTACACATGCTAGGTAGCCAAGTCAAGTGGTGATCATGGTTTTTGATTAGGAAGAAGCAAAAGTGACTGAGCTCACAAAAGATATTAGACAGATTCAAGGAGCTTAGCCAACCATGATCATGCGAGCAACTGTACAATCTAGCACAAGCAAGTACTAACTTGGCATACCAGAAGAGCTCTAGTGCTAGTGAAAGTGAAATGCATATGTTACAATGCAATGCATGGTATGAGACAAAATGCAAGAGAAGCAAAGAGAAACAAGGAAAGAAAAGAAAGAAAAAGCAAAGCAAAACCTAAACTATACCAAAGTTACCCCAATCTAAAAGGGATAACAAACACCAAGCTCCCCACGCAAGTGAGCAAATATGCTCTGGTCAAGGGCTTGGTAAAGATATCGGCCAACTGGTTCTCAGTCTTTACATGGATCAAGTCTATATCTCCCTTCTCATAGTGATCTCTCAAGAAGTGAAACCTCACGTCTATGTGTTTGGTTCTGGAGTGCAGGACGGGGTTCTTAGCTACAGAAATAGTAGAAGTAGAGTCTACTAGGAGAGGGATCTTCCTAAAACTGAGACCAAAGTCGCTCAAGGTGGACTTCATTCAAAGCAGCTGGGAGCAGCAACTAGCAGCAGCAATGTATTCAGCTTCTGTGGTGGAAGTGGCTACGCTAGATTGCTTGCGTGAGGACCAAGAGACAAGAGAAGAACCGAGAAACTGGCAGGTGCCGGAAGTAGACTTGCGCTCTAGCCGACAACCCGCAAAGGCAGCATCCGAATACCCTCTAAGAGAGAGCAACGAAGCTGAAGAAAACCAAAGTCCAAGCTCAGGAGTGTATTTCAGATACCTGAAGATGCGCTTCACTGCTTGACGATGTGATAGCCTTGGTGAGGCCTGAAAACGCGCACAAAGGCAAACCGTGAACTGAATGTCCGGCCGGGTCGCCGTCAGGTACAGAAGTGAGCCGATCATCCCTCGATACTCTCTTTGGTCCACCACCTCCCCTTCTTCATCCGCATCAAGAGCCGTCTGTGTTGACATGGGAGTTGCCATGGGCTTGAGATCTCCCTTGTCAAACTTCCTCAAAATGTCCTTCGTGTACTTGGCTTGATGGACGAAGGTTCCTTCTGGGCCTTGCTTAATCTGAAGCCCGAGAAAGAACTGAAGCTCACCCATGAGACTCATCTCGAATTCACTGCTCATCTGTTCAGCAAACTTAGACACCAAAGCATGAGATGAACCACCAAAGATAATGTCATCAACATATATCTGAACTAGAAGGGTGTCACCGCCATGACTCAACAGAAACAAGGTCTTGTCTACTGAACCCATCACAAAACCATACTTGAGCAGAAAGGCTTTCAACCTAGCATACCAAGCTCTTGGAGCTTGCTTCAGACCATATAGGGCTTTTCTCAACTTATACACCCGGTCTGGAAACTTGGCACTCTCAAAGCTAGGAGGTTGTCTCACATAAACCTCCTCCTCTATGTAACCATTTAGAAAGGCTGACTTGACATCCATCTGCTGCAATTTGAAGCCTTTAGAGGCAGCAAAGGCAAGCAAAATCCTAATAGCCTCTAAACGAGCTACAGGAGCAAAGGTTTCCTCATAATCTATCCCCTCCTTCTGACAGAAACCCTGGGCTACCAATCTTGCTTTGTTCCTCACAACCATCCCATCCTCACCCTGTTTGTTCTTGAAAACCCACTTGGTTCCTATAGGGTGGCAGTTTGGTGGAGGTTCAACTAAATCCCAGACATGGTTTCTCTTAAAGTTTTCCAACTCCTCATGCATGGCGTTCACACAACTAGGATCAGATAATGCATGTGACACATCCCGGGGTTCGAAAGAAGCAACAAATGCGGAGTGACAGAAAAAGGCCAGAGAGTTAACCGAAGAACGTGTGACACGCTGGTGTAGGTCTCCAATCATCCTGTCTGGAGGGTGATCCCGCTAGACCTGCCGAGATGGAAGAATCTCAGAGGTCACCTCCCCTGCGTCCTCAGCGGGGCCAACCTCTGCTCGAGCTTGTGGTCGGGGGAGTGAGGAGGAAGACGTAGGCAAGGGTCCTCCTTCATCTTCAGAGCTCGTAGCAGAGGGGACAGGAGCTGCAGCCGGTGCAGTGGCTCCTGCATCACCAGCATCTACTTCGCCTTCCTCATCTTCAAAGATGGGAGCGCCTTCTTCATCATCACCTGAAAGCTCAAATGCAGGGGTTGTGCAAGGCATAGATTCATCAAAGGAAACTTCACAGGTCTCAACCACTTGTCTAGTATCAAGGATCCACACTCTATATGCCCTAGAGCTAGAGGCGTACCCAAGCAAAATACCATCCAAGCAGCGAGATTCAAATTTGTCCAAATGCGCCCCCTTTTTGAGCACAAAGCATCTGCAGCCAAATGCACGCAGGTGCTTGACGCTAGGCTGCCTACCAAACCGTAGCTCGTACGAAGTCCTTCCCACGAAAGCCCGTAGAAAGATACGGTTGGGAATGTAATAGGCCGTATTCATAGCCTCAGCCCAAAAGCGTCGCGGAGTCCTGTGCTCATCAAGCATCGTCCGCGCCATCTCTACAAGTGTGTGGTTCTTTCATTCCAAAACACCTTTCTGCGGTGGGGTATAAGGAGATGAGAATTGGTGATCAAGACCAAGGTCACGACAAAAGGTTTCGAAATGAGAGTTACGAAATTCTCCGCCATTGTCGCTGCGGATAGCCCTCATGGCTTTATGACTCTCATTCCTTAACCTCAAGACCAGATCTCGAACAAAACCAAAAGCTTCATCTTTGAATTCCATGAAGAACACCCATGAATAGCGAGAAAAGTCGTGCACAACTACAAGCACATACCACTTCCCACTGACCGACTCTACTCGAGCAGGACCAACCGTGTCCATATGTAGCAGCTCACCCGAGTAAGAGGTCATCACCTGATTGACAGGTGCATGAGAAGCAGCAACCATCTTGCCATGACGACAGAGGTGGCATACTAAGTCCTTTTCTGCTTTCAAATTGGGCAATTCTCGGATCAGATCCATTGAGCTCAACCTGACTAGCAGATCAAAACTCAAATGGCCTAGCCTCCTATGCCACTTCCAAATATCAGCAGAAGGACTAGCAACCAAATACCGAGGAGGTCCAGAGACAGATGCAAGGTGAACCTTAAAAACCTGCCCATAGGGCAAAATCCGACAAACAAGGTTTTCCTTAGCATCAAGCACACAAGAGGAACCCTCCTTAAAAAGAACCTCAAACCCTTCCTTGAGAAGTTGCGAGACAGAAACCAAATTGAACCCCAAATTCCTCACCAAAGCAACTTCTCTCAGGGAAAGCTTGCTAGAAAGAGCAACAGAACCATCACCCAACACTTTACCTTCACCATTATCCCCGAATGTGATGTACTCCTTGGTGCTCACGGGGTTGAGGCTGGAGAACCATCTGCGGTGCCCTGTCATGTGCCTAGAGCAGCCCGAGTCCATGATGCATATGTCCTCCAGGCCTCGATCTTGCAAAATCAAGGAAAGCGAGAGTGAGCAAATGGTCCGGCACTGGGGTTAGTGTAACTGCTGAACTAGTGCCGAGCCATCTGCTCAAAAGTGGGGTAAACACAATCAAAGTAAGCATCACGTCTACCTGGGTACCCACGACCTCTAAAGCGTGAGCTCTCAAACCTCTACCTCCAAAGCCTCAGTCAGAAGATCCATAGCCGCGCTGAAAACGACTAGGAGCTCGACCGGGAAAGCGTCTCTCTGCGCTAGGAACATGGGCTTGAAAGCTGCCTCCTCTCTCACCAGCAAAGCGGTCTCTCATCTCATCGCGACAAGGAACTTCCTGCCTACCACCCTGGTAGAACTGATCCTGGTTCCCCCAGGCTCTCTCCTGCCTCTCAACTCGCTTCCTCCTGAAGCAAAACTCCTCCAAGTGGCCATTCCGCTGGCAAAAGTCACAGTGGTAGACAGGCCTCTTGGGAGTGGGTTTAGGCTGAGCCTTGGGCTTAGGTGGAGTAGCCTTGGGTGGAACAGGCTGCTGGACTCTCTCCTTGCTCACTGGAGGCTTGAGAATCTCAGTCACTACTCTGTCCAGCTTAGCTTGTGAGGGCTCGGGTGTCCAGAACTGCTTCTTTGGGGCAGCCTTAAGAGGCTCATGGTAAACCCCATCAACAGTAGGGCTAGGCTGAGGAGAGGCTGTCTTAAGCTTAATTGGGGAACTCCTCTTCTCACCCGAAGTACTACTCTCTCCTAATCCAAGTCCACTCATATCACCCTCAGCTCTCTTGGTGCTCTCCAAGATCATCCTAAGTTGGGGCTCTCTAGCATACATCCAACTGAGCACCTCTCTCAAACGGTTGTTCTCATCAACCAAAGTCTGTTTCTCCTCTCTCAGATCCTTCAGAACTAAAGTCTGGTCAGCACAAGTAGGGCAGTGTAGAGAGGGAATAGGGAAAGCAGACTTCTCTAACTTCTTAATGGTGGCATCCCTATCCACCAACATCAACCTCAGAGTGAGACAGTTCTCACAAGTCTCAGGGGATGCTAAAAGCATCTCAAGGTCAGCTCTCAACTGCACAAGCTCACTCTCCAAAGTAGGAAAGACCATGCACGCACCCAAAAGCGTGGGTCTAGCCCTAAGCTCCTCCAATTCCTTGAGCTGTCCCTCACACTTCACCTTCAGCTCAGCTATGTCAACAGCGAGGTGGGGACACATCTCACACTCAGTCACATCATTCAAAATAGGCTCATCTAGTTTAGACTGGAGCTTCCCTAACTCTACCTTCAGCCTATCCATCTCCTCTACCTGATGAGCATACTTGCTCTTCTGCTCACAGAGATCTCTCATCAAAGTCTCACAGGTAGGACACTCAGACTCACTAGGCTGGGCTGACACACTCTTCAGCCTCTCTATCTCAGCTAAAGCATCAGCCAACTTGGCTTTCTGCTTCTGCAGCACCTTGGCTGCCTTCTCCAACAACCTATCCTAGGCTTTCAACTCACGACTATTTGACTCCAACATCTCAAGAATTTCAGCTTGCTCAGAAGTTACCTCTTCATCGAAGGAGTCGTTGTCGTTGCCCTTGTCGTCCTTGTCCTCAAGCGCCATGGAGCAAAAGGATCTCCGGTGCATCTTGTGCTTGCGCTTGGACTTGGTGGAGACGAAGCAGAGTCCCGCAGGACTGCCTTGGTCCCTCCTCTTGTCCTGCTTGGTGACGATCTCCTCATCGCTTGAGCTCGACGAACACGAAGAGGAGGAAGACGATCCGCCACACAGACCACCAAGCTCGGCGAAGAAGGCCTTCTCCCGCTTCCGGTTGTCCTTCTGGTAGCTCTTGAAAGCCTTCCGGAAGTTCTTAATCTTGCCGGAGTGGTACTTGTTGGAGTCGCGGGAGTGGTTCTTGCCCTTCTTGTAGTAGTCGTTCTGCTTGTTTGGGCATTCGGCAACGAAGTGGCCGACCTTTCCGCACTCGAAGCACTTGGGCCTCTCACCCCTCTTCTTGCTCATCCGGTTGTCATAGGCGCACTGAAAGCGGCTAGACACCAGACAAAGCTCATCATCCCCAAGTGACGCCAACTGCTCCTCTGTAACAGACATAAGAGCAGAAAACAAAAAGTTGTGAAGCTGGGGGTTAGAAACGGCCTCACTGGAGGGAGAAGCCAAGGCCAAGCTCTTGGAGCCAGTTCAACCGAGAGAATCTCTCAACTTGTAATCCACCTCTGTGGCCTTGAACTTGCTGTAAAGAGTCTCCACTCCAATTGTGTCATAGGCCTCAGACTCGATGATCGAGTTAACCTTGATCTCCCATACCTTCCTGTCCAACGCATACAGCAACTTGACAGCCTGCTAATTGTCGGTGTATGGGATCCTATCAGGGCTAGAGTTAACGCGCAACTTGTTGATGATCGATTGAAAATGACCAAACAAGTCATCGATGGACTCACCAGGCTTCTGAACGAAATTTTCATACTCGTGCCTGTAAGTCTCAACGAGACGCCCCTTGATGGTAGCAGTGCCCTCATGGTGTGCACTCAGCACGGACCAGATTTGACGGGTAGTCTCATGGTGGCTCACTTTCTCATAATCAACTGGACCAAGTCCTGAGAAGAGAAAGTTAACAGCTTTGGCGTTCGCCTCATGCTGAGCCACAATCGCTGGGGTAGTGCGCTGGGCAACTGGAAGCACAACAAAGTTCGCACTCTGAGTACCATCCCATATGTCCTGGCCCTGGCTAAGCAAGAAAGCTCTCATCCTACCCTTCCAGTAGGAGTAGCCATCGGAACCAAGGACCGGAATCTTCCCAGAGTGAGTCATAGTCGCAACTGGTTTCTCACCGGTAAAGGTATGAAGAAACCTAACTGGCTCTGATACCAATTGTAGGACCGAGACGTGCGACTAGAGGGGGGGTGAATAGGAGCACTTGAAATCACAAAAACACAAACCCCCAAGTGAAAACCGAAACTAAACACCGTCCACTGAACATATACGTGCCTAGCAGTGCAAGGGTGCCGTCCACTGTGAGGATACGCACCAATGCTAGAAAGCTTAAGATCCGAACAAGAATCATAGCGGAGCAACAGATTTTGCAATAACCGCAACAAGACACTCACCTCACCTAGGTGCGTCTTACTGACTCAAAGTAAGCAAAGAGAATGGTCTTAAGGGAGGAATGCGAAAATCAGTAGCAAAATCACAGCGGAAAAACCAAACTGGGAAGAACACGGCAGCTCCCTGGCAGGACCAGACTGTCTGGTGGCCAACACCGGATTGTCCGGTGGGATCGGACTATCCGGTTCCTGGCGCCGGACTGTCCGGTGGCACTGCCTGGACAGTGGCTCACACCGGACTGTCCGGTGGGCACTGCCGGACTATCTGGTGGAACCGGACTATCCGGTGGCCACTGCCGGATGGTCCGGTAGGGTCGCAGAGAAGACGTTTTCAAACCAAACTTGATCAAACCTTGTCCAAACTTCACGAAATTTAGCACAGGTTATCTGGACCCTATTTCAAAGTTATTCCCAACAGATCAACTCAAGGTAACCGCGGAATCAGCAGGAATTTCAGATCTTGTGAAATGGCCATCCTTGGGCAAGAAAGGGGAAAACACAAAAGAGGCTTGCTCGTGGCAATCCAGCAGGATTGAGATGAACTAAGTCATGATCTCCACGTCCTAGCAAGTCCAGAACATCAGCAAGGAAAGGGAGTTAAGCTTGCCCAACAAAAACACCCAAAAAGGCAAGGATTGACCCAAAAACCAAAGAGAGAGGGGGAGGAGAAGAACACAAGGTTGCTGCACGAATTTGCTTCAATTAAGTGCCCAAAATGGGTCTAAAGATTCAGCATACAAGCAGAAATTCGTCCCAAGCAACCACCCTCACCTTCCCTCAAGATTAGGATGCCAAATCCTACTCTAACCTCTCTAACAATGGAGCTCGAAGCTTAAGGACGAAAATCACCAAGTGAAAACTAATCCTAGCAGCCAAGGGAACCTCTAATGACCTGCCTTGGACCTATTTATACCCGAGTGCTATTTAGACAGTTTTGCACTTAGGTCCCTACAGCTAGACAAACCCTAAGGACTCAAACAAAAGATTACAGGATATTTCGGGACGGACGACCACGATGAAGTCTTGATCTTCGTAAGTTCCACGCAATCCTCGGATGCTCTCCACGTGGCCAGTAGTCCAATCCGCGATCCGCCCCCGGTTTTGAAGTCAGAAACCGGGAAACTTTAGGAAGTCTCCGCCTGGGCCGGATTTGGCCCATCTTCTCTATCTTGGCGAGTCGTGGCCCAACTCACCAAGGCATGGGTAGCTTGGGTGACGGTTTTGAGCCAAAGCCGCCAAAGCCTCCCTCGCACGCCTTCGCGCCACGCATTCGGGTTGGAGCACCGCGGTGGTGCCCGGCATCCCCTGTCCATCGGGGTAGCCTCACAGTCCTTCGGAGGACTTACTCCTGCCATCGTTGTGCCGCTCCTCCATATAGCGAACTCCCATGGCCGACAGATGCCGAGTGTGCCTCCAGTCCTTCGGAGGACTTCCCTCTACCTCCAGTCCATCGGAGGGCCTCTTGTCCATCGGAGGTCTTGTGCCTAAGTCCTTCTGGGTCTTGCTACTGTTGACAATCACTCATCACTCCAGAGGCAATGGAGCCGGTCCATTGGCTCTCAACAACCAGAACCCCTAGCTTCATTGAAGCTTGGGTGGGATGGTAAAAGGATGCGACGTGAGCATGCTTCCTCGATGCCTACTCCGTGACCAGTCTCACAGTAAGTTCCCGCTGATCCTCGACCTCGTTGTCCCTACCAGCAGTACTAGCAGTCCCAGTAGTCCCAACAGCACCGACAGTCCCAGCAGTAGTCCTACCAGCAAGACGATAAATAATAATAATATTTAGTTACCTTTTCTTTTCTGTATCTTCTTTATCCTCTAAAAAAAGAAAAAAGTCAATAAAATAAACTCCCACCTTTATTATATTGCCTTCATATGGAAACGATGAATAGCTGGTCTGTCCTGTTCATGATTAGTTGTTTATGCACATACAATACTTAGCTTAATTTTGAGCTCGTGTTTATAAAGTTGTGAACCTGATCTTTTACTTCGTGGTTGCCATTTGCATAAACGTTGTCTAAGTTGTTGCAGAATGACATGTCTAAGTACTCGGCTAGCTCTATATTTTCCTAGTAAGATGAACATCTTAGGATTTTCTTTTCCAAAAGAATGAAAATAAAGTTCCCCCTTTTGTTTTAAACACCTACCAGCGCCAAATACACTAAAAATATCTAAGCCTAGCTTATCAGCTACTTAGTGTTGTTTTGAGCTTTGTCAAATTTTGAGTCTTGTTGAATGGAATCACCGCTATCTTGTGAATCTTTGGAGTAAAATTACACCATCCCACATGTATCTACCTATTCTTGGTAGGCATCCATACATCCCCACAAAAATACATTCAACCTTACTCCTTCCAAATCAAAATGAGGGACGATGTGGGGAGCCATCAAAAAGAAATATAAAAGCATGCTAGTCAAAGCATGGCAAAAGTATGAAAAAGAAAAGCATGCTAGTCAAAGCATGGCAAAAAGAGAGAAAATACAAAAAGGTTCCAAATTCATACCCATCACAAAGAAGGAGAAGGGAAGGAAAACAAAGAGATCCACCAATCCATCCACCAATAAGCTCCATTGATGAACAAGATTTGCTGATGTAGTACACTTCTTTGGTCCAATCTTTGGCTTTGCAAAATAAACAACCTAAGCAAGCTAAGTTTTTCTATCACCCTAAGCTCCCCAAAAGCTTTAGTGTTGGAAAATTCTTGGCCGTGCTCTTGGCCCTTTTTGGTGATGATACACTTTTGAGCGATCAAGAGTACCTGAGGGGAAACTAGCTTTTATTTTAAAAATCCTTAAAAACACCTGAGATAGGAATCCAAAAAGCAATGTTTTGACCTAGTGCCTGCAACAAAGTCATACTTTCTCTCAACCGCCCAAGACATGGTAAGTCAAAAGATGCACGACAAGTATGAGAAAAAGGGTGATCGATACATACACTATGGTTCGAGATGAAAGCATAGGTGCCAGTTGTGCGAAGCTTCTTTTCTTGATCCATAACTCATCTTGCCTTTACTCAAGGATGAACATAGGTCTAAGCTTGGGGGGTGTTGACGGTCATTATTACACTATCATCAACCATCAACTATCCAGGAAAATGAAGTTAAATTAATCAAGGTGTAGACTAAACCCTTGCTACTGACATATCTCCACGAATTGTGTTGAATATTTAGTTGCAGGTTCAAGAACAACTGAAAACAGGCAAAATATGGCTAAGTCAGGAAAGATAGATCGCTCGGCCTCCCCCCTTGGCCGCCCAGCCAGTTAAAGTGGCCATAACACCTCATCTTCGACCTGCATGCACAGAAGTGACATGTCAACACAATTCTAAGGTGTAAACCGTGAAACAACATGCAAAGCGCTGGAAAACCTGCCACCTCATCGACCCACCACTTGGCTTGGTGAAGTTAGTGATCCTGCGCACTTCAATCCTTTGGCTAAGGAAGAAACTATTGACGCGGCTTATGTACGAAAATTATACATCATTTTATATGGTTTTTCATTGATTTTATGCGTCAACTATATCTTTCTCTAACATTTATCACCGATAATTGTGGATTTTGCAATATTGTCTTGGAAATATGCTACATGTGATTTTTACAGGTTTTAGACCAATTTTTCGCGAAATTCACCATGATCCACTTCGAGTAAGTAAAGACCGCTAGATGACATGGATTGAAGATAAAGAACAAGGAGGACTTGGTGTACTCATAGCCCCTCTGTGCAGATCAAGGCTCCCAAACCAGAAGATTCAATGAAGTGTCAAAGAGCTACAAGAAAATAAAGATATTTATTCATTAAAGATGATGAATATGTCAAAGGCTAGAAGAATCCGTCAAAGCTCGACCCATTACGAAGATTCCAGAAGCTCAAGAGTCCGAAAGACCCCGCACAAATATTTCTTAGGCGACAAACAATGTCCCCGCGAAAGATGGAAGGAAACGGACGAAGGAAGGGCTAAGGTCGGCCGACCTTAGGCCTTCTGGTCGGCCGACCCCACCCAACCGTAGGTCGGTTTCCGATTCCTTTTCTCCCACGTCTTCTCCAGGGTATAAATAGTTAGCATAGGCCCCGAGGTCGGGCATCCAATTCATTATCAAGGCGACAAGATGTAGAGAAGAGGGACAACAACTAGAGGAGAGCTGAGGGTCGAGATTCTAGGCTAGGATTAGAGTTCTTCTAGTTCATAGAGGTGATTAGAGGCCTTGTGGGGTGCTCTAATTATCTAGCTCCAGAGGTCTAATTGTATCATCAAGAGCTACGGCCATGGTTGTAAGTATGATACAATTTATTAATGAAGCATTGTTCTTGTCTAATTATCTTGTTCTTGTTCTAATTATGCTTGTTCTAGCTCCAATTAGCTTTATATCTAGATGCTTATTGATTAGATCATGTCTTTAAAGGTTATATTCTTCTAGCGTTCTTGATCGTTGATCTAGCTCACTAATGATATAGTTGTATATCTAGTTCTTTTGATCATGGTGATTAGAGGTTCTAGTTGTGCTAATTATGTTATTAGACCATATAAAGTAATTGGGGATGCATCTCTAATTATGTGCCTATTGAAAGCTTTTCGTCGATTACCTGGTTACTAGTGACAGTAGAGCCCGGGGAAAGATTAAGCCGATCTAGGGGGTTAGGTTGATTGATCTTGATTTAATCATGCTATGAAGTTTATGCTTGATCATGCTTATTTCTACCTTGAGCTACTAGTTATCTCGTTGTTCTTATCTATTTGTGTTGCCCATATCATGCATGTCTTGGATCCAATTAGAGCTTGATTAGACTCTAGTTAATACCCCTTAATTGGTGTTCTAGTTCTGTTCTAATTGCTTATCTTATAGTATTAGAATAGTTTAGACGTAGATTAGATGTAGCTTAGGCATAGTTTAGAGGTAGATTATAGTCGTGTTTTATACCCTTAGTTTACCATACAATCTTGGTAATAAGTTCTCAATTAGTTCGTTTCCTGGATTGACAAAACCCATGGTACTCATCCTGGGGAAAAGCTACACACGATACTGTCGCTTGCAGTATAAGGTTTGCCGTGCTTAAGTGCCGTCAACAAGCTTTTCTAGCGCCGTTGCCGGGGATCGAACTAATCGAGTCTTAATTAACTTGAGTTTATTTATTTTTGTCTTTTACAACTAGTTTTAATAGTTAGTTTGTGTTTGCTAATTGTGTGCTAATCTAGTTCTAATCGTGTGCTAATAGTTAATGTGTTATAATTCTCTAGTTTGAGTTTAGTCTTGGTGTTATTCTATAATTGTGTAGTGTCCTTTAGTTATATTCTTATTCTCTAATTGTGTTCTTGAGTTCGTCGTTCGTTCTCGTGTTCAATCATAATTTAGACTCTTATTAGATTTTTATTTTTGTGATTTTCTTAATTTAGCCTTTTATCTATTATTTTGTGCATTTTATTTTATTTTAGTTTATTCTAATTTATTTACTTTCTCGCATTTAATTTTATAATTAGATAGTTTTGTTTAGAATAAGTTTAGCTCTTCTATTAGTTTAGTCTTTTATAAACTCTATTAAAATATTGTTTCTCCTATATATATATTTCTTTGACTAACATTACAGGAAAAATAGACCTCATTCCAATAAAGAAATATATATCTTTTCCAACCTAACTCTTTAATAGTAGGTGCTAACGCTGTTAGTGGCTTATGATCTATTATTGAGTTTTTCTACAGCTATCAAGAAGCAGTAACTATGGTGATCAAGGTATGTCTGCTGTGTCAATTAAATTTTTAAGACTAATGTTCTTTGGAGCTTGTTTGTTCTAAGCTACAGATAATGGAGGCAAAGATGATTAGTCGAAAAGGTTTCGGAGGCTAAGGATTGCTTGAATACAAGGAAGATGAAAACACGAAAGGTTTATCCCAAGACAAATCCAAACTCCAACCAAATCCCGAGATGCTCTCGAAATTCAGAACAGCAACACCTTGTAGTACCGATTCGAAGACCTTAGCGACGTTGGATGAAGAAAGTCTGAATACCAAAGTTGTAGATCTTTTCGAGCTCTTCAAGATAGAGTCTGAATTTGCATTATTTGGACTTTGAATGAGTAAGTTATGGTCGAAATACTAAAGGGGCAGAGCAATGAAAGCTGAATTTCGGGAAAGACAAGAAGCATTCCTCTCCAACACTTGATGGTGCATACAATCATGGCGTCCCGAGGAAGAAGATGAAGTCACCATGGAGTTAAGATTTAAACTTCACTTCTTCAAGATTGAGGTAATTATTGTTTTAATCATAAATATAATTATAATTTACCTATGTTTGATTAGAGATGTTTCATAATAATCATTAAAGTGTTGTTTGGTTGATTGTTATCCTCGTATCCTTACTTATATTTTGTTTTTAGTTTTTAAAAAAAAAACCTTTGTTCCCTTTATCCATATTTTGAAAATCGTTTAGACTAGCTTCTTGATCCATATCTTTGCATTGCTTAATTCCAGCATATTGCACCGGCCCAACGTTCTTATGTTCTTTTATTAGATCTTTTTGTTTTAATTAGTTGATTGAATCTACTCATGCTCAGAGATGGTTAAAATTTGCTAGTTTGTCAATTCTCAAGTTTAGTGTTTAGTGTAGGAATCAAGTTTTGTGTTTAAATAAAAAAAAATTTTGAGAGCCAAGGTTTGTATAAAAGTAGAAGGGGACTGACTAATTATTCCACCATAAGTGGTTCGGTCTAGGTTTATTTATGTGCAAATTGCTTTCGAAATTTTATACTTCAACATGTGCATGTTTCTCATGATTTATTATATGTGCACAATATTATCTTTGAAAAATTTAAAATTTTAAAACATTTGGTCTCTCTAAAAAAAGAACCCTCGTTAGAATTTTATCTAAGCCTAATTTTATTTTTCTTTCAAAATCATCTCTCTAATTTGGCCAAAATCATTAGGAACCCATTGTTTTGTTTATCCTTTGTTTGAGTTTATAAATCAAGATTATCTATGATTTATATATGCTTTAGTGCTTTGCTAAGTGATTTTAATTTGAATTTATAGTTGTCTTTGATTCATGAATCAAATGTTTATTTAAACCCCAATCAACCATGTGACTCCACTTTTATCTTTAATCAAAACCATGATGTTATTATATTATATATATGTGTGCACTATGAGCTAACCATGCAGAAAAATTCACACTTCATTTAAAACAATGAGACCAATGTGGTGAAAGAGTACAAGACAAATTCATGATGATTGATGCAAGGATTTGACAAAGATTTGAGGACAACATCAGAATTTGCAAAAGTTTGATTGATTTTTAAATTGAAGAGTGAGTGGACTGAACGGAGGAGAGATTGAAGACAAGAATCAAGCCTATGAAGCTTCATGATCAACAAAGGCGAGCTTAGACAATTTTTCCGAGGACCCAAGTCCAAAAGTTGAAGATTGTCAACATCGGAGAGCTGAAAATAGAAAGCTGAAGATATCATCAAATTGGAGCTCGACCTCAGAAGGCAAAGACAGAATATTTTCTTATATTTGGAAAGCCCATGAAGTCCTCTTTACAACGCAACAAGAATCACTCAATTTGGAGATTGCTACAAGGAGCAATGTGCAAATCATTGAAGGCTGTGCGAGCTGAATCGATGTCTGGACAGAACGCAGTGCTTGAATAAAACGGGCATAACTCCTTCATACGGAATCGGAATTTAACGCATAAGTATTCGTTGGAAAGATAATTTCAGAGGCTACCCAATGGATTTATTATTTGAGACATGTTCCTGTTTGAAACCAATGAGTTATACCACGAGAAAGAAGGTGGTAGCGACAATGGTGATGACTACTTAACTAAGATGGTGACAACAAAAATGAAGAAGGCATGGGCAGTGCTTCCATGAGATTTTCATGATCAAGTTTAGTTGCAAGGAGCTTCAAAGGCATTGGAACATGAACACATATGCAGAGGATTGTGCACACAAGTGATACTATACACGATGAAGCTGCACAATCAAATTATCAAGCTACATGGACACTTTGGATTCTTACTCCAAGGACATGGCTTCACTTCAATGAAGGTAAGTAAGAAGTCTAGCTTTATGACTTTAAATTAAGCGCTTTTCGGAAAGCAACCATTTAATTATTTGTTTTTAGTGTTAAGAGTCTTAGAGTCTTTTAATAGAAAAATGGGAAGCATGACACCACCCTTTGAATCTTTTGCTTATGGCTAGTTAACTTAATTTTATGTTTTCTACCTTGCATTTGCATTATCATTTGTTTTTCCACACTTGTTTTGTTAGTATTGAAATTTTCATAAACTTCATGATGGATGCTTTATTGTACTCGACGGAGTTTTTCTTGATAAATTAAGTGTAAAGATGGTGTTTAGATTTAATTTGAGACCATCATCATTAAGTTTAATTGAAAGTTTTTTGCTAATCATGTCTCTTGTAGATAAACTTTCCGCATTTATTTTTCATATTTCATGCATAAACCACCTTTTTACATTTAGATTAAATTGTATGTTTTGCATTATAATTGGCTTGGTTGTTTAATTAACTCCATAATGTATGCTTTCGTTTTATGATAACATTACTAGAATGTTTTACTTAGAAATTTTTATGTAAGCACGGTGCTTAAATTAAATTGTTGATCATCATGATGAAGTTAATTAACCTTGCTAGTTATCCATAATTTCATTTGATTAGTTTATAAGCTTTGCAATGTGCTTTAGTTTTTTTTTACTGTTATGAGTTAATAACCTTGAATAAACATGGTGTTTTAATCTTGGTTAATTAAAGTTTTGATGGCTATGGAGAGACTTAGCAATCATGTTGTAAACATGGTGTTTAGAACTTGATTTAATCATTGTCTTTGTTTATATGCTTATCTTTTGCATAATTACACGTTTGCATTCACATACACCATTTACTTTTTCTTTTAAGATTAACTAGGGCACGAGTTAAAAATCATTGGGAATATTATTAGATTATGGTAAATTGCTTCTACTCCCGATCATTACTTCGAGAGTAGCACGTGCACTTGAATTATTTTGCAGAGAATTATTTAATGACAAAGAAAATTGAAGGAATATCCGGTAACATATTTCTAACACCTTCTCTTTTTATTTTTTTTTAATTCTGTAAGTTTTTATCTATATCTATCAATTTGGTGTTCCCTTTGTGTTTCTCTTGTTTTTGATGTGGTAGTTTAGATTTATTGTGTGATTAATACTACAACCATGATCTATGCTTAATAAATTAATTATAACAACGCTTTCAAGAAAATGATGGTAACTTGCTGCTTTATCTTTATCATGCTTTGATTTTGATTAGTCAAAATAGCGGGCCCTGATAATACATGTTTAATTGAACTAGCTAGCAAATTCAGGATTGATTAAGATTGTTCATAAAGACCCATATGATTTAATTTTTGCTAGGTTTAATCTTTATCATGATCATCTCCTTGTTTATTTTTACTGCTTATAAATGCCATGATCAATTTTATGAGATTATCTTGCAATAGCCATTCCTACCAAAGCCATATATTTTTAAACGCTATATTTATCAAATATGTTTTTAAATGAGTTGGATCAAGACTGTAATCTAGGGTATGAGACTTAGAAGCTGGTCATTCATTTTTGTGTATCTTTTCTTTGCTAGCTTTTTCTATCCATGCATTGTGTCTCTCTACATTGGAGAGATTGCAAACTTCACTGGATATCCATCCTTAAACGAAGATTATCTTTTTGTGTATCCTCCTTGACCACAACCCATTATTTTCTGGAGTATTTAAGGGACTAAATATTATTTTTTTATTAGACAGATCCTTTCTCTAAGTTAAATTGTTTAGATATATACTCAAGGACGAGGGTGAGTATTATTCAAGAGTGGGGATGGAGAGCTGCCATATATAGTTTTCTTATATATAGAGAAAGTTTTTTTTGAGGGGGCAAAAGCAAAAAAAAAAAAAACCAAGTGGTCGCCATATATAAAAAAGAAGAAAAGAGACCAAGTGGTCGTCTAAAAATAAATATATATATATTGTGCCCCTCAATAATCGTCTAAGTATTTTTAAGAGTTTTATATATGGTTGTTTTTAGTATTAGGGAGGGATATTCTGTATATATTCTCCAAAAAATATTCCAACCATGTGCAATCCGATAGCAAGGACTTCATTTGTGGCTTGAGATCATCCATTGACACATGCACATGTCCACTTTTCTAAATGTGTGTGTTCCATCCTTTCCCTCTCAACATTATTTTATTCCATGACCTTTATGACAAGTCTCAGTAAAACCAGCAGATTTCTTTCTTGGTTTGACAATATTTTGAAAACAAGTTTTGATTAGGATCCATACCAAGCTCCAGATAAACTTCCACCTTTTATATATATTTATTGAATACCATTTAGATATTGAGAGACTGGAGAGTTGAGTGTGTTTCTTTGGCTTTGCAAGAATTTATCTCTTAATGTTTGATTATATTTTTCAAAAAAACATATTGCTAAAATGAGGAGATGTGTCTTTGATAAAATTGAACTCTCGCTAATTCTTTTGTTGTGGGATGAGCTTAATTGAATATCTTTTCTTTCATGATTTGCTAGTTCAAACTTAAATTACAAGAGAGCTTGTTAGTTTGATTGATTAAGATTAGAGTATGAAAAAGTTAATGTAAGGCAACGCTGATTCTTGACTTACTCGAGGACGAGCAAGGTTTAAGAGTGTGGATGTTGTTGACGCGGCTTATGTACGAAAATTATACATTACTTTATATGGTTTTTCATTGATTTTATGCGTCAACTATATCTTTCTCTAACATTTATCACCGATAATTGTGGATTTTGCAATATTGTCTTGGAAATATGCTGCATGTGATTTTTACAGGTTTTAGACCAATTTTTCGCGAAATTCACCATGATCCACTTTGTGTAAGAAAAGACCGTTAGATGACCTGGATTGAAGATGAAGAACAAGGAATACTTGGTGTACTCATAGCCCATCTGTGTAGATCAAGGCTCCCTATCCAGAAGATTCAATGAAGTGTCAAAGAGCTATAAGAAAATAAAGATATTTATTCATTAAAGATGATGAATATGTCACAGGCTAGAAGAATCCGGCAAAGCTTGGCCCATTATGAAGATTCCAGAAGCTCAAGAGTCCGAAAGCCCCCGCACAAATATTTCTTAGGTGGCAAGCAACGTCCCCGCAAAAGATGGAAGGAAACGGACGAAGGAAGGGCTGAGGTCGGCCGACCTTAGGCCTTCTGGTCGGCCGACCCCACCCAACCGTAGGTCGGTTTCCGATTCGTTTTCTCCCACGTTTTCTCCAGGGTATAAATAGTTAGCGTCGACCCCGAGGTCGGGCATCCAATTCATTATCAAGGCGACAAGATGTAGAGAAGATGGACAACAACTAGAGGAGAGCTGAGGGTCGAGATTCTAGGCTAGGATTAGAGTTCTTCTAGTTCATAGAGGTGATTAGAGGCCTTGTGGGGTGCTATAATTAGCTAGCTCCAGAGGCCTAATTGTATCATCAATAGCTATGGCCATGGTTGTAAGTATGATACAATTTATTAATGAAGCATTGTTCTTGTCTAATTATCATGTTCTTGTTCTAGTTATGCTTGTTCTAGCTCTAATTAACTTTAGATCTAGATGCTTGTTGATTAGATCATGTCTTTAAAGGTTATATTCTTCTAGCGTTCTTGATCGTTGATCTAGCTTACTAATGATATAGTTGTATATTTAGTTCTTTTGATCATGGTGATCAGAGGTTCTAGTTGTGCTAATTATGTTATTAGACCATATAAAGTAATTGGGGATGCATCTCTAATTATGTGCTTGTTGAAAGCTTTTCGTCGATTACCTGGTTACTAGTGACAGTACAGCCTGGGGAAAGGTTAAGCCGATCTAGGGGGTTAGGTTGATTGATCTTGATTTAATCATGCTATGAAGTTTATGCTTGATCATGCTTATTTCTACCTTGAGCTACTAGTTATCTCGTTGTTCTTATCTATTTGTGATGCCTATATCATGCATGTCTTGGATCCAATTAGAGCTTGATTAGACTCTAGTTAATACCCCTTAATTGGTGTTCTAGTTCTGTTCTAATTGCTTATCTTATAGTATTAGTATAGTTTAGACGTAGATTAGATGCAGCTTAGGGATAGTTTAGAGATAGATTATAGTCGTGTTTTATACCCTTAGTTTACCATACACTCTTGTTAATTAGTTCTCAATTAGTTCGTTTCCTGGATTGACAAAACCCATGGTACTCAACCTGGGGAAAAGCTACACACGATACTGTCGCTTGCAGTATAAGGTTTGCCGTGCTTAAGTGCCATCAACAGAAACACAAGTGGAGATCTAATGTTCCAGAGAAAAGCACAAGTGTAATTGCCAAACCGACCTCAAACAGACTTTGGGTGGCAACAAGAGGTTTGGATGGCTAAGTCAGTGGATCAAGCGGCTGCCCGGCTTGCCACCTTGCCACCCAGCCTCAGGATCTGGCCGCCCTAGCCCCTAGGAGGATGCTCGGCCTACCGTGTGTCCACTCCAGCATAGACTTAACGACCATACCGACCTACCACCACTACAAGTACCCCTCTTGCTTGAGTGGGTATAAATAGGTCCCTAGGCCTCACTCGTGAAGTGTGGAAGTTGAGAAGAATACACTGTTGTCTTAGTCTTGTAGCAATAGGTTAGTCCTAGGAGTTAGAGTTGAGTTTGAGCTTTCGCCTCAGAGAGTCCGGAGTTAGCTTCAAGTCTTGGTAAAGCTCCCGTATTTTTCTATCTTTTATACTCTTGCTACTCTAGTATAATACAAGTTATTGCTCTATATTTTAGTTATATTTTACTTTATTTCTTACACTTGCCTACTGTGGTGTACCTTTTTACATACTAGACCAAGGCTTAGGTTTGTGTTGTCTTTAAGTTCTTTGAATATTGCTGGACTTGTCGGTGCTATAAACTTTCCTTCGGATCTGATCTAATGTTAAGTTAGCTCTCACCCTCTGATCAAGGATGAGCTTTAGTGATCAAGTGAGAAAGTTCTCACTTGATCACTAGTTTAGCATGCCATCTTACCCAAGCAGATCTGGTTGGTAGCCCCTATTGGTGACAGCATTAGGGAGCCTCTGTAATCTGACCACGTCGTTCAGTAAGCCTGTAGGTGTTAGCTAGTTGCCGTTCGGTTGGCCAACTATCTACCCCTGTGCCTCCTCGGTGTAGTCTGGAATTTCGGTCGACGCAAGACCCTAGTTCATATTCGATTGACTTAGTTCAACCATGAATACTCCTATGCAGCAGTTCAGAAATAGAGTTTGGATATCTTAATCTCGCTCGTTGTCCACCCAGGCAACTATACCTAGTTTACTAGATCAGTTGGTCCCTATTCTCTCACACCACCATACACTATCTTGTTTATCTTACACTATTGTAAGAATAGTTGTATTTACCCAAGTTAAATAGTAATGTTCAAAGTTCAACATTTCATTCCAACTATTCGCCCTTGCTTCCCTGTGGATTTTTACGATACCCGGAGTACTCTGAGCGAAAAAACTACATCGAATCTCGGTGCACTTGCGGAGTAAAATCTATTACGCTAAGAGATGTCAATAACGTCTTCACACCATGCACTCAGATTGGAGCACTGTGGTGGTACCCGGCATCCCCTATCCATCGCGGTCGCCTCGCAGTCCTTCAAATATCTCACTTTTGCCGTCACCGTGCCGCTCCTCCTTTTACCAAACACCAGTGGCCGACCAACGCCAAGCATGCCTCCAGTCCTTCGGAGGACTTTCTTCTCCATCTGCCTCCAGTCCATCGGAAGGCTTGTGCCCAAGTGTTTCTGGGTCTTCGCTTCTATTGACAATCACTCATCGCCCCAGAGGCAATGGAACCGGTCCATTGGCTGTTAATATCCCCCTTGATGAGTGCATTGTCATCACCTTCAACCTGTAACCTGAAATAGAACAAAGACAATAAGAAAAGTGTAAAATCGAAAAGAAAGAAGAAAAAGAAGAAATTGCTCAAGATGCCCAAAAGCAAAACACAAGCAAAGAAGGGCAAATTAAGACAACAAAAACAAAGCCAAAGATCGACCCCAAGGGAAAGCACTCAACACAGTCGATCAAACTAAAGCATGACCCCTCAAGAAAGAGGCAAACCGGCTCAAAACTGTCATGCTTATGCAAAGCAATGGCTCCTCCAGAAAGAGGCAAAATGCTCAACACATTGATGCAAGAGCCTGCAAAGTGTTGACGTCTCTTAGCATAACAGATTTTACTCCGCAAGCGCACGGAGATTCACTATAACCTTTTCACCCACAAAGTATCGTAAAAATCCATAGGAAAGCGGTAGGCAAGAGAGTGTAATTAAATAATCTTGAATCGAATAAGCTATAAACTTGAATAAATTATACCAACTATAGTTATACAGGGGTAAGATTGATAAAGATAGGTGTATGGTGGAGAGGTAAGTCTATCAAAGTTATCCATAGAAAGGTATAGTTGCCTGGGAGGACAATGAGAACATGAAGTCACCAAACTCTATTTCTATTCGGCTGCAAAGATTATACCTAAAAACTAATGTCACTCAATTAAGCAGGTTAGGGACTTGCGTCGAGTGAAATTCTAGCTCCCTCGAGGAGCCAGGGGGTAGTTGGCAATGGAAGGAGGACCTAGCTAATGCCTACGGGCCTCCCAAATGACGGGCCTGGGATAAACAAGCACACCACACGCTGTCACCGAGTGGGGCTACCAAGAAAATCTACGTGGATAGGATGACACGCTGTAAACGGTTCAAGCGACGTCTAAACAACGATAGACCATACTTGATCAGAGGAGAGGGTCTAGCCAGAGCCTAGCATCTAAGTCTAGGGTTGAGTTATAGCACCGGCAAGAATGACAAGAATAGAATAACAAAGTGGACACAATCTAAGCCTAGCAAGTATGCATAGAAAGGTACACCACACTAACAAGAGATAGAACTAGAGTAAAATATAAATGAAATTATATTGAAGATAATCTGAATCCAAAAGATACAAAGCTTTACCATAGACTCGAAGATAACTCCGGAGACTCCGAGGCAAAGCTCGACTCAACTCTAACTCCCAGGACTATCCTAACTACTAAAGGAAGAGTGTGGGACTCTAAGATAGCACTTGAACTCAACTCCACACCTAACAAATGTGCTCCCTAGGGTCTATTTATTGCCTAGTGAGTGAAGGGGGTATTTGTATGCACACTACGTCGGTTAGGGGTAAGGTCGTTGGTCGAGCGGCCACCCCTATTGTCCGGCGGCCATAGGATCCACCGACTTAAGTGATCCGACACTTGATATTGCTCCCCCGTGTCTGTTGGCTATTGATACAATTGGTGCATGTGTAAAATGCCTTTGAGGGTTGGCCGGGCGGCCAAGGAAGGTTGCATGCTTGGTCCCTCAGATTCTTGATGTCACCGATCTTCGTTTTGGTGCTCTTTCGACCCTTGGATGTATTGGATACCCTTTTGTATAGTTGAATCTTCATTGTCTTGTGTTTGTTTGCATGCAGGATCGAAGACGTGGCAAGTGAGGTGGTCGGGTGGCCATGCAGCCCCTGACCAGTGGCTAGGCGGCCACTGTTGGGCTGGAAGTTGTCCAAGCAGCCTGCCACATCGCTGGGCGTCCATGGACTATCGCCGGGCGGCCGTGACCATTTTGCCATTATTGCCCATGTTTGGTCCTTGACGTGTTTGCAACCATTTCTATATATTTTTGGTACCTGCATCCAAATCTTCATGTACATCTCATGGAACTCATTAGTAGCAAGGGTTAGTCGAATAAATTTACATGTTTCACTTCATTTCAAGGATAGTTGATGGTCGAAATCATCAAATAACGACCGTCAACAGCCTCGTAAGCTTAAACCTTTGCTCGTCCTTGAGCAAACCTAAGACAAGGCATGGATAAGGAGTTGCTGCAATATCGAAGTTAAAAGGAAATTCTTATATACAACTCAACACTCGGCTTCGCTCCAAGTAGTGAAATAATCAAAGTTTACCTCATCTCATACCTGTGGTACATCTTTTTGCTTACCCTGCCTTGTGCGGTTGAGAGATAGAACTACTTTATTGCAGGAATAACTCAAATTTGCTCTCTTTGGATTGTTTTCTCAAGTGTTTTCAGGATTTTCAAAACAAAAGGAACTTCCCCAACGATACTCTCAATCGTTCAGAAGTGTTTCCTCACCAAAGGTCATGACCTTGGACAAAACTTTCTTACACTAAGGCCTTTGTGGAGCTTTAGGTGGGGAAAGGGCGTGGCACACTTAGAATGCTTATTTTGCTAAGCCAAAGATTGGACCAAAAAGTGTACTCTATCACTTCTTTTGTTTGACAACTTGAGTATGAGTGGTGGAACAAAGTGTTTCCTTCTCTTAATTTTCTTCCCATTATAGCATTTGATAGATTTGGAGTGGATATGGAGCCTTATTTTATTTTTACCATGCTTGAATTTGCATGCTTTTCATTTTGCTTTGCTTTTGCATGCATATATTTTTCTTTGCCATGCTTTTGCATGTATTTTTTTCTTGGCTCCATACCCTTCCTCCATGAGATTTGAAGGCCAGGGGAATATGAGAAGTATTTGGAGACATTTGGTGGATGCAAAATCCATAGTGGATCACTTGCATTTGATGCTTTTGTACTCCAGCTATTAACAGAAGGTGATATTTCTACTCATTAAGACTCAAAATTTGACAAAGCTCAAAACATTTCTAAGCAACTCTAAGCAAGGGTTGTAACATTTGAGTCATTTTTTACTCCGGTAGGTATTTTGTCCAAGGGGAGTTCTATTTTTTCATTTTCAAAATAAAAACCTGAGATATTCATCTTACTAGGAACAAGAAAGAGGTCATCCCACTTTTAAATCATATCATGTCTCTCAACAACTTAGGCTTGTTATCACAAATGGCAACCACATAGTAAAACTTTGGTTTACTTGTTTTGTTCACAAACTTGGACTAAGCTAAGCATCAGTCACATACAAGAATTAAACAGTTAACTTGATAGAGCAACTATTCATCATTTCCATGGTGAAGCTAGCATGTAAACTTTATTCATGGGAGTTTTTTCAAAATAACTGGATGAAAAATTAGAATTAAACTACTAAGCATGATCTCATATAGCAGAATGGTAGAAGTAGCGATACTCACTAGGGGACTGATGTGGTAACCAAGAGGACTGGCGTACATACCCAACTATCGATTTGGGTCTCCCCCCAAGCTTCAATGAAGCTACTGGGGGTAATACCCATAGTACTGGTAAAACCGCTGGGCCTCGTCGAGGGAGCATTTGGCCGTCGCTTGTGTCTCCAGGAGGAGGTTGTGCTGCTTCACCTGTGTTCGCTCTAAGTTCTGAGTGTGCTGGTCGATCTGGTTGAGTTGGGTGACCATTCCAGCTGTGCGTTGGCCCTAGATGGTTGGGGCTCCAAAGATGGAGCCTAGAGGGTCGACTGCAAAACGTGCGGATGCAGATGGACCTGCACTGTACAACCCTGACCCATAGCTGTAGTAGGTACCTCCTTCGCCAAATTGTTCTGGCTCCTGAGAGTGTGCAACATTGGAATCATACCCCCACGATGTGTGTACAGACCCTTCCTAGGGACGCCAGGATTGGTCTTCACATTGGTTGTGCCAGGATGAGCCTACTGAGGTATTGAACCATGTAGGTCCAATTCCTACAGCTTGTGCATCCTCTGCTTGCTTTTGTATGTGTTCCTCTACTGCTCGCCTCTGTGCCCTTGTCATGTCTCCTGCTACACTGTGTCGTGGTCCCTCTAATGGCATAGATAGCGTGTTCATGGAGTAGAGTTTGAATTGCGATGCGGGTAGTGGCAGCTCATACTCGTACCCCTTGAAGATCATGACCAAGGTCCCCAAAGGTTCCTTGCGCAAAAAGTGCACCTGGATGAAGTGGCTCTCAGTAACTAAGTTCGATGTGTCTAAGGGTAGGTATGGCACCTGGGCATTTGCTAGTACCCCTAATTTAGATGCAATCCTCGTCATGAATGACGTGACTGTGATGGAGCTTTCGTCATGAACTAGTTTTAGCCAATTTTGCAGAATACTAAGCATAGGGGCATAATGCTGCCTACGCCACAGGGCGTAGAGGATTTTTATGTCCTCCACGGTCATGCAACGTGTGTCATCTCGGGGGAGGACTATCATGCAAATCCATCGGGCCATGAAACACATGGTGGGTTGTTTGATTTTTGTGATGCTTTTTTCTCAAGAGCATCATCCCTAGTTAGAGCTTTCCAGAACTCTTGGGAGTTAAAGCTTGTGGATTCGACTACTAAAGAGTAGCTTGGTGAGAACCCGAGAGCATTGCTGAACTAACGGAGTTTCAGCTCGTGCTCAATGTTAAGGAATTCGAAGTGAACGGTCGTGTTTGACCGTTAGGGCACTATGCGGTGGGTCATAAGAAACTCTTTTGTGAGGAGTAATATGCCAGCCTCAAAGATATCAGCAAAGCTTCCCTAGCCCACAGTATTAATAAACTCTTCAAATTCATCAAGCATACATGTGCTGGTCATGAGGGTTTCATCGAAGCTCTTGGTGAGGCTAAAGGACTTTGTGTGTAGGTGCCGTAGCAGGTCGGCTTCATTTTGGTCACGCGTCTAGATGTGGGAGTCGTGCAGCAGCACAGGGTGGTTGTTAGATGACATTGCCTCCTCCTCTAGTGGTCCAGCACTTGAGGATCCCCTGTCGAACACTGTCTGAGAGTTCTGTCTCTGTGAGCCGGTGGATGTCGAGAAGTGGATGTGCTGTCCCGCCCTACTGATGGCGTTCCTTGCCCTTTTCAATGCGTGCCTCATCCTACAAACACAAACACAACCACAACTACAAAAACGACAAGATAATATTAGCATTAGGGATTAGTCGTTCTTGTGAGGCATGACACCTCCACAAACTATTCTCATTCTTGCCAAAGAGAGGCTAGTAGCTGAATTTATTTGGATAACAAAATTTTATTCAAGCATTACATTGGCTAAGCGAAAGGAGCTTAATTAACCTAGTAAGTGAGAGAAATTTGAGAGGAAGAGGAGAGAGTGCAGCTTGCTGCATGGTGCACTGAAAGAAAGAGCAAGAGGGCTGTATTTATAGGCAAAAGGAGGGAGCAAGGTGGCCGGGCGGCCGTGTTCTTTGCATGGGAGTGCAGCAAGAGAAAGGAAAGAAGTACGTGCCAAAAGTGAAAGAAGAAGGGGCCGAGTGACCACTAGGGAGGTTAAAGCAGCCATTTACTTTGTGAAGAGGGATAGGGAGGTGATTAGCAAAAGCAAAAGAGCAAAAAAGAAAAGAAATGGAGGCCGGGCAGCCAATAGACGGGGCCGGGCGGCTTGTCACCGTGGCCGTCCGGCCATCATAGCCGGTCGGCCAAACTTGACAGTAGGTCGGGCAGCCTTGATGCCCTTGCCTCTCCTTTGTTTTGCTTTGCTTTGGGTGGTATAGAAAAAGAAAGAAGGGGAAAGAAAAAGAAAAGAAAAGAAAGGAGAAAGGCAAAGAAAAAGAAAAATAAAGGGAAAGAAGGAAGGAGAAACGAGAGTGGTTCGGTGGCCGTGCCCTGGTCGACCAGCCACAAGTGGGTGCCAGGCGGCCAGGCAGTGGGCGGCCGGTCATGCCCCTTTTTTTAAGGTAAAGACTAGATAGAGAACTAAATGCAAAAAATAAAGCCATGCACAACAAAGTTTTATCTATGAAGTGGAGTAGGAATAAAACTCTGTGGAAAACAAATATGCCATCGAATGGTAATGCCAATTTACCTATTGGCAAGGGCAGTCCATGTTTTGCCTCTTGGGGTTATGTATGCATCCAAGGAGAGGACTGGTTTCCTTTGTGCTTTATATCCTCCGCGCCGCCTTGACATTCTTAATATGCTCTCGGCACCGACCTTGTTCTCAGGACCGTTGCCTCCTTTTGTTGAGTGTCGGCCTGGCTTTTCAGTTTCTTCAGCATAAATGCAACAAGGCTGTCATCCTTTGAGTGTAGCTTATTGGTTCTGGTATTGACCATGGGTGCATTCTTTGGAGCATGACACTTGAAGGTGTGCACCTTGTTGCAATGCTCCACTTTTGTCTTGAAGGTGCATGTTTCCTTTGTGCCATTTATGTTGAGGTGCACCTTTCTAACCCGACGTCGATGGTCATGTCAGCAATGCTCAAAAATGGCTGCCCAAGGATGAGTGGGGTTTTTGAGTCAATCTCCATGTCCAGTACCACAAAGTTCACTGGGATGAGAAAATTTCAAATTTTCAACAGGACATTCTCCACGATTCCTTCAGGTTAACAAACCTATTGATCCACGAGCAATAGACACATGGTAGTGGGGGCAAGTGTAGTGTGATTCAGCTTATCGAAGATGACCTTCGTCATTACACTGACACTGGCTCCAAGATTGCACAACGCTTGGTCAAAGTGCTAGGTTCCAATCGAGCATGAGATAGTTGGGCTCCCAGGGTCCTTTTTCTTGAGTATAGCTGCGCTACATTCTTTTGTCAAGTGCACAATTTCCATTGATGGTTGGGGTTTCTTGTTGTTGAGGATGTCCTTTAGAAACTTAGCATACATCGGTGACTGCATAGCATCTAGTAGAGGTATGTTGACATATAACTTCTTAATGATCTCAACGAACTTACTATATTTTTCATCAGCGGCAGCCTTCTTGTTGCTTGGAAGAAAGGGCAGCACTGTAGTGTCGTAGAAGTCATGGGGTAAATGTTTAGATGCTATCTTTTCATCCTTTCCAGCGGTCTCTTCTATTGCTTCCTTATCTTCGGGTTCGGTTGTCTTCTGTTGCTCTTTACCTGCACGACTAGGAGGTGGGGGGTCCTGTGTAGACTTCCCTCCCCTAGTGGTCACTGCATTGATGTGCTCCTTGTGAGGAGCTTCAGGTTGACCAGGTAGCTTGCCCGCATTTGGGTTGGGTAAAGAAGCAGCCAACTGAGCAATTTGGGTTTCTAACATTTTATTAAAGCTTAGTTGGTTTTTCATAGCACTATTCAAAGTTTCCATTTGCAGAGAAATAGATTAAAACATCCTATCATTTGCATGGAACATTTTACTAATGCTATCATTCACAGCTTTTTAATCAAACTTATTTTTAGGAAACTGCTGTGAATTACCTCAAGAATTACCTTGTCCAGAGAAAGGAATATATGGCCTCATAGATGTAACACCCTAATTTTAATACCAGCATTTTATAATAAACCCCATGTAATTTCAGGGTTCATGTGCCTAGTTATGCATTTATCATGATTTATTTGGATTAAATAGATGCATAAAAGTAACCATAGGCCTACCTTTCTCGTGCATTCATGCTGGTGCATATTTTCCTTGTTTGTATGAATTAAGGGTCCAAATTCAAATTTATTTGAATTATAGAACTATCACTCCCTATCCAAAAGAATTCAAAAAAAAGGAAAAGAGCAAAAATGGGGGCAGCCAGGCCTACCGGCCCAGCCAACGGCCCCGCTCGCCCATACGTCACCCGCTTGGGCCAGAAAATGGCCCAACCCGCCACGTATCCCCTCTCCCTCTCAGCGCATCACCGACAGGTGGGGCGCGCCTCCCCTCTCGCTTACAGGTGGGCCCCGCCTGTCACTCCCTTCCCCTTCCTCCCGCCGTTGAAACCGTGCCTTCCTCCCCTCTAGTTCGGCCATGTCGGCTCTCCGTTCAAGAAGGGGATTTCGAATCCAGGGCTGCGGCTCCCCTTCTATCATAGCTGCCATCAAATCCCCCTATCCCCACGCCGGTTTCCTTTCCCTCACCTTCCTTCTCTGCGCCATGAGGCGCGTCTAAGCCGCCGAACGGGATCACCGTGCCCCCATCACTCCAGTACTCCTAGACTCCTATAAAGCTCGCACCGAGACTCGCCTCCACTCCTTTTACCACTGCGCAACACCAATCGCACTCATGCGCACCGCATAGCTCGCAATCCACCACCGAAGCTCATCGCAGGTAAGTTGCTCCGCCGCCCCCATTCATTGTAAGTGAAGCCCTTTCGACCCTCTTACCCCCATCATCGCGTTCGCAGGTTGTTCGCGGAGCTTCCCAGGGATTTTGGACGCGAGCGCACACCTCCGACGCCCCTGCCCGCAAACGCCGTCCACCTCCATCCACTGTCTTCCATCAATAGGCATCACCACCACCGCTCTGCCCTCCTCACTTCCCCCAGTGAGAATCGCTATCGCCCCCACTCCCTCCCGAGCTAGGTCTAGGACGGCGGGACCGCCTCTAGGCCCGGGCGCGCGCTGCTCCAGCGAGCCTCCACCACGGGAGGTAGACTCCGCCACAGGGTTTGGTCACTGCCAGTGCCACCCTACCCCTCGAAACCCTAGGCCATCCGATCTATCATCAACGACCACGATAAAAACAAGCCATACCCCTTCGCAGGCCAATCACATCGCGACACGTCGCCCACACTTAATCCTAGCCGGCACGGCCCATCTGTCAGGCTAACGTGGCACGCCCCATCACCGGCCACGTCACCGCCATGCCACGCTGACCGAGTCATCCATGGGACTTTTGTAGAAAAGCCCCCACATTACTCTATAATTAACCAGTGCTCCATCGCCTTGAAAAATAATTAGGATTAGGCCTTGTTTTTATCGGTTTGACCCCTATGCTTTCTAGGATTTGAACCTGCAGTCTAGGTTCTGGTGGTTTTGTCTTGAAACCCTTGGTGACCAGATTTACTTATGTATAGGCCCTAGGTTTTGCAAAGTTAGCCACAGGTTCAGTTTATTTATCGCAGATTCGACCCTAGGAGCTTGTTTTGGGCGCAAAAACCACGTTTTAACTCCGATTTGAGTGATTCTCGTGCCCACGTGATCATAGCAGTACGTAGATTAGTTTTTACCAATTTTCGGTTCTATTTGTTTGTAATGATGTACTGTTGCTTACCCTTTTTACCCATTGCTTGCATGTATGTGTGCCGTGGATGTTGTATGTTGCCGTGATCGTGATTAGGCGTTGATCCGTCCAAGGAAGCCGGTGACCAATTTCCTGATGCCCCTGATCAGCAGCAGTAGGAACATTCTAAAGAAGGCAAGTATAACATGAACAACACCTAATAACCAATAATCGTTGCATATGCATGTGTTAATCTTGTGTGCCCATAAGGATTCTACCTTAGCTTTTATGCTATATCTATCCTTTTTGGGATGCATGTGGTTAGGTTGTGCTAGGTGCTGTGTAAACTCATGATCTTTTGTTAATTAATTTGGTTAATGGATCAATGCAATTTAAATCTGGAGCTTAGCCCTCTGTGCTGATGTGCTTGAGTGGTTCATGTCTCGTTAAAACTTGCTTTTTGGCAACATGGTTTAGGGAGTTTGAGCAATGTGCTCAGTGCTTTTGCGGCTCTCTTCGCAAGGACCGGTTCATTGAGTGACCACCTGGGACAACCGCGCTACCATAAGACTAGGATAGGGCAGTCTTGACCCACTAATTAGGCCATTTTGGTCTAGGGTCACTTACCTGCGGGGCAAGAGGGGGAGTAAGCTTCTGTGGACCCTGCGCTACCTTAGGTTGAGTATGCTGAGTGCTTCTCCCTTTGGAGGTGGGCCCCACCGTTGCGGCGCTTGATTCCTTGTGGTTACCTTTTACCAATGTGATCTTTGTAACGGTCTCATAGTGTGCTTACTAGTCATCTCGTCTATGGCAATGTGATGAACAACTAGCGTCACTCACGACTTGTGGTTAAAGAAGTGCAACCTCTCGAGAGTGTAAAACTGATATATCAGCCGTGCTCACGGTTATGAGCGGCCCAGACCCTCCTGTTTATTAGTGTTTCTTGACTTTGGTTATGGTTCAGTTGTGGTTATGATATCATTAATATTGATTAATTTCTTATGTAATATTTTTGGGTTAATGGTTTTATCTATTCCCCTGTAGTAAATAGTAGCTAATAAAATTGGATCAACCCTAAAAACAAATGCAGTCAAGTCAGCCAACCTTTAGAGCCTCATCGTTTGCGTTATGCTTGTCGAGTGCAAGATGAGGTACTCACGCTTGTCCTCTTTAAATTTTCCTTGTTGGGGGATATATCCAACTGCTGCTCAGTTGATGGAGATGTGGAGGAGTATGCTCAGGACTTCAATGACTTCTAGGTGCTTCGCCCCCCAGTTGACGTCCCTGTGGCGCCCAGTTATCTTTAGTTTTGTGATTCTACTATGTTTATGTTAAGACTTATGTCTCTAAGTAATAAAGATGGTTAAACGATGTGTAACGTTTTATCTTTAGCATGTGACTATGGTACTATTGTAATTTTGTCCTATATATGCAAGACTCGTTCCTAGTGCATATATAGTTTACGCAGTTACTCTGTTGAACCAGGTGTGACAGTAGACCATCCTGGTTGAGGGCGGTTCCCGTTGTTGAAGGAGCTGGCATTGTTACCGTTAAAGTTCGCATCTTTAGCCCATGTCTTAGGGCAGCTGTTCCCCGAGTGCCCGGTATTGCCATAGACTTCACAAGTCATATGAACATCGAGAGCTTGGATTGGTGTGAGTTTTGAGCTCATAGCAGAGGAGGCAGGAGCTGCAGCCAGTGCGGTGGCTCCTGCATCACCAACATCTACCAGAACTTCCTCATCTTCAAAGATGGGAGCTCCTTCTTCATCATCACCTAAAAGCTCAATAGCAGCGGTTGTGCAAGGCATAGATTCATCAAAGGAAACCACACAGGTCTCAACCACTTGTTTGGTGTCGAGGATCCACACTCTATATGCCCTAGAGCTAGAGGCGTACCCAATAGAAATACCATCCAAGTAGCGAGATTCTAATTTGTCCAAATGCCCCCCTTCTTGAGCATAAAGCATCTGCAGCCAAATGCATACAGGTGCTTGATGCTGGGCTGCCTACCAAACCGTAGCTCGTACAAAGTCTTCCCTAAGAAGGCTCATAGGAAGATGTGGTTGGCAATCTAACAGGCCGTGTTCATAGCCTCAGCCTAAAAGCGTCGCGGAGTACTATGCTCATCAAGCATAGTCCGCGCCATCTCTACAAGTGTTCTTTTGTTCCACAACACAGTTCTGAGGTGGGGTATAAGGAGACGAGAATTGGTGATCAAGACCTAGGTCACGACAGAAGGTTTCGAAATGAGAGTTACAAAATTCTCTGCCATTGTCGCTGCGGATAGCCCTCATGGCCTTATGACTCTCATTTCTTAACCTCAAGACCAGATTCTGAACAAAACTGAAAGCCTCATCTTTGAATTCCATGAAGAACACACATGAAAAGCGAGAAAAGTCGTCTACAACAACAAGCACATACCACTTCCCGCTGACCGACTGTACCCGAGCAGGACCAACCGTGTCCATATGTAGCATCTAACCTAGGTAAGAAGTCATCACTTGATTGACATGTGCATGAGAAGCGGCAACCACCTTGCCATGATGACAAAGGTGGCATACTAAGTCCTTTTCTACTTTAAAATTGGGCAGCCCTCGGATTAGACCCATCGAGCTCAACTTGACAAGCAGATCAAAACTCCAATGGCCTAGCCTCCTATGCCACTTCCAAATATCAGCAGAAGGACCAGCTACCAAACACCGAGGAGGGCCTGAAACGGATGCAAGGTCAACGTTAAAAACCTGCCCATAGGGCAAAATCAGACAAACAAGGTTTTCCTTAGCATCAAGCACACGAGAAGAACCCTTCTTAAAGCAAACTTCATACCCTTCCTTGAGAAGTTGCGAGATAGAAACCAAATCAAACCCCATATTCCTCACGAAAGCAACTTCTCTCAGGGAAAGCTTGCCAAAAAGCGCAACATAACCAACACCCAACACTTTACCTTGACCATTATCCCCGATTGTGATGTATTCCTTGGTGCTCATGGGGTTGAGGCTGGAGAACCATCTGTGGTGCCCTATCATGTGCCTAGAGCAACCGGAGTCCATGATCCATATGTCCTCTAGGCCTCGATCCTGCAAAATCAAGGAAAGCGAGAGTGAGCAAATGGTCCGGCACTTGGGTTAGTGAAACTGTTGAACCAGTGCCGAGCCATCTATTCAAAGGTGGGAAAAGCACAGCCAAAGTAAGCATCACAATGATCTAGGTACCCATGACCTCCAAAGCATGAGCTCTCAAGCCCTCTACCATAGCCTCGATCATGAGGTCAATAGCCGCACTGGAAACGACTAGGAGCCCGGCTGGCAAAGCGTCTCTCACCACCAGGACCACGGGCCTGAAAGCCACCTCCTCTCTCATCACTAGAAAAGCGGTCTCTCATCTCACCACTACGAGGAGGATCTAGCCTACCACCTAGGTAGAACTGATCCTAGTTCCCCTAGGCTCTCTCCTACCTCTCAGCTCGCTTCCTCCTAAAGCAGAACTCCTCCAAGTGGCCATTCTGCTAGCAAAAGTCACAGTGGTAGACAAGCCTCTTGGGACTGGGGTTAGGCTAGGCCTTGGGCTTAGGTGGAGGACAAGGAGGAGGAGGAGGATGATCCGCTACAAAGACCACCAAGCTCGACGAAAGATGGCCTTGTCCCACTTCCGATTGTCCATCTGGTAGCTCTTGAAAGCCTTCCTGAAGTTCTTGATCTTGCCAGAGCGGTGCTTGGTGTGGTCGTGTTTGCCGTAGTTGTGCTTGCTCGAACGGTGCTTGTTGAAGTCGAGGGAGTGGTTCCTGCCCTTCTTGTAGGAGTCGTTCTGCTTGTTCGGGCACTCGGCGATGAAGTGGCCGACCTCTCCGCACTCAAAGAACTTGGACTTCTCACCCCTCTTACTCGTCTGGTTGTTGTAGGCGCACTAGAAGCGAATCAACACTAGGCAAAGCTCATCATCCCCAAGTGACGCCAGCTGCTCCTCTATCACAGACATCAAAGGAGAGAACGAAAAACCGTGAAGTGGGGGGTTAGTAGCAAATTCCTTGGAGCTGGAAGCCAAGGCTAGGCTCTTGGAGCCGGTACCAGTGTGCATATCTGTCATCTGGTAGTCAACCTCTGTGGCCTTGAGCTTGCTGTAAAGCTCCTCAACTCCCAAGGTGTCATACCCAGCCAACTCATAAATGGAGTTCTTCTTAATCTCCCACACATTCCTGTCCAAGGAAAACAGTAGCTTGACAGCCTGCTGATGGTCAGAGTATGGGAGAGCATCGGGGGCAGAGTTGACATGGAGCTTGTTGATGATCGACTGAAAACGACCAAACAAGGCATTGATAGACTCTCCCAGCTTTTGAACAAAGTTCTCATACTCGCGCCGGTAAGTCTCAACAAGCCGACCCTTAAGTGTCACTATCCCCTTATGGTGTGCACTGAGCAGGGACTAGATCTCACAGGCGGTACTAAGGTGGCTCACCCTCTCATAGTCTGCCAGACCAAGTCCAAAGAAGAGAAAGTTCACCGCCTTGTAGTTCTCCTCGTGCTGAGCAACGAGCACTGGTGTGGTACGCTCGGCAATGGGGAGCACCGTGAAAGTCGTACTCTGTGTAGCATTCCATATGTCCTCGCTCTGGCTAAGCAAGAAAGCTTTCATCCTACCCTTCCAGAAGGGATATCCATCCGAGCTGCGAACCGGAACCTTCCTAGAGTGCACCATAGTCGCTACTGGTTTCTCACCGAGCAAGGTATGAAGAAACCTAACCGGCTCTGATACCAATTGTAGGACCAAGATGTGCGACTAGAGGGGGGTGAATAGGAGCAATTTAAAACTCAAAATCACAACTCCCAGAAATTGGTGGTAAAGAGAAGAACTACACACCGTCCACTGAAAAGATACATGTCTAGCAGTGCAAGGGTGCCGTCCACTGAGAGGATACGTACCAAGCGAGAAAAACCGAGATCCAACTCAATGAGAGCTCCGAGACAACGAACCTTGCAAAATCGGCCACACAACACTCACTGCACCAAGGTGCATCTCACTAACTCACAGGAAGCAAAGAGAATAGTCTGGAAGTGGGGAATGCAAAAATCTGAAGCAAAAACATAGCCGAAAATCCCAGGCCTAATCGACACATTTTACACTAAGACCCCTATATTACAGAAACGCCCGTAGGGGCCAAAACAGAAAGAACTCGACTTTCTCAGGGACGGATGACCGCGATGGAGTCTTGATCTTCTTCGCTTGCAAGCTAACTCTCGGATGACGTCCACGTGGCCAGTAATCCAAATCCGCCAATCGACCCCCGATTTTGAAGTCAGAAACTAGGAAACTTTAGGGTTTCCTTCCTGGGCCTGGAAACAGCCCACTCCACTCTATCTCGGTGAGAACGGGCCCATTCATCGAGTCTGGTAACATGGAGGTAGGCTGATGGATTTGAGCGAATCCACCACCACCCTCGCCCATCTTCGCACCATGTAATCGGGCTGGACCACCGAGGTGACACCCGGCATCCCCTGTCCATCGGGGTCGCCTCGCAGTCCTTCGGAGGTCTTACTCATGCCGTCGCTGTGCTGCTCCTCCGTGTACAGAACTTCCATGGCCGACCAATGTCGAGCATGCCTCCAATCCTTCAGAGGGCTTCCATCTACCTCCAGTCCATTAGAGGGCCTCCTATACATCGGAGGTCTTGTGCCCATGTCCTTCTAGGTCCTTGGCTTCTGTTGACAATCACTCATCACTCCAGAGGCAATGGAGCCGGTCCATTGGCTCTCAAGACCTTCCCTCCATCCTTGATTGGTGGCCATATTTTCAATTAGTCCTTTGGCCACCATGATGCTCAAGAATAGAAAAGGTCCCCTAGCGGCTCCATCAAGATTTTCTTGTGTGGAACGGTGAAGTCCATGAAAGAAACACAGAATAATCAGTCACTCTTGCATCCCATGGTGGGTACAGGCTGCAATGTACTCTTGTAGTCATTCCCAAGTTTCCGCCACTATTTCATCAGTGAGCTGCTGAAAGCTCAATATCTTATTCCTCAATGCGTTAGTTTCCCCAGCGGGAAATACTTCGCAAGAAATGCATCGGAACATGCGTTCCAAGTTGTGAGTGTTGCACGGTTGAGGTAGAACCACTGTTTTGCCTTCCCAACAAGAGAGAAAGGAAAGAGATGAAGTTTGACGGTGTCAGGTGATGCTCCTTTCATGTTGAACGTGCTGCAGATTTCTAGAAACTGCTGCAAGTGATTGTTGTCATCTTCTGTGGCTAGTCTGTAGAATGGGATAGCTTGACCCATGTGGATCACTTCTGGCTTGAGTTCGAAGTTCTCCCCTACTTGAACCTCAGGTCCCTTAGGAACGTTGTTGCTCGAGGGGATGGAGAACTCACGAATGGTCTTCTCAGCCATGGGAGTGATGAATGCAGTGTGGCTCAAAGTACTCAGTTCTAGCTCCCTTGGTACAGGTCTATGCCCATGGATAGTCTTTGTACGGACTCTCCTCAGCAGTGACTATGGGTAACTGAGGTAATTTTCCGGCAGGTCGAAACCGTTCATACACCCCTCTGTTGCAACCACAACAAAACAGCAGAGCAAAGTGAGCCTGCTAACAACTAGCGGCAGAATTTATCAAGTTTACAATGTTCGAAATGAGATATCAATTATCTCCCTGCCTATTGCTTCCCCGACAACGGTGCCACAAAAAGCTTGTTGATTTCTCTTAGTGTAACATATTTTACTCCGTAAGCACACGGAGATTCGCTATAGCCTTTTCACCCAGAGTATCCCGATTATCGTAAAAATCCACAGGGAAACGGCAGGCAAGAGAGTTTAATTGAATAATTTCGAAGTGAATAAGCTGTAAACTTGAATAAATTATACCAACTAGTAGTTATACAGGGGTAACCTTCATAAAGATAAGTGTAAGGTGGAGAGGTAAGTCTATCAAAGATATCCATAGAAAGGCATAGTTGCCTGGGAGGACAATGAGGAGATAAAGTCACCAAACTCTATTTCTTTTCAGCTGCAAGGATTAGACGTGAAAACTAATGTCACTCAATTAAGCAGGTCAGGGTCTGGCATTGAGTGAAATTCTAGCACCTTCGAGGATCCAAGGGGTAGATAGTTGGCAACCGAAGAAGGACCTAGCTAACGCCTACGGGCCTTCCCAATGACGGGCCTGTGATACACAGGCACACCACACGCTATCACCGAGTGAGGCTACCAAGCAAATCTGTGTGGAGAGGATGGCACGCTATAAACATGTTCAAGCGAAGCCTAAACAAGGATAGACCGTCCTTGATCAGAGGAGAGGGTTTGGCCAGAGCCTAGCGTCTAAGTTTAGGGTTGAGTTATAGCACCGGCAAGAATAACAAGAATTGAATAACAAAGTAGACACAATCTAAGCCTAGCAAGTATGTAAAGAAAGGTACACCATGATGAGAACATGTACAACATACATATGATCAAGGCCCAAGAGAAGATGGAGTTTGAAGCCCAATCCGAGTTGAGGTCCAATTTATTCGTGAGGCCGGTTCGGACTGCAGCAATAGACCTCAGTAAAATGGATGTCCAGGCCACATACGGGCTCTGTTTTGGACATTCTACATATCGTTGGAAAGCTAAGGAGACAAGCTTCACAACCCTAGTGGTCCCACCTCTCAATTTGATCGGAGTCGACAGGAATCATCGAAACAAGATGACGGACAGAATCTGCCAGGGTGCCGCTGGACCGGTTTTTGGGCCCCCTGGCCTTGTACACCCTAGGGTTGCTCGGCCACCCCCTTGGCCGCCCCCTATACCTCTCTCTTATATATATTATGTAACCATCATTAGATTAGATGGGTTTTGCTTAAGAGTATTCTGTCGTGAATAGTTCGCCGTTCGTGTATCGGTTTGTGAAACCCCAATTTGTGCACAAGATTAATCTTGATTGCGTTATTCCTCATTCTTGCTTATGTTCTCTCGGTTGCATTGCAGGAACGATAGCCTTCTTGGCGAGGTCAATTGTGCGCGTCACGCGGTCGATAACCATCGGAGCAGTGGTATAGTGATTGCAAGGATTGGATCAATTGCTTAGAGCCTTCTTCACTAACGTCGAGTTTTCCACCTCTAAACCGACTTATCCATACCTCTCAAAAGATCGGGAACCCTATTTCCATCAATTGGTATCAGAGCTTCAGGTTTCCCTTGAGGTATATTATTGTGTGTTCCTTAGTTTGAGTGTTTTATATTCCTAAAGTCCACAAAAAGCCATAAAAATTAGGGTTTGTAGTTCATCTTATCCTATCACCACGTTTAGCCTTTGCATAATTTGATTTCAGAGTCCGCATCTTTGAGTTTGTGTCCATGGTCATAGTCTTGTTGCTGGTATAGATCGCTTTCTTAGTTTAGTTTGAGTTTTGCATCTTGTCACCGTGTTCGTTTTCATCACGTCATCACGTCCGGTTCGGAATCCTCTCTATCCAGTTGAGTATTTGCATGATATCTCCCTCATATGAACTCAGATTTTTGTGTTCTAGTACTTTTTGGAAAGCTTGTGAAATTATCTACAACTTTGTCAATTGGGAAGTTTCCAAAAAACGTCGCTATCAAGGTGTAATATCTGTTGGAAGCAAATCTGTTTATGACCCAGAATTTTCTGAGTGGTCTGTATTTCGGGGTCAATATCTTCATCATCCATTATCCAAAAAAGATGTTCCATATACTGTAGAGAAAGATAAAAAGGAGATGTACAAGTTTAGTATTCAAAGTTTTTGCATTCGAGGCCATTAAGATTATCTAATCGGCTGTGCAACTTTGAGTAGTAAATCTGTGGTTTTCAGATAAGAGTTTTGTGTTTGTATGTAGTTGTATCTTGTTTTGTAGCACTTTTGAGATAAAAAAAGAAAAAAAAATCAAGTGCATAAAAAAGAGCCGCACAAAAAAAGAGAAAAAGAAAAGAAAAGGTAATAAGAAGTGTTTGCATCCTTTGTGTCTTTTGTACTTCGGTGTATCTTTTGCTTGCTTAAACAAGTCTTGGAGCACGTTTAGGCCAACAACTTTGACAAGTACTTTGGACATTCATTCAACTTTGCTATCTGATTTTGGATTTTGTTATTCCTTACTACATATTGTGCCTTCCCAAAGATCCACATACATTCTCTTGAGCAATATAGGTCGTTCTTGCAATCATCCCACGCTCCAGGTGTGTTATTACCTCTTGGCCGCCATCCCCTCTTTCAGGTAGCCATCGTATTTTGCAGTTCACAGTAAGAACATTTGCAAGCGCTTCGTAAACGTTTGGAGTGTGAGAGACCCCACTTGTCTACTGTCATTGTATAGGGTTACCTTTGAATTTTTGTGTGTGTTTTTTTTCTACAAACAATGACAGGTTACACCTCTTTACACGTTGGAGCCATAAAGATGCTTGAGAGTCACACCATTGCTGTTGCCCCTTCTCCCATAGGTGACTCTATTATTAAAACTCCACCTACATATGATGGTTTTAATGCTGTGGAGTATATTAAGTGGGAAAGTGAAATAGATAATATTTTTGCGCAATGTCATATATGTGAAAGACGAAAGATAAAAAATGTAGCTAGTGTTTTAAAGAATCATGCTTTAATTTGGTGGAAAAATTTACATGTTAATGATAAATCTCACACATGGTCGGATATGAAAATTTTGATGAGAAAACAATTTAATTCTTCATGCCATATTGTCCCTTCTTGTGCGACTAACCTTTTGCAGGATAATGTGAGTTCTCTACCGCAACAACTTTTAAGTTCTGAAATGGTGAAAGCGGAGAACAATCAGTACAACAATTTATTTCGACTTGCGGTTATCTTAATGAAGAGACGTTGTTGGATCATCATTGATTGTGAGACTTGCTGCAACTTTGTTAGTTCTTAGTTGGTTGAGAAACTTTGGTTGGCCACAAAGCAACACCCATGTCCATATTATATCTAATGGTCTAATTACAGTGGTAAGTTTCAGATAAATAAAATTAGCAAGATCCAATTTTCTCTTGGCAAGTATCATGATAGCGCTTATTTTGATGTTGTGCCTATAGAAACAACTGCTTTGTTATTTGGTAAACCATGGGTACATGAAAACAATGCTTTGTACAATAATGCTGATAATATATATTCATTCAAATATAAGGTAGAAAGATCAAGTTGCTTGGTATGAATCTTGCTCAAATTTTAGAAATTGAATTTGTGAGAGAACAAACTAAGAAGATGGATGCTATTAAAAATGATTTGAGTAATTTTAATGATGACATGCCTTCAGTTAAATCCAAGTTACCTTTATTGCAAGGTGATTGTACTGCTGATTCTTGTGAAAAAAAAGGGTTGTGTGATGATACTGCTATTATTTCTGTGCCAATACATGAGAATAAACATTTTTTCCCTATTGCAAGTATGCATGATGAGATGAACTTATTATCTTCTTTAAATACTTTGGGTTATATTGAATTTGATGTTCTTTGCAATCTAAATTATTTAGAGAAGAAACTTTATTTTGATGCTGATTTGCCATGGTCATCTAAGCATACATATAATGTTATTGGAAGATATAATTGTAAAGGAGAATATATGGTGCATCGTGTTTATATATGTTCCAATTTTGACTCTCTTTTTATTGATGAACATAAAAATCAAATAAACGGCTGCTATAAAACTAACCGTATCATGTCGAGATCCACTTGTTCTTCTTTGCTTGATTTCTCACAACAGGATCGATTTTAAGAAGAGGAGCATGCATAGATGATTTCACGAACTGCTACAATTACTTCCGCGCGCATCGACGACTTTGAGTCGAGGATGACTCAAAAACAAGAAGGGGAGAATGATGAGAACATGTACAACATCCATATGATCAAGGCCCAAGAGAAGATGGAGTTTGAAGCACAATCCGAGTTAAGGTCCAATCTATTCGCGAGGCCGGTTCGGACTGTAGCAGTAGGCCTCAGTAAAATGGACGTCCAGACCACATACGGGCTCCGTTTTGGACGTTCTACGTATCGTTGGAAAGCTAAGGAGATAACCTTTCTAATCCTGGTATTCCCACCTCTGAATTTGATAGGAGTCGACCGGAATCGTCGAAACAAAATGACAAACAGAATCTGCCATGGTGCCGCTGGATCGGTTTTTGGGTCCGCTGGCCTTGTACACCCTAGGGTTGCTCGGCCACCCCCTTGGCCGCCCCCTATACCTCGCTCTTGTATATATTCTATAGCCATCATTAGATTAGATGGGTTTTGATTAAGAGTATTCTGTCGTGAATATTTCGCCGTTCGTGTATCGGTTTGTGAAACTCCAACTTGTGCACAAGATTAATCTTGATTGCGTTATTCCTCATTCTTGCTTGTGTTCTCTCGGTTGCATTGCAGGAATGATATCCTTCTTGGCGAGGTGGATTGCGCGTGTCACACGGTCGATAACCATCGGAGGAGTGGTGTAGTGATTGCAAGGATTCGATCGATTGCTCGGAGCCTTCTTCACCAACGTCGAATTCTCCACCCCTAAACCGACTTATCCATACCTCTCGAAAGATTGGGAACCTTATTTCCATCAAGGTGGTCCAACGGCCCACAAACGCTTTCCTCCTCCACCCTGCACTAGCACACTGGCCCCCAAGTGGGCACGTGTCAGACGATGGTGCCTAGATGGTGGGCCCACATGGAGTAGCTTTGGGGCGGGGCCAGGTGCCACCGCTCCCAGTCGGAGCCGCTGCTCGATATGCGCACGCCACATGATGCGCCATCTAGCGGCCACCGGCAAGGAGTGGCTAGAGAGGCCCTCAGCACCCAGAAGCCCGAGGCCTTCTCTTGTTCCTAAACTCACATGTAAAGTTTGATGTCTAAGTTTTTTGTTCGATTTCCTTGCACAAAACGATACTCTGTATCCTGCGCATGAACCGAATACGTCATGACAACCGACAACAAGCGGCTTCCTTCTTGGACGTGCGCACGTCAGCAGTTTTTGGACCGCGGTGGCAGGCCCCACGCGTGGGCGCCCCACTCATTGCGACGCGCGTGCATCAGGTAACAATTAGGGACAACAAGCATGTGCTTCGTCATTTTTCCGTATCATCTATGTAAGGTCCAGTGAAGCAGTGGTTCCGGTCAAGGTTTTTTTGAAAACAGATGAAATTAGATATCTTGAATACGTAGGTTATATATACTAACTCTTTTAGTTTTTTAGGAAAAACATTTTAAAGAATGAAATACAAACTTTGCCTTTGTTAATTTTTGTTACTGTAAGGGAAATTAGCACTAAGCCTTGTGCCTAGTTCCCTAATGTGATTTTGGTGGTTGAGTTGACAACATGTACCATTTGGGACTAATGTGTGTACTAGTGTTTCTGTTTAATTACCAGGATGCAAGAGATGGACTTGGGGTACAAACACATCCAAAGAGGACCTAAAAGACACAAGAGAAGACCCAAGCCATCAAACATCAGGAGCGTTAAGTCCTGATACGGTGGTCAGCAGCTGGATTTTTCATGCACCAGACAGTCCGGTGGTGCCCGACCGGCGAGTTGCAGAAGCCCTGAAGTTGAAGATTCAAGACCCGGTGCATTTACATGCACCGTACAGTCCGTTGGTGTACCACCGGATGGTCCAGTGATACCACCGAGCATTTTGGGCAGAGGAGATGAATATGACCGCGTCCTAGTGTTTACATGCACCGGATAGTCAAGCATCGGACCGTCCTGTGATCCACCAGATGTTCTGGACCAAGGGCATATCAAGTTGAAGACTGAAGCTCCAACACGCACCGGACGGTCCCGTGGTGCAGCACCAGATGGTTCGGTGGTTCTAACGGTCGAATTGTTAGCCGAACAGTCGACTCAACGGCTAACCTACTACACGCACCGGACGGTCACCACTGGACTGTCCGGTGGACGCGCAGAAAAGAGAAGTAGGCTTCCAATGGCTAGTTTTCAGGCTTGGACTATAAATACCCCTTGCCCAGTCTCCACTCCATGGTTGGTGACTACTGAGCTCATTTTAGTGTTGAGACACATTCTCCATGCTCATTTGAAGTGTAGGAACACGTTTTGTGGGCCCAACCATCACTAGAACATAACTAGACATATCTCGGCATAGCTAGAGCTTGTTAGCATCTTTGCTTAGGCCTTGTTGTCTATTGTATTGCCCGTGCATGCATGCATGTTTACCCTTTGTAAGTGTGGGGCTTGTAATTTTTACGATACCCTCAAGAGTGTGGAGTGGCCACCACCTTATTTGTGAGAGGGAAGAAGGCCCTCGGCACGTTGGCCAAAGCTTCCTTAGTGGAAACGGCAAGGTAGCTCCATGAGAATGCTCACAGAAGACAACAACCACATTGACAATCCTCTACCCTTGCGTGGGTGAGGCTGTACTCTAAGACTACGCGAGAGAAGGGCTCAAGTGGATGTGTACCGGGGATATCTGGAGACTCGACGGGGTTGCTTGACCTTTGCGAAGGTGACTTTGCCATCCTCCACCCTTGCATGGGTGAGGCTGTGTTCCTTTGAGGACTATGCGAGAGTAAAGCCCTGCGGGGATGTAAGGTTCGGATTCCCAAGACAGGGCGAATTGGGATAATTTTAAACTCTAATCAAAAGTCCTTAGCCTAACGAAACTACCAATTAGCCCACTTCACCATCTAGTAAAAAACAACTCTACTCAACAATAGAAAATAGCCCTACACATGCTAGTGGGAATGAAACAATAAAGGAAACCTCGACTAGCAATACTAATGACCATCCTACCAAGAGAAATACTAGCCAAGAGTTAAGCTAAGCATGGTGACTACAAGGTGCCACAAATGAAAATAGCACATTTATGAAGAGCATAAAGTACAGGGAAAAAGGAGAAGGGAAAACCGAATTTTTTCCCATGGTGTCAGAGGTTTGGCACCCTCCTCCTAGTCCATGTGGTGGTACACCCTAGAATGTTTTGCTGCCTCCCACGCTTGTGGGCGCTGACTAAGAGTCTCCGTTCGCCATCCCAGCAAGGTGGAGCTCAAGCCTTGTACACCTTTGTTCTTCGGGCTTCCACAAAACCATGGCAAGCTCCAAGAACGCACCCCATCACCAAGTCCACCTAGGAGCTGCCAAACACCTAGAGTAACAAGCCTTTGGTCTTCAGTTGATCTTGCTCCTCACCAAGATGGATGCACACAAGCCTCTATACCATGATCTTGCTCTCAAAGGTGTGAATATGTGAGTGTTTGATGCAAAGAGTAAAGCACAAGTGGCTCTCTGAGTTGCTAGTAGCTGTTGGAGTGTCAAAGAGCACGAAATGAACTGATGGAACCCATATATATAGCCCTCAAGCCAAGAGAGCCGTTCCAAGGAGAGCCTGGCTCACGCAGTGTAGACCGGAAGTGTCAGTGTACTTTGGTCCGATGTTTAGGACGGTCTTCTAGACCGTACTATACCATCCATTATCCACTAGGTCTCCAACCAACATACACACCCATAGGTTTATTGGTACGTTTCTTGGACGATCTCTACAGACCGTACTATACGGTCCACGTACCTTGCATTTTCCTCAAAAATCAAAGCCTCAGGATATTTGGTACGCTTAACGGACAGTCTGTATAGACCAGTACTATATGGTCCTTGCAAACTGGATTTTTCAGCCAAGTGCATACCTTTGGGTTTCTTATTACGTTCCATGGACGGTATTCAAGACCGTACTATACGGTCAGTGCATTTCCATTTCCTTCTCAAAATGTGCATGCCTGAGTATTTTGGTCCGTGGATTGGAACGTTTACACTAAACTGGACCTTTCTGTCCAACTAATTTCCATGGAGTTGTTCACACCGTCAAAATATCCCTTGCACCTTGTATGGTATGCTTCACTCAATATCTTCAGATCGGACCATATGGTCCTTGCAATTATCCTCTGATTTTTGTTTCTTCAACGAGAATTGATTCAACCTTTGAATTGCTATGACCTTGAGTTTATTTAGCTTGCACCTTCGCTAATAAAGAGTCTTTTTGTCTTGTGTGTGCATCTTCTCTTGGCATATCTCACGATCAAGCTCCAACCATTGACCCCCTTAATAGTGTGGACACTAAAAAACTAGAAAACCCTATCTAACCATGAATCCTTCATCTCCTCGATTCTTGTCTCTAAAAGTGTCCTTAGCCTTCGAGATACGGATGAAAACCAAGTCCGTCACCATGAAATAAATTCTTGAAATTTGGGGCCATTATATCTACCCAATGACCAACCATAATTATTTAATTATTAATCCTACACTCATGCGTTTATTAGAACACAATTAACCTTGTCGTTTAATCACCGAAACTTACCTTGGGGCCAAAATTCTTACAATCTACCCCTTTTTGGTGATTGATGACAAGTAAAAGACGGCAAGAATAGAGATGATGATAATAAGTTAAGAACAACGCCAACTACTCTAGCCTTAGGCAAGGATATGATCACACAGAGCTTGAAGGCTCACCCAAAAGTTAATTAGACATGATAAGAAGAGTGCATACACAAGAACCAAAGATCATGTCCAACCACAAGAACCAAAAGATCCAAATATCATACAAACCAAACTAAAAGCATGTCTCTCTATTGATTCTAACTCATTTGATGGCACAAGATTAATGATGTTCAAAACATTAGGAGTCTTTGATGCATATGATGGTCATTTGTGGCACTTGTAGGACATGTGTTCTTGAGAACATTTGGAATGAAAGCACATTTTCATATTTATCAAAACAAAGATTTTTGCTCAAGTGGGAGATTACTGAAGTGTAACATTATTACTTGTATCTCATTCATCAACATCTTAAACCAAAGTGGGTCCCTAATCAAAACGGTATCCATGGGTAATTTTACTTTAACATAGGGAGTAAAACATGTGAAAGCATGGAAATAGTTGGCATTATGACCATGTAGAGCAACTTTTATGCAAGTTTCATGTTTTGAATGGAATAAACAAAACATACTTGAATTATTTACGATAATATCTAGTTCTTGTGCATGGTCGACGTGAAGATGGGCCAAACCAGCCCTGTGCCAAGCTAGGCGGTTAGGTTCAGGGGCCAGGCAGCATAAGTGCTTGGACTTGTTTTCGAAGAGGGATGTTCTGAGAAATATGTTTTTGCGTGTGGTACTAGTTTTGCACAACTTTTAAGCTGGGCAGCCAGGGTTCTAGTCTAGGCAGCCAAGGCTCCAGGTTGGATGGCCAGCTCTTTGCTTGATTCTTCCTAGGTTTTTGTGAGTAGTGTGGTATAACACTGTACATCACATTTCTCAATTGTTTCTGCAGGATTAGCGATAAGAGATGGGGTGGCCGATTGCCATCCCCCTACACTTGAAGTCAAAGCAGGGGTAAACAAAACTTTATTGCACTAATCATAAAATTAAACCTAAATAAATAAGAATAGAAAGATAGGTGCTATTCATAGAAAGAATGAACTAAAAAAACACTAAGCACTAAAAAACAAGGGGTGCCTATACTAAAATTTATTATGAAGCTCGGGGCATCTATGGCATAGGTGGATCACAAATTTTGGGATGCCCCATGAGTTTGGCAATATGGCAAACTTTGGAAGGTAGTCCCTTGCTAAGGATTTCAATCTTGCCATTGATTTCTCACTTCAAAGCTCGCCTCCTGCACAACGTTCTTCTAACCTAAGGAGTTTGTTCTTCATCATTGCGACCTCTACCTTAAGAGACTCTATAGTCTCTTTCTCTTTGTCTTCCTCTGAGTCTTCAAATTGACTAGGGGGCATCTTGATTGGAGAGGTCTTGCTAGCCCTTGTGACTATCCTCTTGGGGGAGTTGAATCAATGGACTCATCAAAGGATGCGTCTTCCAAGAGTTCAGCCATCTTGAGCCTAGGGATCAGCACCTTTCCCCACCCGACAGGAGTATGTCCTCCTCAGACGGTTTAGGTAGGTGATCCCAGACTCTTGGGCACCCCATTGCCCTCATCCTTCATGGAGTCATCCGAGAAGAGTCTCTGTGGTGTAGGTCCCTTCGGTGCAAGTGCCGCCACAACTGAGCGAGGTGAATTTGCCCAATACATCATCTTGGCGATGGTTCACAAAGGAGACAGACCTCGGGAAGGCCTTCCTACACCGTGTGAGCAAGCGAGGGAGGCCGAGTGGCCACGGGGCTAGCCGGGAGGCCCACTTCTAGGTCGGGCAGCCGAGGGCTAGACATTGAGGATCTTGCCACCTTTAACAGGGATGTCTCACATCGGTACGAGCCCTAATGAGTTCCACAAGTTGTGTACAAATATTTGGTTGCAGGTATGAAAATACATATTAAAAGGATGAAAATAGGCTAAGGATCAAAGATGGGCAGCAATGGCCAAAATGTGATGGCCGCCTGGGGATCCATCAGGCCCAACAGTGGATGCCCAGGCACTGCACCAGAGCTAGCATTGCTGCCCGACTATGTGTCATGGCCACTTGGCCATGCAACTGAGCCCAAATGCCACATTTTCGATCCTACATGCGAAGAAACACAATGTCGGGCACATCCAACCGTGAAACCAAGCAACAAATGTATCCAAGGGGTAAAAGACCACCAAAACAAAGATCAGCGATGTCATCAATCCAAGAGACGTGCCAAGCAACCAGTTAGGGGAAAACATGTGGGTGGCCCAACCATGTTGCTTGGCCGCCCGGCCATCCCTCGGACACATTTTACACGTGCACCGACCGTTTTAATCGCCAATCGACGTGGGGAAGCTGTAGGGATCGGATGCCCAAGGGGGGTGATTTGGGCTAATTTCAAACTCTAGTCGATAGTCCTTAACATAACGAACTACAGTTAGCCCACTTCACCCTCTAAGCGAAATAGCCCTAACTAGTGACAAATAGCCCTACTCATTCTATTGAAAGAGATAAACCTACTTTTGCTAGTGGAAGTAATGAGCCTACATGTGCTAATGAGCACAAATATGATCATAGCAAGGGACATACTAGCCAAAAGGGAGCTAAGCATGGTAACTACAAGATGCAATCCATGAAAATGAGCAAGGAAGAAAATGCATCAAGTAGAAAGACAAAGGGAAGAGACAACCAGATTTTTCCCGTGGTGTCAGAGGTTTGGCACCCTCCCCTACTCCACGTTGCAGCACACCTTAGAATGTTTTGTCACCTCTAATGCTTGTGGGTGCTCACTAAGAGTCTCAGTTCGCCATCCCAGCAAGGTCGAGCTCAAGCCTTGTACACCTTTGTTCTTCTCGCTTCAACAAACTCCTTGGCAAGCTCCAAGAAGGCACCCCGGTCACCGCCTTGGTGCTGCCAAACACCAAGAGTAACAAGCCTCTAGTCTTCACTTGATCTTGATCCTCACCAAGATGGATCCCTTGAACTTGAGCAAAAGGCATAGCCTCGGGTATCTTTGTCCGCCCTGTTTATGGTCCCTTGAGATCAGATAATCCTATACATGTAATCATCTAACTTGATCAAATAGCATAACTTCGGGTTTCTTTGTCCGTCCCATTGTCAGCTTGCACTACTTCGGATAATTCAGTCCTTCTGATTTGCATGAGACTAAGACTAGATAAATTTCTTACCAACTCCATTTGTCCGGTCCATTCTTTTGCTTTAGAGCGGATTGTAGTTTTTGATTTTCATCAAGTATTTTGATTTCAACTTTGATTCTTTTGGGCCTTGCGCCTATGTAGCTGCACCTATGCTATTTTTGAGTCTTTTTAGCTTGTGTGTGCATCCATTTGTGGTGAATATTGAGATCAAGCTACTAGCCTTCGACCCCCCTTAATAGTGCACACACTAAAAAGCTATAAACCCTATCTAAGCAAGAATCCAACAACAGCTTGATTCTTTACTCTAGAAGAGTCCTTAGCCTTCGAGATACGGATGAAAACCAAGTCCAACACCTTGAAAAAAACCATTCAAATTTGGAGGCCATTAACCAATTCCATTGAGCAACCATAAAATACATTAACCCTGCACTCATTAGATCATTAGTCCACAAATAATCTTGTCATTCAATCACTGAAACTCACCTTGGGGCCTAGATGCTTACAATTCTCCCTTTTTGGTGATTGGTGACAAGTAAAAGATGGAAAGAGTAGAGATGGTAAGTAAATAAAACGCAACGACAACTACTCTAACCTTGGAGAAGGAATAAAGCACAACAGAGCTCGAAGGCTCACCCATAGTGAAATAGACATGATAAACGAGAGTACATGCACACACCGTATAGGCTGGACCCTCCCGGGTTAACCAAAGCACAGGACCCTCTTGGGAAACCCATGGAGTGTGGTAGAATCGATGATTTAATCCGAGCTAAGCACACCTACCACCTTTGGCTCACAGTGCACTTAGACTGAAATAAACCAGGTAGTCCGTCGAGCTACCCTGGGCACTCGATGTAAGCATGACCTAGGGATGCCAACATCGTGCACGTTGATCCCTTGGAAGCGCCACAACAATTACAACAACCCATCATTTCATATAGACATAGTTTGATTTAGTACAACACATTTCCTCAAAACGATGTACAATCATATTGAAATAGAGTTTCAAAATAATCTCGCAGCAGAAAACATAATAATATACAAGTGCAAAGCAGCTGAAGTAAAACATCAAGGCATGACATCGAGCCCACTGTTGTCATCCTTGACCACAAACTGCCATGTACGTAAAAAATTTCAACAACAAACGATGAGTACGTGGGGTACTCGAAGGACTTACCCGAGGGCGGTATCAGCCCAACACATTTGAGATTATGCAAGGCATTTTGTGGACTTGACTTCTAACCCTCATAAGCTTACTAGGAGTGAGTCCTTACTTTCGAATTTCATTCATTATTAAGTCATGGGAGGATACCACTCTTGTGTGACAGTTCTAGTGCCATTTGTGTTGCTAACAATCTAGTGCTCCATTCTAGGACCAAAACACATAGATGTGAGATATCACTTTCTGAGAGATAGCTATGAGAAAGGCCTCATTGATGTAGTGCATGTCACGAGTGAGAATCAAGTGGCTGACATCCTAACTAAACCCCAAGACCTAGATGACTTCACCCATTTGCAAGGGGAGTTAGGGGTTTGCTTTCCCTTCTAGTCAGGGGGTTTTGTTTTGAGTATTTTTTTCCTTGGTTTTCTTTTGCTTCTTTATGCATCTTTACTCATGCATTGCATCATGTACATTTGTAGTATACACTTGCACTTGAGCTCAATTGGAATGACTCATTAGTTTTTGCTCGTGCTATGATGTACAGTAGTATGCTTGATGATGGTTGGCTAGAGCTCATTTAGATCTATTGTATACTATGTGAGAGCCTATTCACTTTTATTTTACTAAAAATCATAAACTTGATCACCACTTGACTTGGCAACCCAGCATGTGTAGGAAGTTGAATGCTTGTGCTATCTTTCCATGCTTGGTTGTTCTAGTTGCTTACCTTTGTTAGTCGATGCCTAAGCTTTCAAGATACCTTGCCTAATCTGAATGGTGAATTAATTCCCATACATTGGTATATGTTTGAGCTGAAATGAAAACATACATGTGGATTTGCTTTGTCTCACTAACTTGGTTTGAGATTGCTCACTTTTGCACTTGGGGTGAGACCCGACTGTGAATGACTAAAACCTTGTCTTAAGCTTCTAATGGTCTTCCTAGGCATAGGCTCGGCATTGGCTGGTAAAGTGGCATGACAAGCAAATAACCCTTGTCACATGCTTAGAACTTGCTTGAAATGAAAATGCTAAATCGGTAATTGCAAGTCTCTGAATTGCTTATGGCTTATTGGATGTGCTCAAGTTAGGATTAGCACACCTTGTATCCATTGCTAGCATTTTGCTATTCATGCCTATCTTGCTAGATGCTATTCATGTTGGTGATGCTTTCTTTTGAACCAAACTTGAAAATCATGCTTTGCTCTTGACCTGAGTAGATAGGTTCTCTTGAGCTTGTTGTATGCCCCATTGTCCTCACATCCTCTATATGCTAGAACTTGTATGTGCTAGCTTTCCATCCCTTTTGAGTTCTTTGTTACACCTAGTTGCAATTGCACAACATTTTTCTTAAGGGACTTGATGTGTAGATTATCAACAAGGTGGAGAGCGGAGTCAGCAACAAGGGGGGAAAGGTAACCTCTTGGAGTTGGGAGAGTGCATCATTCCAGGGGAAGAGCTTGCATTGTGAGATGGGCTGAAATGCAGGGGGAGTTGGAGTTTTAGCATGCTCTTTTGGCCAGTTGTGTCGAGCCTTTAACTCTTTCTGGAGGAGCTGGTCCTTTGCTTCTAGCATGAGAGTGTTGTGCCCTGCCTCTTTTTTGAGGGGTCATGCTTTGTTGATCTGTTGCATTGAGCAGTTACCCTTGTCTTAGGGGTCTGATCTTTTGGCTTTGCTCTTGTTCACTTTTGGTGCTCTCGTTTCTACCTTTCTTTGGTTTTTGATTTAATGAAACAGTTTAAACCATCATGAAAATACAACGGACACTAAAGCTGCAGAAACCACCAAGGACCACCCGATTTGATACGTTCATTACTCAAAAGCCCGGTGGTGTTTAGAGTAAGATGTCGGTACAAGATGCGGAGGAACAATTTTCCCAAAGCAAACAGTTGGCCGTTAGCAAGGGCATCGGCTAAGTTCAGATAATTCTTAGTAGGAGCAAGGGAAGGACCATGAAAGAGGAAGTGGTCTAGCCAAAGGTTCAGAAAGGCTGTATGCTCTCTATGACCGACCACCCCTGAGTGTTTATTGTGGTAGTCAATGTACTAACTCCAGTTTTTGGTCGTGGATTTGTCGACAATCTTATGTCTACATTCTTGCAGAGAAAAAGGAGAATGAGAAGGTGTTATTGCCAAAATTTGGACAATTGATATTTGGGCCGAGATGGCTAATGGGCTGAACTGAGCCGATTTGCGGGTCAAAAAAATTAGCTGATGGGCTAAGTTTGATTGCCTAGAAAGAGGCGATTCCGAGGGGCCTGTGGGCCAATATCTTTTTGTTTTAGTCGAATTAGAAGTTAGCCTAGTTAAAATTAGGGTTTTGCTAACTAGAATTAGACTTGATGTCCAAGTTTCGTAATAAAATCGACGACATTATGCTTCCTACAGCTCGTGTCTCCAACTTCTCTTGGCGCATCGCCACCCCTAACAAATAAGGTTCTCAAGGTAATTGTCATGCTGCTCTAATGGTTCTTAAGATCCGTTAGGGCATTACGGCGTGAGCCACATGGTGAACCGTGTACTGAAGCATTTTGGATGGCACGGTTCGCTAGTTATCTCGACGAATCTCATGTCAAGCCTAGGTTGTTACGAGATCCATTAGTTACCTTGATGAATATCACAATGAGCTTTGCTTGGCACGAGACCCATCTTTACCTTTGCATGTCTATCGATCTGTTTATGGCACCTATACTTCATGTAGTAGATCGATCTTCATGTAGCTCGTTCTGCACTACCTAATCGCTTGTTACAATCCATGACATGCCGCTGTTGCGTGTGCATACGACTTGCCGATAGATCAGTGTAGTTCGAACACCCTAGCTATACATGTCATAATTGGTATCTAGTTAGATGGACTACTTTTGAGGGTCTGGTTAAAAGCCGATTTGATTATGCAGATCTGTTATATCATGTTTTTAGTTAGGGCTTTTTTATATTGGAACGCAGTTTTAGCTTTTCACTCTGCTCATTCATGCCCAATGGAATACCCGATGCTCTTCGCATCAGCCCATTGGAGTACACGGCACCTCGTGTTTGCCGATCCTAGTGATCCAGCAGGAATTTAACGTTTAAGTCTGTTGTGTACGCTTTACAGGGCTAACAGGAGCCAATTCCCACGACCAACCCACCTTCCTAGCTACAAAGTCAAGCCAGGTGGCATGCCCGCACCACCACGCACAACCAAGATCGACTCCTCCGCTGTGAGCTCATCGAAGCCGCACGACAGGTAGACTAGTGCAGCAGTAGTGCGATACCTGGCTCCTGTGTGGTCTGCATCCAAACTACACCATCTACCGGTATTTGAGTGCAACACACTTTTAGCACGCCTGGTGGGACCTCACCTTTGGTAACACTCTTGTGAAGCTATGGCATCAAAAAATTCCAAGAAGGGTGCGAGGAAGATTTTGGCTAAACATGATCCAAGTATGTGGCTGAAAGATAAAGACGCTCTGCCTAGGCTTGACCAGCTTCCAGCTAAACACAAAGATGCCTATGATCGCATACTTAAAGAGTTAGCTGAACAAGTTCTTGACCACTTCACTTGGACACGGAGCGGTCAGGTCAAGTGTTCTGGACACCTAGAAAATTTACTGGACATTATAGATATCTCAACACCGTCTGAAGTGCACACCAGAGCACTGCGAGCAGAGATGAATGAAATAGTGGTCAAAGTCATGCTGCGCTAGTCTGAAGCTGTGTTGAATTCATCGAAAGGCTTGCTAGCATGTATAATTAGGGTAATCTTGGGCGATGAATACCAAGAAACCGGCCTGAAGATTGGCACTTTCTTTGGAGAGACTAAATTCTATACTTGGCCGATCTATAAACTTCCTATCATCGCACCTAAGAACAACAAGGTCGAGTTCATCTTGCATGCACAAAAACATCATGGGGATCAGCTGACATGCTATGATGAACCACCGGCATTAATACCAAAAGGATTCATCTGCCAGCTTGTGTGCATGCCGCTTCAAGAAGGAGAAGAACCTCCATGCAAACCCCTGTCGAGCAAGCAGCCTCACCACCCAAGTCACATGGCAATGGCAAAGACAAAGTCAATGACAATGAGACTGCCAACTAGCAAACTCGATTCGGGTCAGTGCCGGTTTCTAACAACCATGCTGGTTTTTATGGCAATGGTGGGTCGGCTGGCCATGCCGACCTAGATGAATACTTCGGGAATCAGTACGGCATAACACCAGTAAAGTGTATCTATTACCTATTGCAAACAGTACCCAGAAATGTACGACCAGTTGCCGCCTCCACTGAAGTTCAAGGTGCCAGAGTTTTCCAAGCATAGGGGCAATGACGGTACTAGCACTATGGAGCACATCAGCACATATCTTGCACAACTGAGTATCACAGCATCCGTTGAACATATGAAAATTTGGCATTTTTCACTGTCTCTAATAGGCCCAGGCTTTGTTACGACGTGGAAACAACTGGAGGAACTCTTCCACGCGTAATTCTTTTTAGGATCTGAAGAAGCTACTCTCACAGATCTAATGTCCATACCTCAACGCCCTAGGGAGTCAGTCAGTCAGTACATCCAGAGGTTTAGGGAAGCCAGGAACAAGTGTTATTCCCTCCACCTATTGGAGAAGAACCTGGCAGAGATGGCGTACAATGGGTTGCATCGGCACACCAATGCTGCATATGGGCCAATGGATTTCAATTCTATTGGCCATCTAGTATCCAATGTCTCTGGCTATGAGCGCACCCACACAGAGCACTACAAAGAGAAGCCGTGCAAACCCATCAACCTCTTGCAGGACAAAGAGTCGACTGACGAGGAAGCCTATGTAGCATTCGTACAATGGTGCAGACCAAAGCAACCATTGCCCTGCCAACATCTAGAAGCGCCGGCCGAGTATGACTTCGATATAACTAAAACATAGCAAATCTTTGACCTCTTGCTCAAAGTGAAGTTCTTGGAGTTGACGCTGAGTCACAAAATTGCACCAGCGGAAGAACTAAAGGGCCGCAAATACTGTAAGTGGCATAACACTTTCGATTTCCATAGTACCAACGACTGTAAAGTGTTGTGCTAGCAGATCCAGTTGTGGTTGAGCAAGGAAGGTTGGTCTACCCCAAGACCAGATGAAGATAGATAACACCCCATTCCCTAATGTCAACATGGTCAATGCGAAATCTTTTACTCATCGGCAAGAAGAGCCGATCTTTCCGAGCTAGAGCAAGATTAGGATTGCCACGTCAGTTGAATCATCAGAATTCCTGAAGTGGGTGCAATGCGCCGTTGAAGATGGTATGGTCATTACCAAGAAACAACCAAAATCTTTCCATCTAACCATCAATATGGTCGGTGCTGATTCTAGCTCAGGGGACAAGGGCAAGGCCAGGGCCGATTCAGATGATGATCGGCAACTAGAGTTCTGACCAGAAGAGGATTTGTTTGTGGAAGATATAGCTAGAAACCACAGGTCACATCCTGAGTCAGGAGTCTTGATCGGCATATAAACTCAACACCACAAACGAAAGGGACAATGCGGAGGCAGGAACAAGAAGAGGATTATATACGCCAGCAACGGTATTGGTGACAGGAGCGACAAAATCACTAATGTTATGGACCGCGCGAATACCACTTTGAATGGGAGGAGCTGTATTGTCTCAGCCAATGATGAGACGAGGAACACCGCTACACCACATACCGTCACGATGTGGATCGTCACTATGCAGAATGCCAGCAAAGCAGTGAGTCCAGAGGGCATTGGGACTGCCCATTTTTCAAGTATTGCTGGAGCCAGGGAATGGAGTGCTTGCCAACTCTGAAGGACTGCCCTGAGTGTTCAATCTCTCATCACCCAGAAGAGAATGTATCTGTGTTCCAGCGATTGGGTCTTCCACGTTTATCACCACGACGCCGCCTACAGTTGTCGCCACATGGATGCGCACATGGACACTCGGGCAACTCAGAGTCAGAGTGATCAGATGGGCACTGTTCATGTGGGCTGGGGGAGTTAAACATGAAGCGTGAAGAATGCCACAAGCCTAGGTGGTGTCCAGATGGGCTCTCTCACTCCTAGAAGCGCAGAGTTCAACGTCTGCGCAGTTTGGAAGAAGCCGATGCAAATTACCTTCGGCTGTTAAAACAGGTTTATTCGGGTCCTGTTATTATACCATCATACAAACACAAGCTGTCCCCTATGCTACCTAGGCGACCAACTATTTGAAAGAGAAAGCAAGAAGATCAAGAACAGCCGGGGGACCCAATGGAGGATGATGCGGAGGATGATCTCATGGGGGATGAAATGGCCAGTCCATCGGCCGATGTCAATATGGTATTGTTCTTACCTAATGAGTTTCATAATCCTTCTGCAGTCCAGGAATCAGTGTCTCAACTCAGTTTGGGGTCAACAGCTATCGTGTTTCGAAAGCCGGCCGATAAAAGTATCGTCATCTAAAGCCAATATACCTCAAAGGCTACATTAATGGGAAGCCTGTAAACAGGATGATGGTGGATACATGTGCAGCAGTTAACTTGATGCAGTACACTGTATTCAAGAAATTTGACAAGAGTGACTGTGAGCTCATCAAAACCAACATCGTTCTCAACGATTTCAAGGGTGACCCGACTAAAGCGAAAGGCGTTTTCAATGTGGAACTGACAATGGGAAGCAAGTCAATCCACACATCCTTTTTTGTTGTGGATACAAAGAACCTTACTTGGCCCTGCTTGGCCGAGATTGGATTCATACAAACTGCTGCATATCATCAACTATGCACCAATGCCTCATACAATGGGATGGTGACGAGGTTGAGATCGTACCTGCCGATGATTCCACCAATGTTACTATCGCAAAATCTTCATTCTGGGGGGAACATTGTACCAGTACCGGCAGCTCGATTGGGATTTCGTGGAAGGTTCAGAGAAAGGACTTGTACCAGTACCGGCAGCCAACATTGTTGTATAATGACAAATCTTTGTGTGTGAGGCCGATCGTTTATGTCAAAAATTATAACATTAATATGTGTTGAATGAACGATTTAGATAATCGGTCCCTCAAAAGAAAAGTATATGATTAGATACGTGGATCTTTGATGTATTTGAGGTTAGAAAGCCGATCTCCTCAATTACTTGAAGGATTTAGCTTCGAGGGCAAGGCATGTGGACATGTGTATACAGGATAGTTGGCCGATGTTTCACCATCGGTCTGAAAGATATAAAAGCTAATGATGAAATTGAAAAGCCGTTGCGTTGCCATCGACTTTAGGCACCCCATACAAAAATTTTTTATATATAGCCAATGCTTTGCAATCGACTTTAGAAACCTCCATACCAAAAGAAAAAGGTACACTACCATCGAGTCTTACATAACATCATGCCTGGGGGGCATATGCAGGTGTATGTAAAATACAACTGGTGCAAGATGTTGTCTTCAAACTACTAGAGGAATTGTTGAATAGCTATAATGGCATTAAGGCGGATGGAGTCAATGGAAGAAATAATTGCCTGGTCAGACTTGTTCTTACCCAGTGTTAAATGAGCCATCAACTCCTTAACCTTAGCAAGACAGGATGACAAATTTTCCTTAAGATTTTGCTTGCTTACTTTGATTTCTTCAAGTTTAGACAACGTGCTTTGGATATCATCGTCAATTGTTGAAAGCTTTTGCTGAAGACGTTGGGTTTCTTTGGCAACTTCAATTCTTGACTTCTGCAGACCAGAGAGTTTCAAAGATAATTCTGACAAACCTTTATCATCATCAAAGGCAGTCTTGTCGATTCAGAATTGCAAACTTGTCCGTAATTTCTTTTCTTAAAGAAGCTTGAGTGTCTCGGGCCGTGATGGGAGCTATGGCTGTTTCCACTTCCTCCCTAAAGAAGCCGAGCTATGCTATTAGATGCAGTACCTATCTCAAATTGGCTGGCAGTTAGTCTACTACCGGCTCCAAGGTTGCACGAAGTACTTCACTATTTTTGACTAGCTGTACAACCGGGGTGCCGAGCAATCTCTTGAAGTTGACTGGCTACATCAACTAGCATGGAATTGGGAGGCGATGGAACTCTCTTTTGCTCTTGCCCAGAGCTAATGTCCAGGGTTGAAGGATCAAAATTAAGTAGTGCCGACAAGTTGATGAGCTGCAAAGTTGCCAAGACCATGTGAAAAACCGAGCGAAGATAGCTATAAAAGAACAGTAAGCTCACCTCGGTATTCAGGGAAATTTCTTCATTGGTTTGTTGGTTCCCAGTGGGTTCAGAATCGGCTTTGTGACAAGACACGTTGTTGCCATTAGAGGAAAGATTGACTGTGAAATGTTCTGGAGCATGAGATGATGACAAATCGGTTCTGTCTGCTAATTCCTCTGACTGTAACAAAAGCCAATGATCATGAGTATATAAACCAGCAAAGGAAAAAGGTACCATGAACTTACAGCTGATTCGGCATGAGTAGAAATAGACAGAGTGGAGGACCATGTCCTGGAGCTCTTGGTCTTCTTGTAAATAGGGCCTTTGGCTGGTGATCGGTTTGTCTCATCGTGTCGGCGTCTAGTATGATAACTAGAAAGCAGTATCCTATCAAGGGAAGGCACTGGTCTCCCATACAATGGTACAAGAGCTGTGGGAGAATAGCTGAAAGGTTCTCCTGATTCTCTGAAGGGTATTGTTCTTTCCTCATGCTATATAAAGGGGAAATCAACAGTAGTATAGAGGTTATGGTAAGAACTACCGTTATAAGATCAAATTACCTCTGTTGATGAAGCATCATATGATGAGTCGATGGAGCGAAGCATAGTCCCAGGAGGACCTCTGGACATATGTGGCCTACAAGCTCCGCTCCAATTGTCAAAACCATCTGCGGTGCATACAAATTCCATATCACATGGGATGGGGAGGGAAAATTTAGAGAAAAGGCTATATGCACAAAGAGTCAAGAGCCGTTTAGTGAGATCAGCTCGGCTTTGAAAATTTTGATGAAAGATGAAGTAACGAGAGATCTGGTTCAGACCAAATTGTCAAGCAGCTATAATTGGCTGATATGAATCATAGCTAGGCTTGGTGATTCTGTTGCTAGTACTCATGCTCATAGGAAGAATGCAAGGACAAATCATGGTGGCATATATCTACCTAGTGTCGTCATCATCGGCAATGTTATCCAACGTAAAGAAGGAGGGATTTTCAAAATTTTCTGATTCAGAGTAGGCGTTGAAGATCGCTACACTATGTCCATGATAGAATAATTTGAACCATTTAGACATTTCTATTTTGCTAAATTTTGCTACCTAGAAGCCGATACAATGCCTGACCAAAAGAGGTGCATCGGATGAGTTTGCCTGAAAGAGTAGGAAAAGATGTGTTTTCTAGGTAGGGAAATTAGGAATGTACCATTGAAAGTACAGTTGGCACCAAATCTACAGAAACCACCAGGGGCCTCCCGACTTAATGCGCTCATTATTCAGAAATCTGCTGGTGTTCAAGGATAGGTGTCTATACAGTATACCTAGAAATAGTTTTCCTAGTGCAAATTGTTGGCCATTGGCTAAGGCATTGGCTAGATCTAGGTTATTTTTTGGTGGAGCAAGGGAAGGACCACAAAAAAGGAAATGATCTAACCAGAGATTTAAAAAAGCTGTGTGCTCCCGATGATCAATGGACCCTGAACATTTATTGTGATGCTCATATATTGGCCCTAGTTTTTTGATGTGGCCTTGTCTACAATCTTGTACCTGTAGGTTTCCAAGGAAATAGGGGAAGGACAGGCTGAATGAATATCTAGACCCAGGATTATTGTCACATCCATCAGAGTGGGGGTCATAGGGCCAAGACCAAACAAGAAGCAGTTTAAGGCATCAGACCAGAAATAGCTTATAGATCTCAAGAGGTTCTCATCATTCTCTATTGGAGACAGGGTACGGGAAAGAGCACCGGCTATTCCAATTTTCTACCAAACTGTTGTTTCATAATACTTGTCCCCGCGCTTATACCAGCTCACCCATCCTTCCATGGGGAATGGCCAAGACCTAAGCTGTGGGCCCAACGGTTTGGATTTGGATTTTGAGCCACATAGGGGATTCGGTTGGTTTCAGCAGAAATCAAATCTAGTGGAGGCTCAAAGGATGGTGGACCTATGCTGAAAGATTTTGAGGATTGAGGATGGGCAATTAAGATATCAATCGGCTAAAAAATCCGAGGAATAAGCAAAAATGCAAAGGTCTGGTGGTTTCTTGTGTGGATTTGCGAAAGAAAAGACTAAGAGGCATACCTTCAGGCTGAATAATTTTTCGAGAAGCGTCTCCTGCCATTGTTGAGTTTGTCATACCCTGTGTTTGGAAGAGAGCAGACCAAACAAGAAAGAAGGCTGGAAGAATCGGCATGAATGAGGCACGTGACATTTTGAAGTTCAACGTTAGTATCGATTCTCCAAAAAGGAACCGATGAGAAATCGACCAATCCTAGAAGTGGAGTACTATCAATCAAAAGCAAAAGCCAAGTCTGATGCGGTGCTATCAGATCGGTCCATAGAGACGCATAGAAGTAAAACGACAGTGATGAAAAGGGGCAAGTTCTATTTAATGTGAAACTTCAACATTACTGGGGGATTTTTACAGAACATAGTACTGGGAAAAATCTAGTTAAGTGGCTAATCCCCTTTGGAGCCGATGCAACGACTGTTGAACCCAAATAACTACCTAGTACTATTAGCCAATGGAGTTCATCGGCTGGTGCAAGCACCGCCGTCCTTATTGCTGCCGGAGCTCCTGTGTCTACGACGGGGGTGCAGTACCATGGGAGAAGACAGGGACGATGGCTCCTTTTGCTTCTTCCTTAACTCTTCAAACCATGGCATGTCGATGCTGGTGGTTTGGGAGGCAAGGATGGCTTCGATGTCGGCATCGCCGCTGGTCATAGAGGACTCAGAATCAGTGTCGCGCCCAAACTCCCAATGACTATCGTCGCGGTTGGACGGTAGCTCCATGAACTTTGGCGAGCGCTCCGTGGAAGGCCACTGCGATGGAAACGATGGGGGAGTGGGGTCTAGGCCCCAGCGAGCTAGCCAGGCCCTATCCACTTCGGTAAGTGGCTCATCCTCCTCCTCCGAATTGGCCGCCTTGACTGGCGGCGCAAGGTCTGCCCCAGCCACTGGCAGGGCAGCGAAGCCCGGCGACACAGCCGTGAAGGGCAGTGGCGATGGTGGAGGGCTTCATGACAGTGGCGGAGTGGTGCTACTCCCCGGATGACTCCATCGGCTGAATGTTTTTTATTGGGGATTTCTTACCGACGAAAGAAGAGAAGATGGGTAAAAGACAGCAACGGAGGCGATGGCTGAATACTACTTTGGGAGGAAGACGAAGGGGCACCAGGAGTGAGTTTTGAGGAAATAGTACCCGCAGACGTGACGGTAATTGCGAAACCGTGTGGCTCTTCATTTTTCGTATTAAACTTAGCATTGGAATAATTTTCATTGCCAAAGCTAGGGGGCATGTGTTATCGCCAAAATTTGGCCAATTCATATTTGGGCCGAGATGGCTAATGGGCTGAATAGAGCCGATCTGTGAGTTGAAAAGATCGGTTGATGGGCTGAGTTTGGTCGCCCAAAAAGAGGCGATTCTAAGGGGCCTTTGGGCCATGTATCTTTTGTTTTAGTCGAATTAGATGTTAGCCTAGTTAAAGTTGGGGTTTTGCTAGCTAGAATCAGACTTGATGTCCAAGTCTCTGGACTATAAATATGTACCCATACCTACGTAATAATATTGATGACATTACGCTTCCTACACCTCATGTCTCCAACTTCTCTCGGTGCATCGCCACCCCTAACAACTAGGATTTTCAAGGTAATCGTCATGCTGCTCTAATGGTTCTTAAGATCCGTTAGCATATTACGGCGTGAGCCACATGGTGAACCGTGTACGGAAGCATTTTTTATGGTGCGGTTCACTAGTTATCCTGATGAATCTTGTGTAGCTCATTCTGTGAGAGCCAATGGACTGGCTCCATTGCCTTTGGAATGATGAGTGATTGTCAACAGAAGCCAAGACCTAGAACGACTTGGGCATAAGACCTCTGATGAACAGAAGGCTCTCTGATGGACTGTAGGTAGATGAAAGTCCTCCGAAGGACAGGAGGCATGCTCGGCGTTAGTCGGCCACGGGACTTCAGTACACGGAGGAACGGCATGGCGATGGCAGGAGTAAGACCTCTGAAGGACTGCGAGGCGTCCCCAATGGACAGGGGATGACGGGTGCCACCGCGGTGCTCCAATCTGAGTACATGACACAAAGGCATGCGAGGGCATTGGCGGATTCACTCAAATCTGCCACCGTACCACCAAGTTACCAAGACTCGACGAATGGGCTCAATTCTCACCGAGATAGAGTGGAGTGGGCCATTCCAGGCCCAGGAAGGGAATGCTAAGTTTTCCCAGTTTCTGAGGTCAAAACCGAGGGTCGATCAGCGGATTTGGACTACTGGCCACGTGGACGTCATCTGGGAGCTAGCGTGGAACCAAAGAAGATCAAGACTCCATCGCGGTCGTCCATCCCCGAGAAAGTTGAGTCTTTTCCGGTTTGGCCCCTACGAGCGTTTCTGTAGTTTAGGGGTCTTAGTGTAAACTGAGTTAGTTAGGCTAGGGTTATATATACCTAAGTGGCTGGTCATTTAGGTGACTCTTCTACCTCTTGAAACCCTTGGCTTGGCTTTCCAAACAGCCAAGTGCGTAGAGAGCAAATCGGGTGCTAATCTTTGATTTAGAGTCCCCTAGAGCTACCACTTTGCATTAGGGGGAGGATGAAGGGTGGTAGGCTATGAGGAACCTTGTAAGAACTAATTTCCACTTCTAATACAAGGAAGATTCGTCCCAAATTCGTGCTCATGTGTGCAGCCATCTCCTTCCCCCTCCTCTAGTTTGGTTTTTGGACGAAACCGAAAGGCTTTTGGTGATTTGCTTTGCCCACGAGTTAGTCCTATTTTTTTGGCTCTTTTGGACTTGGTAGGACGTGGAGATTATGACTTAGTTCATCTCCATCCCACAGGATTGCCATGAGCAAGCTGTTCTTGAGTTTCCCCTTTCTTGCCCAAAGATTACCGTCTCACGAGATCTGAAATTCCTGCTTATCCCTTGGTCATTTTAAGTTGATTTTTTGGGAAAAGCTTTGGAATAGGGTCCAAATAGCCTATGAAAAATCTCATGATGATTGGACAAGATTTGGACAGTTTTGGGGTGTGAAAACTCATTTTCTGCGATGTAGGACCGAGACGTGCGACTACGGGGGGGTGAATAGGAGCACTTTAAAACTCAAATTCACAACTCCTCGAAACTGGTGCTAAAGAGAAGAACTAGACACCGACCACTGAACAGATATGTGTCTAGCAGCGCAAGGGTGCCGTCCACTAAGAGGATATGCACCAATGCGAGAAAAACTAAGATTCGACTCAAAGAGGGCACCGAGGCAACGAACTTTGCAAAATCCGCCACACGACACTCACCGCACCAAAGTGCGCCTCACTGACTCATAGCAAGCAAAGAGAATAGTCTAGAAGTGGGGAATACAAAAATCCGAAGCAAAAACACAGCGGAAAAGGCAATCAGCGAAAACACAGCAGCTAGCCTACTTGGGCCGGACTGTCCGGTAGGAGGGGCCAGACTGTCCGGTAGCAGTTGCTAGACTGTCCGATGGGATGGCCCGGCCAGAGCCCAACATTGGACTGTGCGGTGGGCGCTGTCGGACTGTCCGGTGGCCTCTGCTGGACTGTCCGGTAGAGTCACAGATAGGAGGTTTTCCAACCCAAACCAGATCAAAGCTTGTCCAATCTTCACGAAATTTTGCACAGGCTATCTGGACCCTATTCCAAAGCTTTTCCCAAAAGATCAATGCAAAGTGACCCAGGGATCAGCGGGAATTTCAGATCTCGTGATATGGCAATCTTTGGGCAACAAAGGGGAAAACTCAAAGGAAGCTTGCTCATGGCAATCCAGTAGGATTGAGATGAACTAAGTCATAATCTCCACGTCCTAGCAAGTCCAAAAGAGCCAATAGAACATGATTGACTCGTGGGCAACACAAATCACCAAAATCCCTTGAGTTCCATCCCAAAACCAACTAGAAAGGGGGAAGAAAGATGGCTGCGCACAAGAGCACGAAAATAGGATGAATCTTGCCTTGATTTGATGAGGAAATCTGTTCTTACAAGACTTAACTCAGCCTACCACCCAGCATCCTCCCACTAATTCAAAGTACTAGCCTAGGGGACTCTCAAATCCTAAGCTAAGCGCCCGATTTGCTCTCTAAGCACTTGGCTGGTTTGAGACTAAGCCTAGGGTTTCTAGAGGTGGAAGAGTCCTCTAAATGACCAGCCACTTAGGTATATATAGCCCTGGCCTAATCGACACATTTTACACTAAGACCCCTATATTACAGAAACGCCCGTAGGGGCCCAAATTGAAAAGACTCGACTTTCTTGGGGACGGACGACCACGATGGAGTCTGATCTTCTTCGCCTGCAAGCTAACTCTCGGATGACGTCCACGTGGCCAGTAGTCCAAATCCACCGATTGACCCTGGTTTTGAAGTCAGAAACCAGGAAACTTTAGGGTTTCCTTCCTGGGCCTGGAACGGCCCACTCCACTCTATCTTGGCAAGAATGAGCCCATTCGCCGAGTCTGGAAACATGGTGATAGGGTGATGCATTTGAGCGAATCCGCCAACACCCTCGCCAATCTTTGCACCATGTACTCGGGCTGGAGCACCACGGTGGCACCCGGCATCCCCAGTCCATCGAGGTCACCTCGCAGTCCTTCGGAGGTCTTACTAGTGCCGTCCCCATGCTGCTCCTCCGTGTACCGAACTCCCATGGCCGACCGACGTCGAGCATTCCTCTAGTCCTTTGGAGGGCTTCCATCTACCTCATGTCCATCGGAGGGCTTCCTATCCATCGGAGGTCTTGTGCCCAAGTGCTTCTGGGTCTTTAGCTTTTGTTGACAATCACTCATCACTCCAGAGGCAATGGAGCCGGTCCATTGGCTCTCAATCTCCCCCTTCATGAGTGCTTTGTCAACATCTTCTACCTGTAACCTAAAATAGAACAAAGATAAGAAAAACAAGCATAAAACCGAAAAGAAAGAAGAAAAGAAGAAAGTTGCTCAAAATGCCCAAAAGCCAAACACAAGCAAAGAAGGGCAAAATGAGGCAACAAAAAGAAAGCCAAAGATCGACCCCCTAAGACAAGGGAAACCGATCAATGCAGTCAATCAAACTAAAGCATGACCCCTCAAGAAAGAGGCAAACTGGCTCAACACAGCCATGCTTGGGCAAAACATCGGCTCCTCTAGAAAGAGGCAAAACGCTCAACGCACCGATGCAAGAGCATGCTAAAAGCTCAAATCCCTGAATGCACTGCTCCCCCTCAACTAATTCTCTCCGTTGGTCCATGAACACTCCGATAGGTCAACATCTCTCCCCCTTGTTGACAATGGACACATCAAGGGTTCATCGAATCTGACTCTCCCTGAACTAGACAACTTTCCCCTAAAATATGCCATGAAATGCAGGAAGTGTAACATGAAGAGTTCAGCAGGGATGAAAAGCTAATAAATACAAGTTCTAGCATACAGAGCAAGTGAGGGAAAGGAAGCATGCAATAAGCTCAATTGAATCTATCTTATACAGATCAGGAGCATGTTTTTCAGGGTTTTAGGAAAAGAAAGCATCACCATCATGAATAGCATCTAGCAAGATAGGCATGAATAGCGAGATGCTAGCAAAACATACAAGGTGTGCTACTCTCAACCAAAGCATATACAATAGGCCATAAGCAATTAAGAGACTTGCAGATTTCAGATTTAGCAATTTGTAACTTCTGCAAATCAAATCATGTGCCAGCGGTTATTCACTTGTCTTTGCCACTTCTTACCAACCAATACCAAGCCTAGGTTCAGAAACCCATCAGAAGCTTAAGACAAGGTTTTAGTCATACACAGCCTAGTCCAAGTTCATGCCAAGGTGCAAAGGCAAGCTATCTCAAACTAGAACAGTGTGACAAGCGAACCTACTTGGATCTTTTCATTTCAGCTCAACAGACACACAAAGTGCACAGATTTAATTTAGATTTCAGTGTAAAGCAATGTGTCATAAATGCTTAGGCATAAACTCAACAATGGCATATGACTAGCATATCCAAGCATGAGAAGATAGCATAGCATTCAACATTCCTACACATGCTAGGTAGCCAAGTCAAGTGGTGATCATGGTTTGTGATTTTCAAGAAATAAAAATGACTTAGCTCACAAATGATATTAGACAGATTCAAGGAGCTTAGCCAACCATGATCATGCAAGCAACTGTACAACCTAGCACAAGGAAGTACTAACTAGCCATTCTAGAAGAGCTCTAGTGCTAGTAAAGTGAAAATGCATATGATACGATGCAATGCATGATATGATACAAAATGCAAGGAAAACAAAGACAAAGCAAAACAAAACCTAAACTACAGCAAAGTTACCCCAACATAAAAGGGGTAACAAATACCAAGCTCCCCACGCAAGCGAGCGAACGTGCTAAGCTCTAAGGGCTTGGTGAAGATATCTGCCAACTGGTTCTCGGTCTCCACATGGATCAAGTCTATATCTCCCTTCTCATAGTGATCTCTCAGAAAGTGAAACCTCACATCTATGTGTTTAGTTCTGGAGTGCAAGACGGGGTTCTTAGCTACAGAAATAGCAGAAGTAAAATCTACTAGGAGAGGGATCTTCCTAAAGCTGAGACCAAATCCACTCAAGGTGGACTTCATCCAAAGTAGCTAGGAGTAGCAACTAGCAGCAGCAATGTATTCGGCTTCTGTTGGGGAAGTGGCTACACTAGATTGCTTGCGTGAGGATCAAGAGACAAGAGAAGAACCGAGAAATTGGCAGGTGCCGGAAGTAGACATGCGCTCCAGCCAACAAACTGCAGTGTCAGCATCTGAATACCCTCTGAGAGGGAGCATAGAAGCTGAAGAGAACCAAAGACCAAGCTCAGAAGTGTATTTCATATACCTGAAGATGCGCTTCACCGCTTGGCGGTGTGATGTCCTTGGTGAGGCCTGAAAATGGGCACAAAGGCAGACCGCAAACTGGATGTTCGGCCTAGTCACCATCAGGTGCAAAAGTGAGCCGATCATCCCTCGGTACTCTCTCTGGTCCACAACCTCCCGTTCTTCATCTACATCAAGCGCTATTTGTGTTGACATGGGAGTCGCCATAGGCTTGAGATCTTCCTTGTCAAACTTCTTTAGAATGTCCTTCGTGTACTTGGCTTGATGGATGAAGGTTCCTTTATGGCTTTCCTTGATTTGCAGTCCAAGGAAAAATGCAACTCTCCCATCATGCTCATCTCAAACTCCTTCGACATCTGCTTAGAAAACTAGGTAACAAGAGAGTGAGACGAGCCACCAAAGATGATATCATCCATGTAAATCTGGACAATAAGAAGATCACTACCATGCTTGAGGAGAAACAAGGTCATATCCACACTCCCCATTTTGAAACCCTGGTTTAGCAAAAAGGTTTCTAATCTCTCATACCAGGCCCTAGGGGCTTGTTTCAAACCATACAAGGCTTTTTGCAATTTGTAAACATGGTTAGGGTATTTAGCATTTTCAAATCCAGGGGGTTGTTTGACATAAACTTCTTCTTGAATGAAACCATTTAGAAAAGCAGACTTCACATCCATTTGAGAAAGCTTGAAACCCATGGAAGCTGCTAAGGCTAAGAGAATACGTATAGCTTCCAGGCGTGCAACTGGAGCAAATGTTTCCTCATAGTCTATCCCCACTTTCTGACAAAAACCCTTAGCCACAAGTCTAGCCTTGTTCCACACAACAATGCCATCCTTCCCTAGCTTATTTTTGAAAATCCATTTTGTATCAATAGGATTGCATTGTGGCAGTGGCTCTACCAAAACCCAAACCTCATTCCTCTCAAAGTTTTCTAACTCCTCATGCATGGCATTAACCCAATTACCATCAGAAAGTGCGTGTCCAACATCCTTAGGCTCAAAGGAGGTAACAAAAGCAGCATGAGCAAAGAAAGCGATAGAACCTGTCTGGGACCTCAAAGTCCTTGCATGCAAATCACCAATGATCCGATGTGGAGGGTGATCCCACTGGACCTACCGAGATGGAACAATCTCGGAGGTCACCTCCCCTACGTCCTCAGTGGGGCCAGCCACTACTCGAGCTTGTAGTCAGGGGAGTGAGGAGGAAGCCGTCGGCAAAGGTCCTCCTTCATCTTCTGAGCTCCTAGCAGAAGGGGCAAGAACTACAGCCGGTGCAGTGGCTCCTGCATCACTAGCATCTACCTGGACTTCCTCATCTTCAAAGATGTGAGCTATTTCTTCATCATCACTTGAAAGCTCAAATGCAGGGGTTGTGCAAGGCATAGATTCTTCAAAGGAAACTTCATAGGTCTCAACCACTTGTTTGGTATCGAGGATCCACACTCTATATGCCCTAGAGCTACAGGCGTACCCAAGGAAAATACCATCCAAGCAGCGATATTCAAATTTGTCCAAATGCCCCCCCTTTTTGAGCACAAAGCATCTGCAGCCAAACGCTCACAGGTGCTTGACGCTAGGCTGCCAACCAAACCATAGCTCATACGAAGTCTTCCCTAAGAAAGCTCGTAGGAAGATGCGGTTAGCAATGTAACAAGCCATAATCATAGCCTCAGCCCAAAAGTGTCACGGAGTCATTTGCTCATCAAGCATCGTCCACACCATCTCTACAAGTGTGCGGTTCTTTTGTTCCACAACACCGTTCTGAGGTAGGGTATAAGGAGATGACAACTGATGATCAAGACATAAGTCACGACAGAAGGTTTCGAAACGAGAGTAAAGAAATTCTCCACCATTGTCACTGCGGATAGCCCTCATGGCCTCATGACTCTCATTTCTTAACCTCAAGACTAGATCCCGAACAAAACCGAAAGCCTCGTCTTTGAATTCCATGAAGAACACCCACGAAAAGTGAGAAAAGTCGTCTACAACAACAAGCACATACCACTTCCCACTGACCGACTGTACCCGAGCAGGACCAACCGTGTCCATATGTAGAAGCTCACCCGGGTAAGAAGTCATCACCTGATTGACAGGTGCATGAGAAGCGGCAACCATCTTGCCATGATGACTCAGGTGGCATACTAAGTCCTTTTCTTCTTTCAAATTGGGCAATCCTTGGATTAGACCCATCGACATCGAGCTCAACCTGACAAGCAGATCAAAACTCAAATGGCCTAGCCTCCTATGCCACTTCCAAATATCAGCAGAAGGACCAGCTACCAAACATCGCGGAGGGCTAGAAATAGATGCAAGGTCAACCTTAAAAACCTGCCCATAGGGTAAAATCCGACAAACAAGATTTTACTTAGCATCAAGCACACGAGAAGAACCCTCCTTAGAGCGAAACTCATACCCTTCCTTGAGAAGTTGCGAGACAAAAACCAAATTGAAACCCAAATTCCTCACAAAAGCAACTTCTCTTAGGGAAAGCTTGCCAGAAAGCGCAACAGAACCAACACCCAACACTTTACCTTGACCATTATCCCCGAATGTGATGTATTCTTTGGAGCTCACAGGGTTGAGTCTGGAGAACCATCTGCGGTGCCCTGTTATGTGCGTAGAGCAGCCGGAGTCCATGATTCATATGTCCTCCAGGCCTCGATCCTACAAAATCAAGGAAACTGGTGAACCAGTGCCGAGCCATCTGCTCAAAGGTGGGAAAAGCACAGGCCAAGTAAGCATCACGACGATCTGAGTACCCATGACCTCCAAAGCGAGAGCTCTCAAACCCTCTACCAAAGCCTCAGTCATGAGGTCCATAGCCATGCTGAAAACGACTAGGAGCCCGGCCGACAAAGCGTCTCTCACCACCTGGAGCACGGGTCTGAAAACCGCCTCCACTGTCACCACTAGCAAAGCGGTCTCTCATCTCACCACGGTGGGGAGGATCCTGCCTACCGCCCTGGTAGAACTGATCCTGGTTCCCCTAGGCTCTCTCCTACCTCTCAGCTCACTCTCCTGAAGCAGAACTCCACTCTCCTGAAGCAGAACTCCTCTAAGTGGCCATTCCGCTAGCAAAAGTCACAGTGGTAGACAGGCCTCTTGGGAGTGGGGTTAGGCTGGACCTTGGGCTTAGGTGGAGTAGGCTTGGGTGGAACAGGCTGCTGGACTCTCTCCTTGCTCACTGGAGGCTTGAGGATCGCAGTCACTACTTTGTCCAGCTTACCCTGTGAGGGCTTGGGTGTCCAAAACTGCTTCTTTGGGGCAGCCTTGGAAGGCTCGTGGTAAACCCCATCAACAGTAGGGCTAGGCTGAGGAGAGGTAGTCTTAAGCTTACGGAGTACTCTTCTTCTTATCTGAGGTACTGCACTCTCCTAACCCAAGTCCACTGGTGTCACCCTCTGCTCTCCTAGTGCTCTCTAAAATCATCCTTAGTTGGGGCTCTCTAGCATACATCCAACTGAGCACCTTCCTCAATTGGTTGTTCTCATCAACCAAGGTCAGTTTCTCCTCTCTCAGATCCTGCAGAATAAAAGTCTGGGCAGCACAAGTGGGACAGTCTAGAGAGGAAATCATAGGAGCAGACTTCTCAAGCTTCCTAATGGTGGCATCATTCTCCACCAACTGCAGTCTCAAAGTGAGAGAACTCTCACACGTATCAAAAGGTGCTGAAAGCATCTCAAAGTCAGCTCTCAACTGGTCAAGCTCACTCCTCAAGGTAGGACAGACCGTGCACGCCCCCAAAAGCATAGGTCTAGCCCTGAGTTCCTCCAACTCCTTGAGCTGCCTCTCACACTTCACCTTCAGCTCAGCTATGTCTACAGCTAGGTGGAAGCAAGACTCACACTCAGGCACCTCACTCAAGGTAGGCTCATCCAATTTAGACTGGAGCTTGCCAAACTCAAACTTCAGCCTATCCATCTCCTCTACCTGATGAGCATACTTGCTCTTCTGCTCACAAAGCTCACTCATGAGGGACTCGCAGGTAGGGCACTCCAAGTCACTATGTTGGGCTTGCACACTCTTCAGCCTCTCAATTTCAGCCAAAGCATCAGCAAGCTTGGCTTTCTGCTTTTGCAGCTTGTTGGCTGCCTTCTCCAACAACTTATCCTAGTCTTTCAACTCACGACTATTCCTCTCCAGCATATCAAGGATCTCAGCTTGCTCAGGAGTTACTGTTGACGGCAATTAAGCACGCCAAACCTTATACTGCAAGCGAAAGTATCGTGGTAGCTTTTCCCCAGGATGAGTATCATGGGTTTTGTCAATCCAGGAAACGAACTAATTGAGAACTAATTAACAAGAGTTTATGGAGAACTAAAGGTAAAAAGCAAGGCTCTTATCTACCTCTAAACTAGCTTTAAACTATGTCCAATCTACGTCTAAACTATACTTAATATATAAGATAAACAATTAGAACAGAACTAGAACACTAATTAAGGGGTATTAACTAGATTCTAATCAAGCTCTAATTGGATCCAAAACAAGCATGATAAGGGTACCACAATTAGATAAAAGCAACGAGATAACAAGTAGCTCAAGGTAGACAAGCATGTTCAAGCATATTCATCATAGCATAATTAAATCAAGATCAATCAACCTAACCCCCTAGACCGGCTTAACCTTTCGCCGGGCTCCACTGTCACTGGTAACCAGGTAATCGACGAAAAGCTTTCAACAGGCACGTAATCAGAGAACTAGCTTCCAACTACCTTATATGGTCTAATAACATAATTAGCACAACTAGAACCTCTAATCTCCATGATCAAAAGAACTAGACATACAACTGTAGCATTAGTAAGCTAGATCAACAATCAAGAACGCTAGATGAATATAACCCTTAAACACAGGGTCAAATCAACAAGCATCTAGATCTAAATCTAATTAGAGCTAGAACAAGCATAATTAGAACAAGAACATGATAATTAGACAAGAACAATGCTTTCATTAATAAATTGTATCATACTTACAACCATGGCCATACCTCCCTTGATAATACAATTAGACCTCTGGAGCTAGCTAATTAGAGCACCATGCAAGGCCTCTAATCACCTCTATGAACTAGAAGAACTCTAATCCTGGCCCAGAATCTTGACGCTCAGCTCTCCTCTAGTTGTTGTCCCTCTTCTCTACATCTTGTCGGCTTGATAATGAATTGCATGAATTGGATGCCTCGACTCGGGGCCTAGACTCGCTTTATATAGTCTGGAGAAGACGTGGGAGAAAAGGAATCAGAAACCGACCCACGGTTGGGTGGGGTCAGCCGACCAGAAGGCCTAAGGTCGGCCGACCTCAGCCCTTCCTTCGTCCGTTTCCTTCCATCTTTCGCGGGGACATTGCTTGCCACCTAAGAAATATTTGTGCGGGGTCTTTCGGACTCTTGAGCTTCTAGAATCTTCGTAATGGGCCGAGCTTTGACGGATTGTTCTAGCCTTTGACATATTTGACATCTTTAATGAATAAATATCCTCATTTTCTTGTAGCTCTTGACACTTTATTGAATCTTTTGATTAGGAAGCCTTGATCCACACAGAGGGGGTCATGAGTACACCAAGCCTTCCTTGTTCTTCATCTTTAATTCATGTCATCTAGAGGTCTTTTCTTACTCGAAGTGGATCATGGTGAATTTCGCGAAAAATTAGCTTAAAACCTGAAAAAATCACATGCAGCATATTTCCAAGACAATATTGCAAAATCCACAATTATCGGTGATAAATGTTAGAGAAAGATATAGTTGACGCATAAAATCAATGAAAAACCATATAAAATGATGTATAATTTTCGTACATAAGCCGCGTCAACAACATCCCCACTCTTAAACCTTGCTCGTCCTCGAGTAAGTCAAGAATCAGCGTTGCCTTGCATTAACTTTCTCATACCCTAATCTTAATCAATCAAACTAACAAGCTCTCTTGTAATTTAAGTTTGAACAAGCAAATCATGAAAGAAAGGATATTCAATTAAGCTCATCCCACAACAAAAGAATTAGCAAGGGTTCAATTTTACCAAGGACACATCTCCTCATTTTAGCAATATGTTTTTTTGAAAAAGATAATCGAACATTAAGAGATAAATTCTTGCAAAGCCAAAGAAACACACTCAACTCTCCAGTCTCTCAAAATCTAAATAGTATTCAATAAATATATATAAAAGGTGGAAGTTTATCTGGAGCTTGGTATGAATCCTAATCAAAACTTGTTTTCAAAATATTGTCAAACCAAGAAAGAAATCTGCTGGTTTTACTGAGACTTGTCAAAAATGTCATGGAATAAAATAATGTTGAGAGGGAAAGGATGGAACACAAACATATAGAAAAGTGGACATGTGCAAGTGTCAATGGATGATCTCAAGGCACAAATGAAGTCCTTGCTATCAGATTGCACATGGTTAGAATATTTTCTGGAGTATATATACAGGATATCATATATATATATATTATTTTTTTTATTTTTAGACGACCACTTGGTCTCCCTTTTTTTTCCCTTTTTTCTTTTTTTTTTGCTTGTGCCCCCTCAAAAACCTTTCTCTATATAAAAAAACTATATATGGCAGCTCTCCATCTCTACTCTTGAATAATACTCACCCTCGCCCTTAGTATATATCTAAACAATTTAACTTACAGGATGGAGCTGTCTAATTAAAAAAATAATATTTAATCCCTTAAATACTCCAAAAAATAATTGGTTGTGGTCAAGGAGGATACATAAAAAGATAATTTTGGTTTAAGGATGGATATCCAGCGAAGTTTGCAATCTCCATTGTAGAGAGACAATGCATGGATAGAAAAGGCTAGCAAAGAAAAGATACGCAAAAATGAATGACCAGCTTCTAAGTCTCATACCCTAGATCACAGTCTTGATCCAACTCATTTGAAAAACAAATTTGATAAATCTAAGGTTAAAAATATATGGCTTTGGTAGGAATGGCTATTGCAAGATAATCTCATAAAGTTGATCATGGTATTTATAAGCAGTAAAAATAAACAAGGAGATGATCATTATAAAGATTAAATTTTGCAAAAATTAAATCATATGGGTCTTTATGAACAATCATAATCAATCACAAATTTGCTGGTTAGTTCAATTAAACATATATTATGAGAGTCCGTTATTTTTGACTAATCAAAATCAAAGCATGATGATAAAGCGGCAACTTTCATCATTTTTTTGAAAACAATGTTATAATTAATTTATTAAGCATAGATCATGGTTGTAGTATTAATCACAATAAATCTAAACTACCACACCAAAAACAAGAGAAACACAAAGGGAACACCAAATTAATAGATATAGCTAATAATTTGCAAAATTTAAAAAAAATGAAAAAGAGAAGGTGTTAGAAATATATTACCGGATATTCCTTCAATTTTCTTATCATCAAATAATTTCCTGCAAAACAGTTCAAGTGCACATACTACTCTCGAGGTAACAATCGGGAGTAGAAGCAATTTACAATAATCTAATAATATTCCCAATGATTTTTAACTCGTGGCCTAGTTAATCTTAAAAGAAAAACTAAATGGTGCATGTGAATGCAAACGTGTAATTATGCAAAAGATAAGCATATAAACAAAGACAATGATTAAATCAAGTTCTAAACACCATGTTTACAACATGATTGCTAAGTCTCTCCATAGCCATCAAAACTTTAATTAACCAAGATTAAAACAACATGTTTATTCAAGGTTATTAACTCATAACAGTACAAGAAAACCAAAGCACATTGCAAAGCTTATAAACTAATCACATGCAATTATGGATAACTAACAAGGTTAATTAACTTCATCACGATGATCAACAATTTAATCTAAGCACCATGCTTACATAAAAATTGCTAAGGAAAAACATTCTAGTAATGTTATCATAAAATGAAAGCATACATTATGGAGTTAATTAAACAACCGAGCCAATTATAATGCAAAACATACACTTTAATCTAAATGTAAAATGATGGTTTATGCATGAAATATGAAAAATAAATGCGGAAAATTTATCCACAAGAGACATGATTAACAAAGAACTTTCAATTAAACTTAATGATGATGGTCTCAAATTAAATCTAAACATCATGTTTACACTTAATTTATCAAGAAAAACTCCGTCGAGTACAATAAAGCATCCGTCATGAAGTTTATGAAAATTTCAATACTAATAAAACAAGTGTGGAAAAACAAATGATAATGCAAATGCAAATGCAAGGTAGAAAACATAAAATTAAGTTAACTAGCCACAAGCAAAAGATTCAAAGGCTGATGTCATGCTTCCCATTTCTCTATTAAAAGACTCTAAGGCTCTTAACACTAAAAACAAATAATTAAACGGGTTGCCTCCCGAAAAGCGCTTAATTTAAAGTCATAAAGCTAGACTTCTTACTTACCATCGTTGAAGTGAAGCCATGTCCTTGGAGTAAGAATCCAAAGTGTGCATGCAGCTTGATAACATGATTGTGCAGCTTTATCGTGTCTTGATCATAGTATCACTTGTGTGCACAATCCTCTGCTTGTGTGTTCATGTTCCAATGTCTTTGAAGCTCGTTGCAACTAAACTTGATCATAAAAATCTTATGGAAGCATTGCCCAACCCTTCTTCATCATTGTTGTCTCCATCTTCCTTAAGTAGTCATTACCATTGTCGCTGCCACCTCCTTCCTCGTGGTATAACTCATTGGTCTCGAACAGAACATGCCTCAAATAATGGATCTATTGGGTAGCCTCTAAAATTATCTTTCCAATGAGTACTTATGCATTAAATTCCGATTCCGTATGAAGGAGTTATGCCCATTTTATTCAAGCACTGTGTTCTGTCCTGACTTCGATTCAGCTCGCGCATCCTTCAATGATTTGCACATTGCTCCTTGTAGAAATCTCTAAATTGAGTGATTCTTGTTGCGTTGGAAAGAGGACTTCATAGGCTTTCCAAATATAAGAAAATATTCTATCTTTGCCTCCTGAGGTCGAGCTCCATGTTAATGACATCTTCAGTTTCCGTTTTCAGATCTCGCAATGTTGACAATCTTCAACCTTTTGGACTTGGGTTTTGGTGCAAATTGTCTGAGTCCACCATTGTTGATCATGAAGCTCCATGGGCTTGATTCTTGTCTTTAATTCCTCATCCATTCAGTCCACTCACTCTTCAATTCGAAACTCAATCAAACTTTTGCAAATTCTGATGATGTCTTCGAATCCTTGCATCAATCATCATGAATTTATCTTGTACTATTTCACCACATTGACCTCATTGTTTCAAATGAAGTGTGAATTTCTCTGCATGGTTAGCTCATGGTGCACACATATATATAATATAATAACATCATGGTTTTGATTAGAGATAAAAGTGGAGTCACATGGTTGATTGGGGTTTAAACAAACATTTCATTTATGAATCAAAGACAACTATAAATTCAAATTGAAATCACATAGCAAAGCACTAAGGCATATATAATTCATAGATGAACTTGATTCATAAAATCAAACAAGGGATAAACAAAACGATGGGTTCCTAATGATTTTGGCCAAATTAGAGAGATGATTTTGAAAGAAATAAAATTTGGCTTAGATAAAATTCTAACAAGGGTTCTTTTGTATTGTAGAGAGACCAAAATGTTTTGAAATTTTAAATTTTCAAAGATAATATTGTGCACATATAAATAGTCATAAAAAACATGCACATGTTCATGTTTAAAAAAAATTTCAAAAGTAATTTGCGCAAAAATAAACCTGGACCGAACCACTCAAAGGAGGCACTAGTGATCGATCCCCTTCTACTTTTACACAAACCTTGGCTCTTAAGTTTTTATTTATAAACAAAAAGTTGGTTCTAACAGTAAACACTAAACTTTGAGTATTGATGAACTAGCAAACTCTAACCATCTCTATGTATGAGCAGATTCAATCGACTAATTAAAGTAAAAAGACTTACTAAAAGACATGTGGATATATCAACTTAGCTTGATCATATGTAGAGATAAAGCATTGTAAAGCTATGGATCAAGAAGCTAATATAAACAATTCTCAAGATTTGAATTAAGGAAACAAAGGATTCACAAAAAGAACTAAAACAAAACACAAGAAGGGATAGGATCACAATCAACCAAATAACATTTTAATGATCATTATGGAACAACTCTTATCAAACATAGGCAAACTTTAATTATTATGATTAAAAACAAGAATTACCTAAGTCCTGAAGAAGTGAAGTTCAAATCTCATCATTAACTCTATGTGGCTTCATCTCTTTCTTTAGAGTACCATGATTGTATGCACCATAAGTGTTGGAGAAGAAAACTTCTTGTCTTCCTCGAAATTAGGCTTTCCTTGTTCTGAGCTTTTAGTATTTCGATCATAACTTCATCATCTGAAGCCCAAATAATGCAAATTCGGAATCCATCTTGAAGAGCTCGAAAAGATCTACAACTTTGATATTCAGAGTTTCTTCATCTGACGTCGTTAAGGTCTTCGAATCGGCCACACAAGGTGTTGCTGTTCTGAATTTCGAGAGCATCTCGAGATTTGGTTGGAGCTTGGATTGGTCTTGAGATAAACCTTCCGTATCTTCATCTTGCTTATCCTTAAGCAATCCTTAGCTTTCGAGACCTTCTTGGCTAATCATCCTTGCCTCCATTATTTGTAGCTTAGCACAAACAAGCTCCAAAGAACATTAGTCTTAAAAATTAATTGACACAGCAGATATACCTTTATCACCATAATTACTCCTATGTGATAGCTATAGAAAAACTCAATAACAGATCATAAGTTACTAATAGTGTTAGCACCTACCATTAAAGAGTTAGGTTGGAAAGGATTTTTTTTATTGGACCGAGGCCCTTTTTTATGTAATGTTAGTCAAAGAAATATATATACAAGAGAGATATGAAATAAAACTTATAAGAAAACTAACTCTTAGTTAAGCAAAGCACAAACTATTAATAAAAAAAGTTAAACTTATTCTAAACACAAGAACGAATGATGAACATAAGAACACAATTAGAGAATAAGAATGCAACTAGAGCACACTAAACAATTAGAGAAAAAAATTAGAACATAAAGACTAAACATAAACTAAAGAACATACTAACTAATTAGAACACAATTAGAAAGACTAATAGCACACAATTAGAACTAGACAAACACATAATTAGCAAACACAAACTAGTAGTAAAAGACAAAATTAGATTTGAACATAAACTCAAATTAAATAGAACTCGATTAATTAGTTCCCCAGCAACGGCGCCTAGAAAAGTTTGTTAACGGCAATTAAGCACACCAAACCTTAAACTGCAAGCGACAGTGTCATGGTAGCTTTTCCCTAGGATGAGTATGATGGATTTTGTCAATCCAGGAAACGAACTAATGGAGAACTAATTAACAAGAGTTTATGGAAAACTAAAGGTAAAAAGCAAGGCTCCAATCTACCTCTAAACTAGCTTTAAACTATGTCTAATCTACGTCTAAACTATACTTAATATATAAGATAAACAATTAGAACAGAACTAAAACACTAATTAAGGGAAATTAACTAGGTTCTAATCAAGCTCTAATTGGATCCAAAACAAGCATGATAAGGGTACCACAATTAGATAAAAGCAACGAGATAACAAGTAGCTCAAGGTAGACAAGCATGTTCAAGCATATTCATCATAGCATAATTAAATCAAGATCAATCAATCTAACCCCCTAGATCGGCTTAACCTTTCGCCGGGCTCCACTGTCACTGGTAACCAGGTAATCGACGAAAAGCTTTCAACAGGCACGTAATCAGAGAACTAGCTTCCAACTACCTTATATGGTCTAATAACATAATTAGCACAACTAGAACCTCTAATCTCCATGATCAAAAGAACTAGACATACAACTGTAGCATTAGTAAGCTAGATCAACAATCAAGAACGCTAGATGAATATAACCCTTAAACACAGGGTCAAATCAACAAGCATCTAGATCTAAATCTAATTAGAGCTAGAACAAGCATAATTAGAACAAGAACATGATAATTAGACAAGAACAATGCTTTCATTAATAAATTGTATCATACTTACAACCATGGCCATACCTCCCTTGATAATACAATTAGACCTCTGGAGCTAGCTAATTAGAGCACCATGCAAGGCCTCTAATCACCTCTATGAACTAGAAGAACTCTAATCCTGGCCCAGAATCTTGACGCTCAGCTCTCCTCTAGTTGTTGTCCCTCTTCTCTACATCTTGTCGGCTTGATAATGAACTGCATGAATTGGATGCCTCGACTCGGGGCCTAGACTCGCTTTATATAGTCTGGAGAAGACGTGGGAGAAAAGGAATCAGAAACCGACCCACGGTTGGGTGGGGTCAGCCGACCAGAAGGCCTAAGGTCGGCCGACCTCAGCCCTTCCTTCGTCCGTTTCCTTCCATCTTTCGCGGGGACATTGCTTGCCACCTAAGAAATATTTGTGCGGGGTCTTTCGGACTCTTGAGCTTCTAGAATCTTCGTAATGGGCCGAGCTTTGACGGATTGTTCTAGCCTTTGACATATTTGACATCTTTAATGAATAAATATCCTCATTTTCTTGTAGCTCTTGACACTTTATTGAATCTTTTGATTAGGAAGCCTTGATCCACACAGAGGGGGTCATGAGTACACCAAGCCTTCCTTGTTCTTCATCTTCAATTCATGTCATCTAGAGGTCTTTTCTTACTCGAAGTGGATCATGGTGAATTTCGCGAAAAATTGGCTTAAAACCTGAAAAAATCACATGTAGCATATTTCCAAGACAATATTGCAAAATCCACAATTATCGGTGATAAATGTTAGAGAAAGATATAGTTGACGAATAAAATCAATGAAAAACCATATAAAATGATGTATAATTTTCGTACATAAGCTGCGTCAATAGTTACCTCTTCATTGGAGGAGTCATTGTCGTTGCCCTTGTCGTCCTTGTCCTCAAGCACCATGGAGCAAAACAATCTCCGATTCACCTTGTGCTTGCGCTTGGACTTAGTGGAGATGAAGCAGAGGCCAGCTGGACCACCTTGGTCCCTCCTCTTGTGCTGCTTGGTGATGATCTCCTCATTGCTTGTGCTTGACGAAGACGAGAAGGAGGAAGAAGACGATCCGCTACAAAGACCACCAAGTTCGGCGAAGAAGGCCTTGTCCCGCTTCCAGTTGTCCTTCTGGTAGCTCTTGAAAGCCTTCCTAAAGTTCTTGATCTTGCCAGAGTGGTGCTTTTTGTGGTCGCACTTGTCGTAGTCATGCACGCCGGAGCGGTGCTTGCTGAAGTCGCGGGAGTGGTTCTTGCCCTTCTTGTAGTAGTCGTTCTGCTTGTTCAGGCACTCGGCGATAAAGTGGCCAACCTCTTCGCACTCAAAGTACTTGGGCTTCTCGCCCCTCTTCTTGCACATCCGGTTGCCATAGGCGCGCTGAAAGCAACTAGACACTAGACAAAGCTCATCATCCTCAAGTGACGCCAATTGCTCCTTTGTCATAGACATCAAAGTAGAGAACGAAAACAACGTGAAGTGGGGCGTTAGTAGTAACTTCCTTGGAGCTGGAAGCCAAGACCAGGCTCTTGGAGCCGATACTAGTAAGCGTATCTGTCATCTAGTAATCAACCTCTGTGGCCTAGAGCTTGCTGTAAAGCTCCTCAACTCCCAAGTGTCATAACCTGGTGACTCAAGAATGGAGTTCTTCTTGATCTCCCACACATTCCTGTCCAAGGAATACAGCAGTTTAATAGCCTGTTGTTGGTCAGAGTATGGGAGAGGATCGTGAGCGGAGTTGACACGAAGCTTGTTGATGATCAACTGAAAACGACCAAACAAGGCATCGATAGACTCTCCCGGCTTCTGAACAAAGTTCTCATACTCACGCCGGTAAGTCTAAACAAGCCGACCCTTAACTGTCACCGTTCCCTCATGGTGTGCACTGAGCAGGGACTAGATCTCATGTGCGGTACTAAGGTGGCTCACCCTCTCATAGTCCGCTGAACCAAGTCCAGAGAAGAGAAAGTTCACCGCCTTGAAGTTCACCTCGTGCTGAGCAACAAGCGCCGGTGTGGTACGCTCAACAACGAGGAGCACCGTGAAAGTCATACTCTATGTAGCATTCCATATGTCCTCGCTCTGGTTAGCAAGAAAGCTTTCATCCTACCCTTCCAGCAGGGATAGCCATCTGAGCCAAGAACCAAAACCTTCCCAGAGTGCGCAATAGTCGCTATTGGTTTCTCACCGATAAAGGTATGAAAAAACCTAACTGGCTCTGATACCAATTGTAGGACCGAAATGTGCGACTAGAGGGGTGTTGAATAGGAGCACTTTCAAACTTAAATTCACAACTCCCCGAAACTGGTGCTAAAGAGAAGAACTAGACACCGTCCACTGAACATATATGTGTCTAGCAGCGCAAGGGTGCCGTCCACTAAGAGGATACGCACCAATGCGAGAAAAACCGAGATCTGACTCAAAGAGGGCATCGAGGCAACGAACTTTGCAAAATCTGCCAGATGACACTCACCTTACCAAAGTGCATCTCACTGACACACAGCAAGCAAAGAGAATAGTCTGGAAGTGGGGAATGCAAAAATCCGAAGCAAAAACACAGCGGAAAAGGCAATAAGCGAAAACACAACAACTACCCTGCTTGGGCCAGACTGTCCGGTAGCAGGGGCCGGAATGTCCGGTAGCAGTTGTCAGACTGTCCGATGGGATGGCCCAGCCAGAGTCCAACACCGGACTGTCTGGTGGGTGCTGCCGGACTGTCCGGTGGAACCGGATTGCCTGGTGGCCTCTGCCGGGCTGTCTAGTAGAGTCGCAGGCAGGGGGTTTTCCAACCCAAACCTGACCAAAGCTTGTCCAATCTTCACAAAATTTTGCACAGGCTATCTAGACCCTATTCCAAAACTTTTCCCAAAAGATCAATGCAAAGTGACCATGGGATCAGTGGGAATTTCAGATCTCGTGAGATGGCAATCTTTGGCAAGAAAGTGGAAAACTCAAAGGAAGCTTGCTCGTGGCAATCCAGCAGGATTGAGATGAACTAAGTCATAATCTCCACATCCTAGCAAGTCCAAAAGAGCCAATAGAATAGGATTAACTCGTGGGCTACACAAATCACCAAAAGCCCTTGAGTTCCATCTAAAAACCAACTAGAAAGGGGGGGGGAGAAAGATGGCTGCAAACATGAGCATGAAAATAGGACAAACCTTGCCTTGATTAGATGAGGAAATCTGTTCTTACAAGGCTCAACTCAGCCTACCACCCTTCATCCTCCCACTAATGCAAAGTACTAGCCTAGGGGACTCTCAAATCCTAAGCTAAGCACCCGATTTGCTCTCTAAGCACTTGGCTGGTTGGAGACTAAGCCTAGGGTTTCTAGAGGTGGAAGATTCCTCTAAATGACCAACCACTTATGTATTTATAGCCCTGGCCTAATCGACACATTTTACACTAAGACCCTTATATTACATAAACGCCCGTAGGGGCCAAAACTGAAAAGACTCAACTTTCTCGGGGATAGATGACCGCGATGGAGTCTTGATCTTCTTCGCCTACAAGCTAAATCCCAGATGACGTCCACGTGGCCAGTAGTCCAAATCCACCTATCGAGCCCCGGTTTTGAAGTTAGAAACCGGGAAACTTTAGGGTTTCCTTCCTAGGCCTGGAATGGCCCACTCCACTCTATCTCGGCAAGAATGAGCCCATTTGCTGAGTGTAGAAACTTGGTGATAGGGTGACGGATTTGAGCGAATCCGCCAATGTCCTCGCCCATCTTCGCGCCATGTACTCGAGCTGGAGCACCGTGGTGGCACCCGGCATCCCAAGTCCATCAGGGTCGCCACGCACTCCTTATGAGATCTTACTTGTGCCGTCACCGTGCCGCTCCTCTGTGTACCGAACTCCCATGGCCGACCGACGTCGAGCATGCCTCCGGTCCTTCGGAGGGCTTCCATTTATCTCCTATCCATCGAGGGCCTCCTTTCCATCGGAGGTCTTGTGCCCAAGTCCTTCTAGGTCTTTGGCTTCTGTTGACAATCACTCATCACTCCAGAGGTAATGGAGTTGGTCCATTGGCTCTCATGCAGCTCCACCGGACTCTTCGGTCTCATCGGACAGTCCAACAGAGCCTACCGGACAATCCGGTGCAGGGTCTACCCAGGGGCTTCCCACCGAACTATCCAGTGCACCGGACAGTCCGGTGGAGCCAGGGAAGCTACCCTGTTTCTGTGCTTTCGTTCTTCCGCCGCGGTTTTTGCATCTCAATTTCTTTTCCCACTATCTGACCATTCTTTTTACTTGCTGAATACCATTAAGTCGCACCTTGGTGCGGTGAGTGTCGAGTGGAGAACTTGTAGGTTTTCGGTGCTTGGGGTGGCTTGCGATCTTTGTGATCGTTGAGTTGCTTGCTCTTTCACACCTGGTGCGTATCCTTCCAGTGGACGGCACCTTGGTTTCTACTAGACATGTATCTGTTAAGTGGACGATGTCAAGCGTCTGTTCTCGTAGCACCAGTTTGGGGTTCATGATTTTGAGTTTTCAAGTGCTCCTATTCACCCCCTCTAGTCACATGTCTCGGTCCTACAAGTGGTATCAGAGCTGGTTAGGTTTCTTCATACCTTTACCGTTGAGAAACCAGTAGCGACTATGGCGCGCTCAGGGAAGGTTCCGGTTCTCGGCTTAGATAGCTATCCCTACTGGAAGGGTAGCATGAGAGCTTTCTTGATTAGCAAGAGTGAGGACATATGGAATGCTACTCAGAGTATGAATTTTGCGGAGCTCTCCATTGCCGAGCGTACCACACCAGTGCTCGTTGTTTAGCATGAGGCGAACTACACGGTGGTGAACTTTCTCTTCTCTGGACTTGGTCTAGTGGACTATGAGAGAGTGAGCCACCTTGATACCACCGATGAGATCTGGTCCCTGCTCAGCGTACACCATGAGGGGACAGTGACAGTCAAGGGTTGTCTTGAGGAGACTTACCGGTGCAAATATGAGAATTTCGCCCAGAAGCCGGGAGAGTCTGTGGATGCCTTGTTTGGTTGTTTTAAGTCCATCATCAACAAGCTCTATGTCAACTCTACCACCGCTGCTCTCCCGTACACTGATCATCAGCAGGCTATCAAGCTGCTGTATTCCTTGGACAGGAAAGTGTAGGACATCAAGAAGAACTCCATTCTTGAGTCAGCAACGTATGACACCTTGGGTGTAGAGGAGCTTTATAGCAAGCCCAAGACCATAGAGGTTGATTACCAGATGATAGATATTCTTGATGGTTTTGGCTCCAAGAGCCTGGCCTTGGCTTACTGCTCCAAGGAAGTTGCTATTAACCCACCACTTCATGGTTTTTCGTTCTCTGCTTTGATGTCTGTGACAGAGGAGAAGTTGGCATCACATGGAGATGATGAGCTTTGTCTGTTGTCTAGTCACTTTCAACGCACCTATGACAACCAGATGGACAAGAAGAGGGGTGAGAGGCCCAAATGCTTCGAGTGCGGGGAGGTCGGCCACTTCATCACCAAGTGCTTAAGCAAGCAGAACGACTACTACAAGAAGGGAAAGAGCCACTCCAGTGACTCCAACAAGTACCGCTTTGGCAAGCATGACTTTGGCAAGCGCGACCTTGCCAAGCACCACTCCAGCAAGATCAAGAACTTCGGGATGGCTTTCAAGAGCTACCAGAAGGACAACCAGAAGCGGGACAAGGCTTTCTTCGCCGAGCTTGGTGGTCTTTGCAGCAGAATGTCCTTTTTCTCCTCACCTTCGTCAAGCTCAAGCGATGAGGAGATCGTCACCAAGCGGGAAAAGAGGAGAGATCAAGGTGGTCTAGTTGGCCTCTACTTCGTCTCCACCAAGCCCAAGTGCAAGCACAAGATGAACCGGAGATCCTTCTGATCCATGGCACTTGAGGACAAGGACGACAAGGGCAATGACAATGACTTCTCTAATGAAGAGGTAACTCCTGAGCAAGCTGAGATTCTTGAAATGCTAGAGAAGAATAGTCGTGAGTTGAAAGCCCAAGATAAGATGTTGGAGAAGGCAGCTAAGAAGTTACAGAATCAGAAAGCCAAGCTTGCTGATGCTTTCGCTGAGATTGAGAGGCTGAAGAGTGTGCAAGCCCAGCATAGTGAGTTTGAGTGTCCTACCTGAGAGTCCCTGATGAGTGACCTTTGTGACTAGAAGAGCAAGTATGCTCATCAGGTAGAGGATATGGACAGGCTAAAGTTTGATTTAGACAAGCTCCCGTCTAAATTGGATGAGCCTACTTTGAGTGAGGTGCCTGAGTGTGAGTCTTGCCCCACCTAGTTGTTGACATAGCTAAGCTGAAAGTGAAGTGCAAGGGGTAGCTCAAGGAGTTAGAGGAGCTTAGGCCTAGACCCACGCTTTTGGGTGCGTGCATGGTCTGTCCTACCTTCAGGACTGAACCTGAGCAAGTGAAAGCTGACCTTGAGGTGCTTTCAGCACCTCTTGACACGTGTGTGAACTGTATCACTTTGAGGTTGCTGTTGGTGGAGAAGGATGCCACCATTATGAAGTTAGAGAAGTCTACTCCTTCCATTCCCTCTCTAGACTATGACACCTATGCTACCCAAACTTTAGTTCTGGAAGAACTGAGAAAGGAGAAGTTGATCCCTGAAGAGGACAACTGAGCTGGATGTACGCTAGAGAACCTTAGCTTAGGATGATCATAGAGGCAAGCAAGCATGGTGAGGGTGACACTAGTGGACTTGGATTGGTTGAGTGTAGTAGCTCGGGTGAGAAGAAGAGTGCCTAAACCAAGGTTAACCCTGCCTCTCCCTAGCTTAGTCTTATTGTTGATGTGGTTTACCATGAGCCTCCTAATGCTGCACCAAGGAAATCATATTGGTCACCCAAGCCATGACAAGCTAAGCTGGACAAGATTGACGAAGCAAGACCAACAGCCAGCACCACCTAAGGCTTTGCCACCACACCAAAAGCCCAAGTCACAGCCCCAGCGTATGCCCAAGAGACCTGTCTACCACTGTGAGTTTTGCCAGTGGAATGGTTGCATGGAGGAGCTTTGCTTCAGGAGGAAGTAGGCTGAGAGCCAAGAGAGAGCTTAGGGGAACTAGGATCAGTTCTACGAGGGTGGTAGGCAGGATCCTCCTTGTCGCAGCGAGTTGAGAGACCGCTTTGCTCGAGGAGAGAAAGGAGGTGGCTTTCAAGCCCGTGTTCCTGGTGGTGAGAGATGCTTTGCTGGCTGAGCTCCTAGTCATTTTCAGTGTGGCTATGGACCTCATGACCGAGGCTTTGGTAGAGGACTTGTGAGCTCACACTTTGGAGGTCGTGGATACCCAAATCGTCGTGATGCTTACTTTGACTCTGCTTACCCTACCTTTGAGCAAATGGCTTGGCACTAGTATAGCAGTTTTACTAACCCCAGTGCTAGACCATTTGCTCACTCTCGCTTCCCTTGATTTTGCAAGATCGGGGCCTAGAGGACATATGGATCATGGACTCTGGCTGCTCTAGGCACATGACAGGGCACCGCAGAGGTTCTCCAGCCTCAACCTCGTGAGCACTAAGGAGTACATCACATTCGGGGATAATGGTCAAGGTAAAGTGTTGGGTGTTGGTGATGTTTTGCTTTTTACCAAGCTTCCCTGAGAGAAGTTGCTTTGGTGAGGAGTTTGGGGTTCAATTTGGTTTCTGTCTCGCAACTTCTCAAGGGTTTGAGGTTCCCCTTAACGAGGGTTCTTCTTGTGTGCTTGATGCTAAGGAATACCTTGTTTGTTGGATTTTGCCGTATGGGTAGGTTTTTGAGGTTGATCTTGCATCTGTTTCTGGCCCTCCTCGATATTCGGTAGCTTGTCCTTCTACTGATATCTGGAAGTGGCATAGGAGGCTAGGCCATTTGAGTTTTGATCTACTAGCCAGGTTGAGCTCGATGGGTCTGATCCGAGGATTACCCAATTTGAAAGCAGAGAAGGATTTAGTGTGCCACCCTTGTCGTCATGGCAAGAAGGTTTCTGCTTCTCATGCTCCTGTTAATTAGGTTATGACCTCTTACCCAGGTGAGTTATTGCATGTGGACACGGTTGGTCCAGCTCAGGTATAGTCGGTCAGTGGGAAGTGGTATGTGCTTGTCGTTGTAGATGACTTTTCATGCTTTTCGTGAGTGTTCTTCATGGAGTTCAAAGATGAGGCTTTCGGTTTTGTTCAGGATCTGGTCTTGAGGTTAAGAAATGAGAGTCATAAGGCCATGAGGGCTATCCATAGCGACAATGGTGGAGAATTTCAAAACTCTCGATTCGAAACCTTCTGTCATGACCTACATCTCAAACACAATTCTCATCTCCTTATACCCCACCTCAAAACGGTGTCGTGGAACGAAAGAACCGCACACTTGTTGAGATGGCACAGATGATGCTCGATGAGCATAGGACTCCACGATGCTTTTGGGCTGAGGCTATGAATTCGGCCTGTTACATTGCCAACCGCATCTTCCTACGATCTTTCTTTGGGAAGACATTGTACGAGCTACGGTTTGGTAGGCAGCCTAGCGTCAAGCACCTACATGCAATTGGCTGTAAATGCTTTGTGCTCAAAAGGGGGGCATTTGGACAAATTTGAATCATGCCGCTTGGATGGTATTTTCCTTTGGTATGCCTCTAGGTCTAGAGCATATAGAGTGTGGATCCTTGATACCAAATAAGTGGTAGAGACCTACAAGGTCTCCTTCGATGAATCTATGCCCTGCACAACCCTTGGATTTGAGCTTTCAGGTGAAGATGAAGAAGGTGCTCCCATCATTGAAGATGAGGAAGGTCAAGTAGAAGTTGGTGAAGCAGGAGCCACTGCACCGGCTTTGAATCCTGCCCCCTCTGCTACGAGCTCTAAAGACGAAGAGGACCCTTGCCGACGGCTTCCTCCTCGCTCCCCCGATTGCAAGCTTGAGCAGAGGCTGGCCCCGCTAAGGATGCAGGAGAGGTGACCTCCGAGATTGTTCCATCTTGGCAGATCCAGTGGGATCACCCTCCACTTGGGATCATCAGTGATTTGCATGCGAGGACCTTGAGGTCCCACATAGGTTCTATTGCTTTCTTTGGTCATGCTGCACTTGTTGCCTCCTTTGAGCCCAAGGATGTTGGACACACTCTTTCTGATGATAATTGGGTCAATGCCAAGCATGAAGAGTTAGAAAACTTTGAGAAGAATGAGGTTTGGGTTTCGGTAGAGCCATCGCCATAATGCAATCCTATTGGTACAAAATGGGTTTTCAAAAATAATCAAGGGGAGGATGGCATTCTTGTGCAGCACAATGCTATACTTGTGGCTAAGGGTTTTTGTCAAAAAGAGGGGATAGACTATGAGCAAACGTTTGCTCCAATTGCACGCCTGGAAGCTATACGTATTCTCCTAGCCTTTGTAGCTTCCATGGGTTTTAAACTTTTTCAATTGTGAAGTCTGCTTTTCTAAATGGTTTCATTAAAGAAGTTTATGTCAAGCAACCCCCTAGATTTGAAAATGCTAAACACCCTGACCATGTTTACAAATTGTAAAAAAGCCTTGTACGGTTTGAAACAAGCCCCTAGAGCCTGGTATGATAGATTGAAAACCTTTTTGCTAAACTAGGGTTTCAAAATGGGGATTGTGGATAAGGCCTTGCTTCTCCTTAGTCATGGTAGTGATCTTCTTATTGTCCAGATATACGTGGATGATATCATCTTTGGTGGCTCATCTCACTCACTTGTTACCAAGTTTTTTGAACTGATGTCGAAGGAGTTTGAGATGAGCATGATGGAAGAGTTGCAGTTTTTCCTTGGACTACAAATCAAGCATGGCCATGAAGGGACCTTCATCCATCAAGCCAAGTACATGAAGGACATTCTAAAGAAGTTTGACAAGGGAGATCTAAAGCCTATGGCGACTCCCATGTCAACACAAACGGCGCTTGATGCAGATGAAGAAGGGGAGGTTGTGGACCAAATAGAGTACTGAGGGATGATCGGCTCACTTCTATACCTGATGGCGACTAGGCCGAACATCCAGTTTGTGGTCTGCCTTTGTGCGCATTTTCAGGCCTCACCAAGGACATCACACTGCCAAGCGGTGAAGCGCATCTTCATGTATCTGAAATACACTTCTGAGCTTGGTCTTTGGTTCTCTTCCGCTTCTATGCTCTCTCTCAGAGGGTATTCAGATGCTGACTCTACGGGTTGTCAGCTGGAGCGCAAGTCTACTTCCAGCACCTGCCAATTTCTCGGTTCTTCTCTTGTCTCTCGGTTCTCATGCAAGCAATCTAGCGTAGCCACTTCCACAACAGAAGCTGAATACATTGCTGCTGCTAGTTGCTGCTCCCAGCTGCTTTGGATGAAAGCTACATTGAGTGACTTTGGCCTGAGTTTTAGGAAGATCCCTTTCCTAGAAGACTCCACTTTTGCTATATCTGTAGCTAAGAACCTTGTCTTGCACTCTAGAACCAAACACATAGACATGAGGTTTCACTTCCTGAGAGATCACTATGAGAAGGGAGATATAAACATGATCCATGTGGAAACCGAGAACCAGTTGGCCGACATCTTCACCAAACCCTTAGAGCTTAGTGTGTTTGCTCGCTTGTGTGGGGAGCTTGGTGTTTGTTACCCCTTTTAGTTTGGGGTAGCTTTGCTACAGTGTAGTTTTTGTTTTGGTTCTTCATTGTTTTTCTTTGTTTTCCTTGCATTGTCTATCATACCATGCATTGCATTGTATCATATGCATTTTCACCCCACTTGCTTGTGCTAGACTATACAGTTGCTTGCATGATCATGGTTGGATAGGCTCCTTGAATCTGTCTAATATCATTTGTGAGCTAAGTTACTTTTATTTCTTGAAAATAAAAAACCATGATTACCACTTGACTTGGCTACCTAGCATGTGTAGGAATGTTGAATGCTATGCTATATTCTCATGCTTGGGTATGCTAGTCGTATGCATTTGATAAGTTGATGGCTAAGCATTTATGACACCTTGCCTAAACCTAAAATCTGAACTACAATTGTATACAAGTTGTGTCTTATGAGCTGAATTGAAAAGATCCAGGTGGGTTCGCTTGTCATACTGTTCTAGTTACAGATATCTTGCCTTTGCACTTTGGAATGAACTTGGACTAGTCTGTGTATGACCAAAACCTTGTCTTAAGCTTCTAATCTTTCTCTGAACCTAGGCTTGGCATTGGTTGGTAAGAAGTGGCTAAGACAAGTTAATAACCCTTGGCAAATAGTCACACATGCATGAAGTTCAATATTGCTAATTATGAAATATGCAAGTCTCTAAATTGCTTATGGCCTGTTGTATATGCTTTGGTTGAGAGTAGCACCCTTGTATGTTCTGCTAGCACCTTGTTGTTCATGCCTATCTTGCTAGATGCTATTCATGTTGGTGATGCTTTCTTTTCAACTACCCTGAAGAACATGCTCCTGATCTGTATAAGATAGATTCAACTGAGCTTGTTTGCATGCTTCCTTGCCCTCACTTGCTCTATATGCTAGAACTCATATTTAATAGCTTTTTATCCCTACTGAGCTCTTCATGGTACACTTCCTGCATTTCAGGGCATATTTTGAGGGGGAGTTGTCTAGTTCAGGGTGAGTCGGATTCTATGAACCTTTGATTTGTCCATTGTCAACATGGGGGAGAGATGTTGACTTATGGGACAGATTGCTGTTCCCAGGGGGAGTTCATTGACAAAGGGGGAGAATTCTGGAGATATCTAGTTGAGGGGGAGCTGTGCATTCATCTTGCATTTGAGAGGAGGGGGAGAATTCTAGAGAGATCTAGTTGAGGCAGAGCTGTCCATTCATCTTGCATTTGTGAGGATGCATTTCAAGGGAAGTTTGAGCTTTGCATGCTCTTGCATCGGTGCGTTGAGCCTTTTGCCTTTTTCTAGAGGGGTAATGCTTTAGTTTGATCCACTGCGTTGAGCGGTTTCCCATGTCTTAGGGGGTCGATCTTTGGTGTTGTTTTTGTTGTCTCGATTTGCCGTTTCTCTACTTGTGTTTGGCTTTTGGGCATTTTGAGCAACTTTCTTCTTTTCTTCTTTCTTTTGAGTATTTTGAGCTTGCTCGCCGTCGGTTGGCCATGGGAGTTAGGTACACAGAGGAGTGGCATGGCGACGGTAGGAGTAAGACCTCCGAAGGACTGCGAGGTGACCCTAATTGACGGGGGATGCCGGGTGCCACCGCGGTGCTCCAATCCGTGTACATGGCGCGAAGACGTGCGAGGGCATTAGTAGATTCGTTCAAATCTGCCACCCTGCCACCAAGTTACCAAGACTCAGCGAATGGGCTCAATTCTCGCCGAGATAGAATTGAGTGGGCCATTCGAAGCCCAGGAAGGAAACCCTAAGTTTCTCGGTTTCTGATTTCAAAATTGGGAGTCGATCGGCGGATTTGGACTACTGGCCACATGGACGTCATCTGGGAGTTAGCGTGCAACCAAAGAAGATCAAGACTATATCGTGGTCGTCCGTCCTCGAGAAAGTTGAGTCTTTTCTTGTTTGGCCCACACGGGTGTTTATGTAATATAGGGGTCTTAGTGTAAACGGAGTCAGTTAGGCTTGAGCTATATATACCTAAGTGGCTGGCCATTTAGATGACTCTTCTACCTATAGAAACCCTTGGCTTAGCTTTCCAACCAGCCAATTGCTTAGAGAGCAAATCGGGTGCTAATATAGGATATAGAGTCACCTAGAGCTAGCACTTTGCATTAGTGGGAGGATGAAGGGGGTAGGCTGTGAGGAATCTTGTAAGAACTGATTTCCACTTCTAATACAAGGAAGATTCATCCCAAATTCATGCTCATGTGTGCAGCCATCTCCTTCCCCCTCCTCTAGTTTGGTTTTTGGATGAAACTCAGAGGCTTTTAGTGATATGCATTAACCATGAGTTAATCCTATTCTTTTGGCTCTTTTGGACTTGGTAGGATGTGGAGATTATGACTTAGTTCATCTCAATCCCGCGGGATTGCCACGAGCAAGTTGTTCTTTAGTTTCCCCCTTTCTTGCCCAAAGATTACCGTCTCACGAGATCTGAAATTCCCTCTTATCCCTTGGTCATTTTGAGTTGATCTTTTGGGAAAAGGTTTGGAACAGGGTTCAGATAGCCTGTACAAAATCTCGTGATGATTGGACAAGATTTGGACAGTTTTGGGGTGTGAAAACTCATTTTTTGTGACTCCACTGGACTATCTGATAGGCCACCGGGACTCTCCGATCTCACCGAACAGTCCAGCATAGCCTACCGGATAATCTAGTGCAGGGTCTGCCCAGGGGCTTCCCACCGGACTATCGGGCAGCCCCCACCGGACTTCCGGTGCACCGGACAATCAGGCCCCTGGCATAGGACAGTTCATAGAAGCTAGGGAAGTTTCCCTATTTCTGTGCTTTGGTTCTTCCACCGCGGTTTTTGCATCGGATTTGCTTTTCCCACTATCTAACCATTCTCTTGCTGTATACCAATAAGTCGCACCATGGTGTGGTGAGGTCGAGTGGAGAACTTGCTGGTTTTCGGTGCTTGGGGTGGCTTGCGATCTTTGTGATCATTGAGTTGCTTGCTCTTTCACGCCTAGTGCGTATCCTTCCAGTGGACGGCAGCTTGGTTTCTGCTAGACACGTATTTGTTCAGTGAATGGTGTCTAGCGACTATTCTCATAGCACCAATTTGAGGGTCATGATTTTGAGTCTTCAAGTGCTCCTATTCAACTCCCCTCTAGTCTCACGTCTCGGTCCTACATTCTGTGCAACCTAATTGCTTGTTACAATCTACGACATGCCGCTGTAGCATGTGCATGCGACCTACCGATATATCAGCGTAGTTCAAGCACGCTAATTATACATGTCATAAATTGAATCTGTCTAGTTAGATGGACTTCTTTGGAGGCCCTCGTTAAAAGCCGAATTGATTATGTAGATCTGTTGTATCATGTTTTTAGTTAGGGCTTTTTATATTGGAACGCGGTTTTGGCCTTTTGTTCTGCTTATTCATGCCTGATGGAATACTCGATGCTCTCACATTGGTCGACCTACCGATCCAGCAGGAATTTAACATTTAGATCTGTTATGTACGCTTTACAGGGAGAACATGAGCCAATTCCTATGACCAACCCACCTTCCTGACTACAAGGTCAAGCCAGGTGGCACGGCCGCACCACCATGCACAACCAGGATTGGCTCCCCAACTCTGAGCCGATCGGAGCCGCACGATAGGGAGACGAGTATCCCCGGCTCTCGTGTGCTCTGCGTCCAAACCACACCATACACCGGTATTTGAGCGCAACACAGAGTGAGCTGATATCTAAGCCCAAAATCTTGGTTACATCCAATAGAGTTGGGGTCATGGGACCTTGGCCAAACAAGAAGCAATTCAGTGAATCAAACCAATTGCTCTGAGCGCATTTTCTTGCTTCTCTATAGGGGATAGAGTCAAAGAATGTGCATCGGCTATGCCTATGTTCTGCCAAAAAGATCAGTCATGTTATTTGGCTACTTATTTGTACCAATTCACCCATTCCTCCATGGGGAATGGCCAAGCCCTAAGTTGGCCAATCCAGCATTTTGGATTTGGATTTTGAGCTACAAAAGGGATTCGTTTGGATTCAGCAGAAATCAAATCCGATGGAGGTTCAAAAGTTTGAGGACCTAAGCTGAAAGATTTTGAAGACGGAGACTGAGGAATCAAGATATCATTGGGCAACACATTCACAACAAGAAAAAGAGGAAAACATGAATAACAGAAGAAATATTCTTTTCTACAAAAAAAAGAAGGGCTGGAGCAAATACCTTCAAGCCAAAAATCTTCTAAGGCAATGACTCTGCCATTACTGAGCTCATTTTGTTTGCCATGCTTAGGATCTACAAGGAAAATCTATACAAGGAGGGTAGCTAGTGGGGTAAGCTAAGCTAATGTACGTGTTATGTGTTGAAATTCAAAGTTCGATTTCAATGTCTATTCCCCAAAGATGAGCCGATGGAGCATCGGTTGAAATTTCAGACAAGTGGGCCCAAGCATAATACTGACGGCCTATTTACAAGCAGAGATATGAAGAATAAAAGCAGAGGCTCAGTATGATACTATCATATCGGCTCATGAAAGTATGGAGAACGGGACAAAAAGACTAATTAACATGAAGCTTCATTCATTACTAGATATTTTTACAAGGCAAAATATTACGCAAAAGATAAACAAGGGGCTAATCCACTTGGAGCCGACACCACGGCCATTGAAACCCTAATGGCTGCTAAGACATCCCACTGGGAGTGACTACCCTACTGCAGCTCCTTCACTGGCAATGAGGACGTTGGACCCTTGGAGGAGATGGAGAAGGTGGCTCTTTTCACTTCCCCTCCGATGCCTTAAACCACGGCATGTCGACGCTGGAGGAAGAGGAGTAGTCAAGGATGTCGTTGGAGCAATCGCTAGTAGCATCGCTTGAGGTGTCAGGGTCTGAGGCTTCAAAATCCTAGAAGCCACCATCCTCGTAATCTGAAGGGAGCTCCAACGGTGACAACGGCGGTGATGGTGGGGACACGTTCCATGACGGGGAGCCCGGTGCATCTTCTAGGTCCACAGTGATGCCAATGGGGGGCTATAGATGTCAGGGCCCCAAATGGCCAAACAGGCCTTATCGGTGTCAGTGAGTGACTCCTCCTTTGCCACCTTGGCTGCGTTGGTTGGCGGTGCTAAGCCCTGCCTTGCAGCCGCAAGGGGCGCAAACCTCAGTGGTACATCTATGAAGGGAGGCAGCGATGGTGGAGAAGGGAATGGTGGCGACGATGTGGTATTGCTCCCTACGGATGTCTCCGTCAGTGAAGATCTTTCGATTGGGGATTTCTTGCTGATGGAAAAGGGGAAGAAGATGGGAACATTATCTATAGCTAAGGTGATACCTAAATACTACAAAAGAAGCTGAGGAGATGCCAGGAGCGGTTTATGAGGAAGGCGTGTAGGTTGACATGCCAGAAATTGTGGAACCGCGTGATTCTTTGTCGACGTACAAAAGCCATAAATGCAAGTGATCCATTCCGGGCTTTGCATCCACCAAAAAGTCTCCAAACAATTCTCATATTTCCTAAGCCTTCAACTTTCAAGGAGGAAGGGTATGGAGCTACAAGAAAAATGTGTGCAAAAGCTAGGGGGGCATGTGTTATTGCCAAAATCTAGCCGATTGGTATTTGGGCTGGATCGGCTAAATGGGCTGAATTAGCCGATCGAATTGGTAGTTGGATTGGCTGATGGGCTATAATCGATCGCCCAAGGAAGTGGCGATTCCAAGGGCCAGTAGGCAATGTATCTTATGTTATTTCGAGTCAAGCTAGGTTTAGCCCAAATAGGTTTGAGTTTTTTCGTTATTCTAGCTAGAAGCCGACTTGATGTCCAAGTCTTCGGACTATAAATAGAACCAGGGCTTTGGAATAATTATTTTTTCGAAAGCTATGGGGAATGTGGTATTGCCAAAATCTAGCAGATTGGCATTTGGGCTGGATCAGCTAAATGGACTGAATTAGCAGATCGATTTGCAGTGGGATCGGTTGATGGGCTATAATCGATCGCCCAAGGAAGAGGCTATTCCAAGGTCCAGTAGACCATGTATCTTATATTATTTTGAGTCAAGCTAGGTTTAGCCCAAATAGGTTAGGGATTTTTCGTTATTCTAGCTAGAATCGGACTTGATGTCCAAGTCTCCGGACTATAAATATGTACCCATACACATGTAATAAAGTTCACGACAGACATTCCCTAATAGCGGTTGTCTCCAATCTCTCTCGACACATCGCCACCTATGAGCAATTAGGGTTTTTCAAGGTAATTGTCATGCTGCTCTAATGTTTCTCAGACTCATTAGGGCATTAGGGCGTGAACCATATGGTGAACCGTGTATTGAAGCATTTTTTATGGAACGGTTTGCTAGTTATCTTGGTGAATCTCACATCAAGCTCTGCTTGACATGAGAGTTACTGTTTACCTAGATGAATATCGCGTCAAGCTCTACATGGTGTGAGATCTATCAGTTATTCCAATGAATCTCGTGTTGAGCTTTGTTTGACACGAGATTCATCGTTTACTTCGCATGGTTATCGATCTAGTTATGTTTCCTGCTCTTCATGCTATAGATCGATCATCAGGTAGCCCATTTTATGCTACCTAATAGCTTGTCACAACCCACAACGTGTCGCTGCAACACGTGCAAGCGACATGCCATTCGATCAGCGTACCATGGGCACCCTACCTTCACACGTTGTAATCTGTATATGTCTATCTAGATAGGTCTCTTTGGGGGCCTTGGTCAGAAGCCAATCTGGTTATGCAGATCTTTTATATCGTGCTTTTAGATAGGGTTTATTTTCATTCGTGGATGCAGGTTTGGCTATCATAATGCTTCATCTATGTCATCGACCATCGAAGCACCTACACGCGTGCCAACAGGAGTTCACTATCTCTCGTGTTGCCGATCCGAGTGATTAGGCATGAATTTAATGTTTAAATCTGTTGTGTATGCTTTATGGGGAGAACCAGAGCCAACCACCGCATCCACCCAACCTTCCTAGCTGTAAGGTCAAGCCAGGTGGCACGCTTGCACCGCCACCGCCACCTAGGATCGCCTCTTCATGGAGCCGAGCGGAGCCGCACTAAAGGGAGAAGAGTGTAGCAGTAGCGCGATCCCCGGCTCCTAGTGTGTTCACGCCGCCGAACTTACGCCCGCCGGTTTTCCGCGGCAACACCTGGCTAATCTTCATTGAAGCTTGGAGGGGAAACACCCGACAAATGAACGGTATGTGTGCCATGCCATTCACTTTCTGCATCCCTGTGTTTTCCCTGAGAATTGCCAAGTCCTGCCTGAATGACCGTTTCTATCCCACCGTGAGAGTAGTGATGTATCTTTAATTTCAGCATTATTAGTTCTAGTTTGCGTAGTTTAATTTCAAAAAAAAATTGTATCATAATAAACAACTCCCATAATTAAGTTCACATGCTAGCTTCATTTTGGCGATGATGAATAGTTGCTCTATCAAGTGAATGGTTTAATTCTTGCATGTCAAATTATGCTTAGCTTAGTCCCATGATGGTGAATAAAAAGAAGTGAACCAAAAGTTTTACCTTGTGGATGCCAATTGTGATAACAAGCGTAAGTTGTTGAGAGACAATGATATGACATAAAAGTTGGATGGTTCTTTCATGTTCTTAGTAAGATGAATACCTTAGGTTTTTATTTTTAAAATGACAAAATAAAGCTCCCCCTAGTCAAAATTACTACCAGAGCCAAAAGAATGCTTCAAATGATCTAAACCGCTACATAGAGCTACTTAGAGATGTCTTGAGCTTTGTTAAATTTTGAGTCTCATTGAGGGGAAATATCACCTTCTCTTGATCGCTGGAGTACAAAAGCAATAAATGCAAGTGATCCATTCCAGACTTTGCATCCAGCAAAAAGTCTCCATACAATTCTCATATTTCCCAAGCCTTCAAATTTCAAGGGCGAAAGGTATCGAGCTGAAACAAAAATGCATGCAAAATCACAGCAAAAAGAAAAAAAATGCGTGCAAAAGCACGTCAAAATTAAAAGCATGCTAGTTCAAGCATGGAAAAAAGAAACAAAGCTCCATATCCTCTCCAAATCAATAAAGGCTACAAGGGATGAAAAATCAAGAGAAGGAGACACTTTTGTTGCACCACTCATACTCCAGTGCTCAAATAGAATAAGTTACAGAGTGAGAGCCAATGGACCGGCCTCATTGCTCTCCTGGTGTGATGTGTGATTGTCAACAAGGTGAAGACCTCCAAAGGATAGGAGGGCCTCCGATGGACGAGAGGTAGGAGATGAAGACCAAGATGGACTCCGGTAGAATACCTCGATGGACAGAGGCAAAGGCTCAGCGTTTGTCGATCACAGGAGCTCGGTACACTAAGGGGCAGATTGGCAACGATGGTTTAAGTCCTCTGATGGATGGTGAGACAGCTTCGATGGATAGGAGAAGTCTGGTGCATCCGTGAAGAAGAGCGAGAGTGCTTTAGCGGCCTCAGCTCAAAACGGCTACCCAAGCTATCTAAGCCTTGGTGAGTTGGGCCACGACTCGCCAAGATAGAAGAGATGGGCCAAATTCAGCCTTGGTGGAGACTTCCAAAAGTTTCCCAGTTTCTAACTTCAAAATCAGGGGCAGATCGCAGCTGGCCACATGGAGAACATTCGAGGATTGCGTGGAACTTACAAAGATCAAGAGTTCATCGTGTCGTCCATCCCGAAATATCTTGTACTCTTTCGTTTTAGCCCCTCAGGGCATTTCTAGTTGTAGGAACCAAAGTGCAAAACTATCTAAACAGCACTAGGGTACAAATAGGATAAGGGTTGGCCATTAGAACCTATCTTGTCTGCTAGGGTTAGTCCTTGTCCTGTGATTTTCGTCCTCAAGCCTTGAGCTCCATTTCTAGAAAAGTTAGAGTAAGATTTAGCCTCCAAATCAACGGGGAAGGTGAGGGTGGTTTCTTGGGACGAGATCCTTGGTTTTAATCTAAATCTTGAGACCCTTTTGGGCCATCTAATCCAAGTGATTTCGTGCAACAAGCTTGTGTTCTTCTCCCCTTTTCCCTTTGGCTTTTGGCTCCAATCCTTGGCTTTTTGGGTGTTCGCTTTGGCCAAGCTTGGATCCATCCTATTGCTGGTGTTTTGGACTTGCTAGGACATGGTGATTCTATCATAGAACATCTCAATCAAGAAGGATTGCCATGAGCAAGTTGTTCTTGAGTTTTCCACTTCTCTTGCTCAAAGGTTCCCTCTTCACAATATCTGAAATTCCCACAAATCGCGTGATGTTTTTCCATAGAAATTTTGGGAATTCCTTTGGAATGGGGATAGGATAGTGTGTGTTACATTTTGTGAAGTTTGGAGTCCATTTGACCAAATTTTGGATCATTTTTGAGTGAGATTTTCTGCTCCCCAGATTTCCTGCAGTTTCTATCCGGTTCAAAGCATCGAACGGTTCGGTAGTCAAACCTTTGAATTTTGAACCGAAATTTTGTGGAGATCTTTTCCTATGTATCATAAAACTCCCATAAATATTTCATACTTTTTTTGAGGTGTTTGGCCTGATTTTGGTGCTCTTCTTTTGGGGATGGTTTTGCTGTTTTTGAGCACCGGACGGTCCGGTGTGCACAACATTGGATGGTCCAGTGCGTGTCAGAATTTCAATTCTTCTTCAATTGAGCTGAAAATTTCTGAACTTGTTCTTTGACTCCTAATCAACCTTCAGTAAAAATTTCATAATTTTTGGAGTTGATTACTTGGAGTTTGGGATCAAAGCTTTTCGGGGTGTCAGTCTGTGTACACCGGAGGGTCCGGTGCTCAACCATCGGACAGTCCGGTGTTCACAACTTGCTCCTTTTTCTCTAATTTTTTTAGGAGATGTTGCTTAGTGCCTTGTGAGGGCATGGTAATGTTTGTGGGATTTTTGAATCTTCTGTTCTAGGTTTTGTTAATTTTCTTTACAACCCTGTCTGGCTGAATTCTGATGTCTTCCCAAGGTTGGCTTCTTTTGTATCTCTTCTCTTCGGTGTTTGAGTGTGTGCTTTGAGAGCCAATGGACTGGCTCCATTGCCTCTAGAGTGATCAGTGGTTGTCAATGGAAGCCAAGACTCAGAAGGACTTGGCCACAAGCCCTCCGATGGACTAGAGGTAGATGGAGAAGAAAGACGTCCGAAGGACAGGGATCATGCTCGGCTTCAGTCGACCATGTGTGTTTGGTACACTGAGGGGTGGCATGGCGACGGCAAGTGTAAGACCTCCAAAGGACTATGAGGTGACCCTGATGGACAGGGGATGCTAGGTGCCTCCGTGGTGCTCCAACCCGAGTGCATGACATAAAGACATGCAAGGGCATTGGCGGATTCGCTCAAATTCGCCACCCTGCCACCAAATTACCAAGACTCGGTGAATGAGCTCACTTCTCATTGAGATAGAGTGGAGTGGGATGTTCTAGGCCTAGGAAGGAAATCCTAAAGTTTCTTGGTTTCTGACTTCAAAAGCGGGGGTCAATCGGCGGATTTGGACTACTAGGCCATGTGGATGTCATCTTGAAGATTGCGTGCAACTGAAGAAGATCAGGACTCCATCGCGGTCATTTCTAGTTTAGCCCTTGTGAGCATTTCCATAATATAGGGGTCTTAGTGTAAACCAAGTCAGTTAAGCCTGGGTTATAAATACCTAAGTGGCTGATCATTTAGGTGACTCTTCCACCTCTAGAAACCCTAGGCTTAGCTTTCCAACCAGCCAAGTGCTTATAGTGAAAACCGGGTGCTAATCTAAGATTTGGAGTCCCCTAGAGCTAGTACTTTGCATTATTGGGAGGATGATGGGTGGTAGGCTGTGAGGAACCTTGTAAGAACAGATTTCCTTCTCTAATCCAAGCAAGATTCTTCCCCAAATCGTGTTCATGTGTGCAGCCATCTTCTTTTCCCCTTTCTAGTTTGGATTTTGGATGAAACTCAAAGGCTTTTAGGTGATTTGCTTTGCCCGCGAGTTAATCATGTTCTTTTGGCTCTTTTGGACTTGCTAGGACATGGAGATTATGTCTCAAAATATCTCAATCCCATAGGATTGCCACGAGCAAGTAGTTCTTAACTTTTCCCCTTTCTTGCGCAAATCTTGCCTTCTCACGAGTTCTGAAATTCCCGCTAATCCATTGGTTATTTTGAGTTGAACTTTCGGGAATAGCTTTGGATTAGAGTCCAGATAGCCTGTGCCAAATCTCATGAAGTTTGGACATGTTTCATTGTAGTTTTAGGTATGGAAACTCAAGTTCCTCAGTTCCACCATCCGGCATTGCCACCGGACTCTCTAGTAACCTACCGAGCAATCCGATGGCTTGCACCGAACAGTTTGGCATTGGACTTTGTCCCAGCCTCTACCGGACAGTCCGGCGTGTCCTGCCGGACAATCCGGTGCCATCGGACTTTGTTACTAGACTGTCCTATAGCTTCTACCGAATAGTCCGGCTGCTTCTACCGGATAGTCCAGTGTGGCCAGGGCCGCTGCCTCGTTTCGCAATTTCGTTCTTTTGCTGTGTTTTTGCATCGGCTTTGCTTTTCTGACTATCTGACCATACACTTTGCTTGTTGTGTTCTAGTAAGTCGCATTTAGGTGCGGTGAGTGTCGAGTGGTGAAATTACAAGGTTCCTTGCATGCAGTGACTTGCGATCTTTGTGGTCATTGAGTTGCTGGCTCCTTCTCGCCTGGTGCATATCCTTTCAGTGGACGGCATCTTGCATTTGCTAGACATGTATTTGTTCAGTGGATGGTGTCTAGCATGAGTTTTGTGAGTTCCGGTGCACCAAGTTTGGGGGTCATGATTTTGAGTTTTCAAGTGCTCCTATTCACCCCTACCTCTAGTCGCACGCCTCGATTCTACAAGTGGTATCAGAGCCAGTTGGGTTTCTTCATACCTTTACCAGTGAGAAACCAGTAGTGACTATCACTAACTCTAGGAAGATTCTTGTCCTTGGCTCCGATGGCAACTCCTACTAGAAGGGTAGGATGAAAGCTTTCTTGATTAGCTAGAGTTAGGACATATGGGACTCTACTCAGAGTAAGACTTTCAGGGTGCTTCCTGTTGCTGAGCGTACTACTCTAGTGCTCGTTTCTCAGCACAAGGCTAATGCCAAGGCAGTGAACTTTATCTTCTCGGGACATTGTCCAGTTGATTATGAGAAAGTGAGCCACCTCAAGACTACTCGTGAGATATGGTCCCTGCTGAGTGCACACCATGAGGGTCCTGCTACTATCAAGGGCCATCTCATTGAGACTTACAGGTGTGAATATGAGAATTTCGTCCAGAAGCCTGGTGAGTGTGGCGGAACCGTCAATTTAATCCAAGCTAAGCACACCTGCCACCACGTGGCTCGCAGTGCACTTAGACCGAATCAAACCCGGTCGTCCATCAAGCAACCCAACAGGGCACTCGATTGAACCATAACCCAGGGATGCTGACATCATACACGTTAAGACCTCCAAGGAGCCACAACAATTACAACAAATCAGCATTTCATACAAACATAGCTTGATTTCTCACAAAACATTTGCTCAGAATGATGTACAATCATAGTTGAAATAAAACTTCAAAATAACTCACAGCGGAATACATAACATTTTATATATGCTAATAGGCAGCGGAAATAAAACATCAAGGCACGACACCGAGCCCACCGTGTCATCCTCAATCACAAACTGACATGTACCTAAAAAATATCAACAATAAATGATGAGTACGTGGAGTACTCATAGGACTTGCCTGAGGCCGGTATCAGCCCGACACATTTGAGAGTATGTAAGGCATTTGTGGACTTGACTTCTAACCCGCATAAGCTTACTAAAAGTGAGTCCTTACTTTCAAGGGTCATTCATTTTTAAAGCACAAGCCTCATTTGATACATTATAGTTATCATCATGATCCATAATTCATGTATCTCATCATCTCAACATATATGTCAACAGAAAGTAACTTGCAGAAATGTAAGCATACAAGTACATGCAAGTAATATTAAAAGCATGATTAAATAAATAAGATATTAAAGTTATTACTACGTTGCCCGTCAATGATATTGGCATTCTCACACCTGCTAAGCATCAGCGATTCGAATCGATTTCTAATTCCCAGGAATAACTATCATGCCAGGGGTATATGCTTACTAACAATTGCATTCCCACATATATCCCCCATCTCCACTTGTTCAATCTCAAGTTTGATTCTAACCCACCATTCCCTAGGTTTAGCACCTACGGAGCGATACCATGGCATACCGAGTCACCCTTCCTTTGAGTCAAGCACCCCTAGGCCCCATGGTAGGACCAAGTCTCTGTTCTTCGGATGGTTCAAGTAAGACTTCCCACTTCCCAGATAAGCATTCTAGCAATGTTATGCCGATCAGCAGGCAAACAGTGAACGAGCCTTGAACGACTCGAGTGGAGTCCACCAAACCATCCACATCATTTTTCATCATAATATACCCATAGCTCTGCCTGTTCTCATCTTTCCATCACATCATATCATATTTCTTTTGAATTTAATTTTTTGTAAAACATTTTTGAGCCCTATCATCTTGCGAGTGAATATCTTCACTCGACTTCTATCGTCTAAGAATGACTAAGCATAGACTTTGTCCTATTCATACTACTTAGGATATCAAGGATTTATGTATGTGGGGTTTCATACAACTCCAGAACGTAATGCACAAACAAATTTAGGGTGGTGAGACACTCTAAATAGGTGTTGATGCCTAAGGGGCCTACCTTTGTTGTTGAAGTAACTTGAACAAATTTGTCAGGTTGTGAGGCTTCGCCCTAGGCAACCCCCTGATCACTTGGACTACTCCTTCCAAATACCACTTCAGGGGCCTCCTGGTGGTATTTGGGTCTTAGTTGGTCTTTTGGATGACATCGCTTGAAATAGAACCACACACTTGCTTCTTGACCAAATATCTAATGATGCAGTGCATAATATGCATGGAGATAAAGTACGCACACAACCAATCATTTCATGGACAGGTAGAAAGGTGATTGATAAAGTACCTGTTGGTGGTTGTGATTTCAGGGGTTCGACTGCCAAGTCCTAGGTGAATAAATGGGGTATACACAATATTCTATGCGGAACTCAAAGGGTTGTTTCATGGCACCACAGAAAAAAGTTTGGGGGAGGATATGCCAAGAAGAACCCATCCTCCGACCCCACCCCTTAGAGGAAGGACCTCGATATTCAACCTATGACAACGACAATGGTTGAGTGGTTGAAGAAATTGAGGATGCTCTGCACTAAGTTGAGTAGAGTGTTAGCATCGATCTGTTCTACCCATTGGATGTGATAGGGACTCAACTCCAGCATACGGCCGTCAACAAAAGAAATGTGCTTCACTGATAGGATGGATATTAGAGTAATTCAACTCCAGCATAGGTCCGTCAACCAAAGATTTGTGCTACACTCATAGGATGGATATTAAAGTTGACTCTGCCATAGCAACCGTCTCTATCTTTCCCACTCAATATGTCTAGGAATGAAGAGCTTGCTTGAGTACTCTCTAGGAGGGACCAAGGCTCTGCGAAACATGATCCCGAGCCTCAACAGCTTGTGATATGATAGTAGCAGCAGCAGAAGAGCCTCTTTAGAAGTACTTGGCCGTGATCGCAATTGTGTCACTTGGGAAGAATGTTAGACTATAGACAAACATGATGCTGGAGCGGGAGATCCAACGTTAATGTATGAGACATTCACCAAAAGAGAGCAACACCATGAGACTAAATTTATCGACACTCCCGACACCATACAGACAGTCCAAAAGGTAGCATCAGAGATATAACGGAATAAGAGTAGAGAGAGGTTGGCCTAACAGAAGTGAGCAAACACAAGCAGCATCGTCGTCACCTAGGGTGTAAGCAAGCTTGGGGAAGGCAATGCCAGGTAATATCGAAGCTCAGTTTCTTGGCAATCACTAGCAAGAAATAAGCTTGGGGGAAGATCACCAAGTGAGTACCCCGAATGCTCTGTACTGAATTGAATATCTCAAATCCTGAAAATTGCCATGACACCAAAAAAATATTGACTTTTTGTTATGCCAAATAAAAAAATACCTATGAAAATTTGCATAATCTAAAAACAACAAAAAGATTGGCATTTTACCATGAATAAACTAACTCCTATAATGCTAGAACTTTGTTTATATCGTTGCTTGAAGGAAATGATGAATAGTTGCTCTGTTAATTTCTTGTAAGTATTCCATTTACAACTTGACACTCTCCTAAAATTTTGAACTTATTGGCATTTGTTGTGATCCTACCTTTAATCTTTAACCTTATGGGAGCAAGTGCTTTCAAAACCATATCTAAGTTATTGTGAGATGTGATATAATCAAAGTATGAGTTTAACCTATTTGATCTAAGTTAGGTCAATTCTTGGAGTTTTATTTTTGGAAAATTATAATGAGAAAGTTCCTCAGTGGTTTAAATGCCTATCCAGAGCCAAATGCTTACATGATGAAACCTCTACTTTTGCTACCTTTTGTTACGTTGAGTTTTGTCAAATTTTGAGTTCTTATGAAGTAGTGGCACTTCGAGTCCCGATCAAAATCCCTCACACCCACCTTCATTTGCTAGCCATTCTCTGTCTGGTTATGCTTAAATCTACACTGGATTCAAACATCCACCTTCACTAGACATTTCTCCACCATATTCATCATCCACTTACCTATCCACAAATATGGTCTTACAAATATATACTCCTATCATATTCCAGCAACACCCCCAAAGTTCTCTTACAAGAGGAGACATGGAGCTATCAAAAAATAAGAGAAGAAAAAAGAAAAAAAAGTGAACAAAAAGGGGAATGAAAAAGGAAGAGAAAAGAAAACAATAGCTCCATGCACTCAAAAGCTTCAAAATTTCAAGAGGGGATTCTTCAAATAAGGAGTTTCCATCCATAGACCATATCCATCCACAAAACAAATCCACTATCCTTTGATTGAGATGAGAAGTATCACAAACTTCGCTACGACCAATTTTTGACTCAACAAAATACATGACATAGTTAAGCTAACTTTATCCCAACCTTGAGATCCACATAAGCCTTTAGTTGATAGGGAAAAGTCTGGCCAATGGCCTGATGAGGAATCTAAAACCACTTGAGTGATTGTGGATACCATTTGAGGAACTTAATGCTTTTATTTCAAAAATTTCCAAAACCCTCCGAGCATGAAACCAGAATAGAGATAAAGTTCGGTGTTACTCTACTAGGGATTGTTCCATCCCTCAACCACCAAAGAAAAGGTGACAAAAGCCAAAAGTCCCACAAGTATGGACAAAAAGGTTGGGGTACACTTATGCCAGTTTGTTCAATTATAAAGGTAGAATGGTGGGTTGCGCACTTAATACTTGCAAGACATTGACATTGATGCAACTCCTGATCCACCAAGCCTAAGTCTTAGCTTTGCTCTTGGACTTGCAAAAGTTCAAGCTTGGCGGCGTGTTGGCGGTCGTTATTTCACGGGTTCGACCACCAAGTCCTGGGTGAATAAATGGGGTATACACAAGATTCTATGCATTATCTAACACTGATGAATTCCCTGAGTTTTGGTAGTTCTCAATGTATCACTGGGAGATGTTCAAATACCATGCAAGACAACATCATTTGGAGTAAGAGAGAATTCACACAAAAGGACATGAGAATGAATTGCAAATAAAATCAATATGAAGTATCTCAAATGCCCTCATGGACCAAACCATTGCAAAGAGCTTGTCAAGATAATCAAAATAGAGTTTTGGTTCACTCAATTTGGAGTCTGAACGCAAAAGTTATGGCCGTCGCAAGATCGATAACATGTAGTGTGGCGGAACCACCGATTTAATCCGTGCGAAGCACACCTGCCACCTCTGGCTTGCAGTAAGTGCGGTCTGCTTGGTCCTAGCCATCTATTTTAAATAAGAAAGACTTTTAATTAGTGAGTTGCATTAATTCAAAGAATTAAATTAAAGGAACGTGCAGAAGCATATCCTTAGCTCACGATTTATTTTATTTGACTTTTAACCATAATCCCCGGAATGAATAGAACAATGGTATCATGCATGATTCGGCCTATTCGGTCTCAAATCACACATCCTATATTCAATATATATAACTATCGATATTTCTGTGATACATATGCACGACACTTCCTTATGCAACTAGTCGTTCTCTATTCGTTCTTAATTTCGCACGCAGTTAGTGTACCTGTAGAAAAATGCATGCTCACATCATTACCACTCTAAACCAAGAAGTGGCATCCACTCTATTTGCATTGCGTGGACAATGCATCTGTAGAGTCCTCTGCTAGACTGGGCTAAGACCTACGAAAGCAATATTGAGCATTGCTGCATCACAAGTGGTGACGACAAACCCCATATGGCATGACCACCCCCCTTAAGAAAAATCTCTATCCTACCAACATGAATGCAGGGTTCACAATAGTCCGCAAATCCTAATAGCGTTCCTCCAGTACTGGTGATGGCTATGGCCGAAATGTTACTTCCCAAAGTGCCTAATATGCATATGAGTTCTATGTAGGTCAGAATATTTGCGATGTCACCTGGTAATACACTAACATCCTTAATATAGGCATATCGGTACTCTATTTTTTCAATTACCTGAAAAGGGTTTTTGAAAATAAGTTTGTAAATAAAAAATGGATGATATGACTGTGTCTGTGTATGATCAACTCTGATACCACCTGTGGCAGACCCACCGATTTAATCTGGGCTAAGCACTCATGCCACCTCTAGCTTGCAGTGTAATTAGACCAAACTAAACCCGGTCATCCGTTAAGAGTCAAAAGGCTCCCGATATTACCTTATCCAAGAGGAACCGACATCACACACATCCAGCCCTCGATTGAGCCACAACAGTTACATCATCACGGGCAGTTGAATATAGCATAAGTAGACTTAGTTTACAAACCAGTTCGAAACAAAATACAAGTTCCAACATAGAGCCATCGCAAGGCAAGTTTAAAAGTATCTTGCAGTGGAAATTTAAAGTTCGGAATTCATGGCAACATTCAAAAGACTTGCATCAGAAGAAACAACATCGAGCCCACCGATGTTGTTCCTATACCACACATGAGGACTCTCATCCCTGATGCAGGCATGCACCGCCTCCAATACAGGTGCACACAAGGAACTCCATACCTGCGCTCAAAATGTGGGGGCAAACCTTGAGTACTAATTACTCAGTAGGACTTAATGGATTGGCTTACGGCTGACACAAAGCTTGCTTACTAACAAGTAGATCCTTAGCCATTGATTTTAAACAGTGGTATAACAACATAAAGTAACAAGTTCCATCTTTTGCATGTCATATCAAGATAATAAATTGTAGGAATGTAAATAGTAGAATACAAGCCTGTGATATTCGAAAACATGAGTAACAAATATAGCATATTCAAGTAGTTACTGCGATGAACGTCAAAAGTATTGGCATTCCCACACCTGGTAGGCATCAGTGATTCGAATCGATTTTAATTCCCGGGAATAACTATTATGCCAGGGGTATATGCTTACTAGCCTTCGCATTCAGACATATAGTCCCAATCTTAACCTGCCTCGTCCCAAGTTCAATTCACTCCCGGGTTGTGCCTCCATAGCGAGCCTACTGACATCTCGGTCTCCCCGCCATGAGTACAAAGCTCCCCCAGGCCACCTTCCTCTCATCCAGTGGGTAGGAACGTGTCTCAGTGCTTTAGACGAGCCCAGGAAAGAGTTTACCGGTCCCATGTCCCGGATAAGCAATCTAGCAATGTTATGCCGACCAATAGGCGAACAACGAACGGACCTTAAATGACTCGGGCGGAGTCCATAGTGTGACATCATGAAAAGTAAATACTGAAATAAAATATCTGCCCGGTCTCCATTTAATCATGAGCATAAGTAATAATTGCCCCAATAGTAATATCTTCGTGATTTCGAAACCACCTACACAACGAGTGACTCCATTCACCCGTGTCTACTCGTACCTAGCAAATTCTAGGCATACTCGTCCTACAGACTCTAAATATAGGTGCTAGGGCCAGGGCGGCCAGGGAATTTAATGCAGGTGTTTTCAATCAACTCCTAATGCTGATGCGTAATCATTAAGCAATCATTATTATATTAGCTGACAGTATTATGGTCTTGCCTACCTTACTCACTCGGGTCAGAGACTGCATCGGGAGCGAAGTCAGGCACCGACTACTGGTCCTGCTGCTGCTGGTCTCGCTCCTGAAGCGGCTCATCGTCTGGCTCTTCGATCATCGGTTGCTCATGTATTGGCCCTTCATTTGTAGGGTCTACATGCATGATATCATGCAAATGAGTCCAAATGAATGCATGACTTATGCATTTTCATGGACAGTTCTACTCAATACTAAGAAATCATACAAACCATCACCTAATCTACGTAAACACATTGTATATGACAACATAAGGACTCGCAACAAGTGGACAACTCCTAATTCAACATCATTATGACTACATAGTAAGTATACTCTATCACACTTAAGCAGTTTATTTATTTGTTGCTTAAACTACCTATGCCGAGATCAGATTGCTAAACAGTTCCAAACGAGCTTAAATAATTATGACATGTAGATAATCACTTAACATTGTCACTGGCCAGATTTCAGCTACAAAGGAGTTATAAATTAATTACTAAAATTCAAGTAATTTCCAAAGCATTTATATTCTCAGATTTACTATAATTCACGGGGAATGTTTCTGATCTTCATATTTTAATAGCAAACATAACAGAGTATGATACTTATGTACAAAAATCAGCAAGTAAAATATCTTAGGCATGATAGGGCATCTTTTTTTCATATATTAACTATAGTTTATTTCACGTGCAGCACCAAACAGTAGCACTAAAATTCACAAAAATGTTTTCTAGAACATAAAATTAACTATAAAGCACCGTGATTTTTCTTAGAATTTATTTTGCACTTTTTCCTATTATCTACTTAAGCAAGCATTATCTTGTCAATTTCAAATCGCCCCACAAACCTTACATGCAGACCTTCACACTTTTTCAGTAAGCTAAATATACCACAAGGGGTTCCCATAAAATCTAGCACAGTATTTGGAGCAAGTTTCATATGGTAAGTATTTTCCCATGCACCTTTATTGCAAAAATCAACCCTAAGGGTACATCTACCATTTGGTAGCCAATGCTAGGGCTATCAAAATTCACATAGTGTTTACATACCTAACAAAGCCTCTGTCCAAGTTTCAAGATTTTTAGAGGCCATTTGACCCACATTTTCCATTTATCAAACATTATCATGCATGCACTAAATCAGAGGCAAAACTGTCCATTCACCGATCCACATCATACCTAGCTTGTAGATCTACCAAAAAGGAATATAATGCAACAAAGTTTGCCTTTTTAAGATTTTTCTTTGATTTTTTTACGATTTTTCAAAGTTTCATCCGAATATAACAAAATAAAAAGGAAAAATCCTAGATCTAGGACTAGACCGCAATTATCCTGAAACCTCAGGGGCTAGCATGAAAGATCTTGCATGACTCAGTTTACTGTGCTCAAGGACTTAGATGTAAAAACAAAAACCCTGAGGGCTAGATCTAAAGATGGCGGGGGTCATCTTCAACCTCGCGTCGGCCGAGCCACCACGCGAAAAGGCATGCGTGCCAGCGAGCCTAGGCTCGTCGCACCGGCGACGTCACTCAGGGAAGGCGTTCTCGGGACCGGCGAATGTTACCCCCAAGATATCATCGAAGGTGGTGAAGCGCGGAAGCTGAACGGCGGCGATGAACTGGGATGGCGCGTTGGCGAGCTCCGAAGCTTGGCGACGATGGATCTCGCCGTGCGGTGTGGGAATGGTGAAGTGCACTAGGGTTTCGGGTGCATGAGAATAGGGCGGAGGCGGTGGAGGTGGTGTGGAGGTGCAGGGATGTAGGAGCAGCCCAGCAGAGCTTGAGCTCTAGCTCGGCTTGGCAATGGCGGGGTGTGCACTGTAGGGGGCAAGGGAGCGGGGAGGATGCTCGGGAGGATGAAGGACCGAAGGGAACGGACAGAGCAGCTCATCCTCCACTTAATGGCGCAGTCGAGGAGATCAATCTATGGGAGTGGGCGCTGCCCGTATGCTGGCGGCCACGCGGCGGGCGTCTGCTCGCCATGGCGGGCACGGTCGGACCCCGCCCCCCCTCTCCGTTAGTGAGAGGGAAAAGGGAAATTAGAAAACACATGTCGACTGGTTTTTCTCCTCTCTAAAAATCGATTATTAGACCATTTTAATAGCCAAATTAGGGAAAACTCCAATTGGATGAATTGAAGCTCTCTTTATGATCTACATTTTTGTCAACAAGCTTGGTACCAAGTTTATTGAAATTTTTGGAGAAATTTAAATTTGAAAAATCTGACTTAACTTTGACCAGCAACACTCACTAGATTAGAAATTCCATAAGTCCATTTTAGGGTCATTTTCATGTGTACTGAAATATACCAATGTTGTTTGGAATTTCATAAGCTACAACTTAATTATACGAAGTTTGGCATGCTAGAGACTTTTCCTTTGATGAAATTTGAATTCACTTGGCAGACCTGTTTTGGGCAGATTTTACTTGTTGACAGAAAAAGGCCATAAACTCTAAGCAAACATTTGTGCATGTCAAAGCACCAATTACCAAAGTTGTGCATCATGAAATTGTCTACACATTTGGTATATAAAGTTTCATCCATATAAAATGTCAATGCAGTTTCAGAACAACTAGGTTTAGTTTGCTTCAAATCACTTAACCCACTTATGCCCTAAACATGAAATGTTCATGAAATGTTGCAATTAAGCTAATGACGCCAAATGTAATGCACTTGAGATGCCAAGGGCATCACATGCAGGGACTGTGAGAGATGGCCGGGCGGCCATGACTTTGGCCGGCTAGCGGGCCGTGCACTCTCCCGAAATGCCTTGTCCTTCATCTTATTCATCCAAGGAAGTTACCAAGAGCCCAAAATCATGTTGAGGAACAAGCCCAAACTGAATCCAAAGTCAGATGGCCAACACATAGGCCAAAGAATGGTTGCAAGGCTGGAATAATGGCCGGAATGGCTACAATGATGCCACCTGACATGGCTGGCTGGCCACCCCAAAATGCCACCGGCCCATTACTTGGCCGCCCGGACATGTTCAACATATGTATCAACAGAAACCGACTTACAAAAGGCATCCTCGACATTGGAAAAATGACACGGTGCATTGAACGGTCGCTCGGCCCCAAAGGATGGCCGCTTGGCTAGGGACTTGGCTGCCCAGCCTCTGTGATGGCTGGCTGGCCACCTGCATGGTCTCCCGGCCAACCGACTTGCTACCCCCACCGACCTTTTTTGTCCTATAAATAGAGGGACACCATTCCCATGTGAACTCTCTCCCTCTCTAGGAGGCGCCCTACGGGTGGTGCCTGCACTCTAAAAGTAGTGTTTGGTTAGGAGTTAGAGGTAGGGCTGCGTCGTTCTGGAGCCGTCTTCAAGAGTTTGGTATGAATTATTTTCCATCTTTATTTTCCTATAAGACTTGAGCTATTTAATATATTTATCTTTCTTTAATTTTGTGAGCATTTACTTTACTCTTGCTTTTGGTATTTATCATGCCTTAGCATAGTAATGTCTTTTACACTATAGGTAGAGTTGCTCTGAGAGGTAATGAATATTTAGTTTGTTGTGCTTGTAAATTCCTCGTACACTCTTTATAACACTTGATTATACGGTTGTGTACGCTTCTGTCTGGGATAGCAGTGGAAGTAGTGCCTGCAAGCGTAGATGTGGTGTCCACAATTGCGGTCACCTTGGTTTTGCAAGTTCTCAGACCCCACGCAGTTTTGGTTAGTCGGGTATGCATGTAGACTAGGCGCACCTAGATTTGGACGGTCCTCTTGGTGACAGCGGGAGTGTACCCTATGTAGTCCACCCTCCTCGTTCGAGTCGCTTGTAACCGCATAACTGAGTCATTGCGACACCTGCCTTTCTTGTCAGGGCTATTAGCACTCTAGTGCCGGGAAGTGGTTAGCAGGCTCAGTGGCGAAGTAATTATCCTAGAACTAGATAAATAATTACCTCAGTCAGAGCAATGTGTTGGTCTAGCTTAGTCTGTCCGGCTCACCCCAGTATAGGAAGTCCTCATCAGGAATTTGAGCCCTTGCCTCATTGTCCTCCTAGCTCTACCTGCTTTCTTGCCAACGGTGCTTGGCATGTATCCCATGGTACTTGGTGTCAATCGTTCTTAGCTATCGGTTGACGTGAATGAGTAGTAACAGGTGGATGAATGATAGTTTGATATCTTTATCTCAATACTTCCCAGTGGATAAATATGATACCTTGGAATACTCCCAGGTGAAAGGCTACAGCGGTCTCCTTGCGCTTGCGGAGTAAAATTCAGTAGGATAAGAACCGCCAACAAGCTTTTCTGGCGCCGTTGCCGGGAAGCGCCAAGTTTGAAAATCATTCTGTTATTTATCCTTTTGTTGTTGCTCTTTCATTTTTATTTGAAAACCCAAAAAAATTATATATAAAAAACCCATTTTTCTTCAATGATGCTCTATCCGTTGTGTAATTCTTGATCATGTGTGGTTCTTGAACCCTTTTTCATGCTATCAAAAGTCATGGGGACGCCTGATCTGTGAGACTATAGTTATAGTGCAACATAGCTTGAGCCAGATCCTAACGTGTGCCCAGAGGCTAATTTTCCAAATTAAGCGTCGTGCTTAGGTTGGAATTAGTCGCTTTCTATCAAATTTGATATAATGTCGAGTTTGGTAGATAAGATATGGATGATCTTTGATAGTGATCGTATCGCTATTAATTCATGAGCCGCGATTCTTGAACTAGCTGGATCTCTCAAGTTTCAATGGAGATATAAAATCCCGATGATGTTCCAAAAATATACCCCTTTTTTTAGGCCGTGGATTTGAGCAAAAGTTGAAGAAATGGGAGTCATGGTTTAGCAACATGGTTTGTGATAGGTTTTGATTGAGAATATTTTGCTAGCACTTTGTGAACAACAGTCCCGGTGGTTAATACTCTTTATACATATTTTGTACCCATGCATATGTTATCCACTAACCTGTTGCAGGAGGCATTTAGTCCCCACAAGAGAGGAAAGGCCCCAGGCTGACACTCTCGTGCTCAACTTTTTGTGGGCTGTCTAGTCCCTTTTTGGGAAATGAAAGCATTGTGATATGTATACCAGAGTAAATGGTGGTGGCGAGCAATGGAGAAATCTTGATAACTTCCGCACTACAAGAACACACCATATCAGGGTAACATTCAAAGGCATATCGCATTATGCTTTAGTCCATGCTTAAATTTGCAAGTTAGTAGGCCACTGGTTACTACCCCATAGGAAAGTTGTGTGCCCGATGGATTTGTGGTGTAGATCCCAAAAGCGGCTGGTATAGACGTCTCTCATTGCGGGGGAGCTCCGTTTTAAGCACCACAAAGGCAAATACAAATCCTACAAGCATGGTGAGAACATCGAAGTCATGATGTGCAGTCGATGGCTGTGTGGCACATAGGCAGACAATGACTGGTGGCACATGTCATGCATGACAAGTATCAAGCCCAAGAAAAACATGATAGGGAGCAAGTTTGGAATCAGCATTCAATGTAGAATCCAAGCTTAGGGGAGTAAATTGTATGGCATATGACAAGCTTTCTACAAAACGACCAAAATTCCACGCCCACGACGCAGCGTTCATGCCCGTGACTCTAACATTCTAGTTGACCAACCATGGAAGGAGAAGGAGGAAAAGGTTCTTCATGAATCACATCCTCCGCAATGCCCAACCCCGATGGACCTCTCTGGAAGTACGTCCTTAGTTGAGATGGAGACCCATTTCCTGACATCATGGGTGTCCCTCTATATCATGATTGGGCAAGGCCTCCCACTGGAAACAAATAAAATTCCATTCAAAACTCAAAGGGTTGTTTCATGGCACCACAGAACCATGTTTGGCGAAGGATATGCCGAGAAGCACCCATCCTCTGACCCAACCCCTTAGAGGAAGGACCTCAATATTCAACCTATGACAATGGTTGAGAGCTTGATGAAATTGAGGATGCTCTGCACTGAGTTGAGTAAAGTGTTAGCATCGATCTGTGTTGGGGTTTTACACCGGTAGTGCACCAAGGGATATGTCACGAGGCGCTTTTGAGGGTCGGCGAGGTCGACGTAGCTCAATGGTTCGGTGGAAAAGTGACAAGACACTGAGATTTATACAGGTTTGGGCCACGAGATGCGTAAAAGCCTACGTCCTATTGATGGCGAGGTGTATTGCTTCGAGTACTCAAGATTACAATGAGGGCTAGGGCTTTATGTGAGGGCGTGTTTGGTGGCTTGCGATGGGTTGAGATGTGCTACGTAGGGGTCCCTCATCCGCCTTATATAGTCTGATGGATTCTTAGGTAACAAGTTGAGTTCCTTCTATATCTCCTACTCGGTTTAGATTACAAGAGATCAAATATAATCTCAGCTTCCATCGTATACAAGCATAATTAGAACAAGAACTTGAGAATTAGACAAGAACAAAGCTTCATTGATTAACTGTATCAACATTACATCCATGATCATACCTTCCCTTGATGATACAATTAGGCCTCCGAAGCTTGGTAATTAGAGCACTGTGCAAGGCCTCTAATCACCTATAGGAATTAGAAGAACTCTAATCCTAGACTAGAAACTTGACCCTCTGCTCTCTCTAGTTGTTGTCCCTCTTTCCGCTGACTTCACGCCTTGATAATGAATTGGATGCCTCAACTCAGGGCCTAGACTCGCTATTTATACCCTGAGGATGACGTGGGTAAAAAGGCAAGTCGAACCGATGTTCGAAGAGGTGGGGTCGGCCGACCAGGAGGGTCAGGGTCGGCCGACCCGGACTCTTCCTGCGTCTTCTCCTTCCCATCTTTCGCGGGGTAGTTACTCAATGCTTAAGTAATATTTGTGCGGGGCCTTCGGTACTCTTATGCTTCTGGAATCTTCGTAATGGGCCGAGCTTCGATGAATTCTTCTGGCCTTTGTCATATTCGTCATCTTTAATGAATAAATATCTTTATTTTCTTGTAGCTCTTTGACACTTCATTGAATCTTCTGGTTAGGGAGCCTTGATCTACACAGAGGGGCTATGAGTACACCAAGTCTTCCTTGTTCTTCATTTCAATCCATGTCATCCAGCGGTCTTTTCTTACTCGAAGTGGATCATGGTGAATTTCGCGAAAAAATTGATCTAAAACCTGTAAAAATCACATGTAGCATATTTCCAAGACAATATTGCAAAATCCACAATTATCGGTGATAAATGTTAGTGAAAGACATAGTTGACGCATAAAATCAATGATAAATCATATAAAATGATGCATAAATTTGGTACATAAGCGGCGTCAACATCTATCTCAATGCTTCCTTGTGGATAAATACGGTGCCTTGGAATACTCCCGGGTCAAAGGCTACAACGGTCTCCGTGCGCTTGTGGAGTAAAGTCCGGTAGGCTAAGAACCGCCAACAATACCTACAAGAAGTATTTTAATAACATAGCGAGTCTATGGTTCTACAATCAACTATGTACAAGCGAGGCATGGAAGGAGCACATGAAAATGTGTCAAGTTTATAGTTTCTCCTATAATGTCACATACAAGCAAAGCATAGATCATGTCTAATATCTTGATATCTAAATGAACTACTAGTTTTGAATAATTTTACTTAGCACTATTGACAATGGTTATGCTTTGGGGATTAAGGTTTGGTGGCCTAAAAACATATTAATGACACATTTTTATTACCTATTTAGCATTAGCTATCTATCCATTTTGACTACAAAATTATATGCACAAGGTGTTCAGTCGATTTAATGCAGCAAGTAAACTTATCAGGAAGAACATAAGAGGAAGCATAAGTCTACTCAAATCAATAACATTAACACCTCCTTTTTATTCTTTTACCTTTAAGCTTACTAAAGTAACTATTAGTGGACTCCTAAAGTATAAGCAACCAAAAATGCATGAAAACTCACATAAACATATTTGTACGGCAACATGGCTGCATGTGTTTTGGTGGAATTTTTCATGCACATTATGTACTACTCTTTTAATTTACTATTTAAAGCACCTAGCACTTTGTCATTTTCAAATCATTATCCAAACAATGAGCCTCATGCATGAAACTTTATTTCTCAATCGCACTGGATAAAAAGAGTACAATATAATTTCTATGAATTTTTCTAGACAAATTTTATGTAGCATGTATTCTCATATTCATAAAATATACTAAACGTAAGCTTAGTGGTAGGTCTGTCATTTACCAACACAAACTAGAGTTACCAAAAATTACCAAAGTTTTGTAATTTTTGGAGCTCATATGGTCCACTTTTGTTATTTATTTAGTTTTAACTAGCATGCAATATATTAAGGGCAAAAAGACCATTTCACACGACAAGGTTTAGCCCACGGTGTAGATCTATTCATAAGCAATCCAAAAAAAACAAGTTTCACATTTTTACCATTTTCCTGTGATTTGTTAGGCCATTCCAATTTTTAATTATTGTTTACCTAAAACTCCAACATCCAAGGAGTAGAATGTAAATAAATGTAGCCGTTAGGGGCCTCCAAGGAAGATAAACGAGACTCATTGTATAGTAGCTCAAATGGAATGACAAAAATCAGAAAACCTAGGGAGATTTTCGCAATTTAACCACGCCCTTCTTCTACCTCTAGACGGGAGAGTACGCGCACGGCAGCCAGCGTTCCCGTGCGCGGCGAACCGCGAGGGGGCAGAGAAGTTGCCGGCCGTGGGTCTGGGAAGGTGTTGCTGGACATGGGTCTCCTTTTCCCCCTGATGTGGTCACGTGAGGAGGCCGATGTTGGTGCGGAACCTGCGGGAATTGGAGGTGGACTGTGGAGATGGCGTGAGCAGCGCTCCGGGGTGGATCTCTACAAGGAGGCAGTGATAGGCGACACCTTCGAGCGCACGGGTTGCGAGGGACGTCTAGAAGCTTGTCGCGGTGATTTTTGGACTAGGGGAGAGGCTCGTCAGGGGTCCTCCTGCGATGAGGACAAAGATGGCACAGTGCGGGCGGCAGCGCTCTTAGAAAAAAAGGTTGGAGATGAGCGGAAAGCTGGAGATTGGTGGGGAATCATTGGAGAAAGACCAAGTATTGTGGGGCTCTTCGTAGGGCAGACGGAGGAGTCAGAGATGGTGGCATTATGAGCTCAGGACGAGCTTGGGGCCATGGCGGCCATGATGGAGGCACCTAGCTACACGCACAGAAGGGGAAGAGAAAGACAACAAGGACAAGCGGAATCGATGGAGGAGGAGGGCACGAACGTGGCGCATGCGACTTGGTCATGGGAGGATGTACAGTGAGGTGGGCCTGAGCTCAAGCTTGCTCGCTCCAATGGCATGGGCGCTCTGTGCACGGCGACGGGAGGGCTAAGAGTTTGGTTCAGGAGTGAGCGAGAGGAGAGGGATGGTGTAGGACCGAGACATGCGACTAGAGGGTGAATAGGAGCACTTGAAAACTCAAAATCACAACCCCAAAACTGGTGCTACGAGAACTGACACTACTCCGTCCACTAAACAGATATGAGTCTAGCAAAAGCAAGGTGTCGTCCACTGAATGAATATGCACCAGGCAAGAAGAGCTAGCAAGTCAATGATCACAAAGATCGCAAGTCACCCCAAGCACCGAAAACCTGCAAGTTCGCCACTTGACACTCACCACACCAAAGTGTGACTTACTGATATAAAGCAAGTAAAGAGAATGGTCAGATAGTGGGAAAAGCTTGCTCAATGCAAAAACGCGGCGGAAGAACCAAACAAACGCAGAACAGGGCAGCTTCCCTGGGATCACCGAACTGTCCGATGCCTTGGGCCGGACTATCCGGTGACACCGGATACTGCTGTGGGGGATGTCGGATAGTTCGGTGGAAGCCCTCTGGTAGACCCTACAATGAATTGTCCGGTAGTCTGCACCGGACTGTCCGGTGAGACCGTATAGTCTGATGGTCTATCGGATAGTCCCTGAAGTCACGGGAAAAGAGTTTTCACACCCCAAAACTGACCAAATCTTGTCCAATCATCGCGAGATTTTGCACAGGCTATCTGGACCCTATTCCAAAGCTTTTCCCAGGAGATCAACTCAAAATGACCAAGGGATTAGTGAGAATATCAGATCTCGTGAGAAGGCAATCTTTGGGCAATAAAGGGGAAAACTTAAGAACACCTTGCTCGGGACAATCCTGCGGGATTGAGATAAACTAAATCATAATCTCCATGTCATAGCAAGTCCAAAAGAGCCAAAAGAACAAGATTAACTCATGGGCAAAGCAAATCACCAAAAGCCTTTGAGTTTCATCCAAAAACCAAACTAGAGGAGGTGTAAGGAGATGGCTGCACACAAGAGCACGAATTTGGGACAAATCAACCTTGTATTAGAAGTGGAAATGAGTTCTTACAAGGTTTCTAATAGCCTACCACCCTTCATCCTCCGACAAATGCAAAGTACTAGCTCCAGGGGACTCTAAGCACTTGGCTAGTTGGAAAGATAAGCCTAGGGTTTCTAGAGGTTGAAGAGTCACCTAAATGACCAGCCACTTAGGTATATATAGCCCTAGCCTAACTCTAGAATATCATAGAGGTTCAGTATTGCGTTTGGACAATGAAGTGGAACTTAATAAGAAAATAACGAACATGAGATTCGTATCATAATCTAGTAATGGCTAAGAGACTTTTACAAGAAATTTATAGAAAAGATATACGATACTAGAATTTTCTTCCAAGTTTCGGATAGGGTGGTATTTACAAATCATGTCGAAATTGGATAGTATAACAAGGTGAACACATATGGTTTGATTGTCAACAGGTAGTACATTGAAACAGAACTTCAAGGACACTAAGACAATGCAGATCAGTTCAAAGATTACCATAATCTTATAAATAGAGTAGTGCTATTGTGCAAGGGAGCGGATCAAGGCGAAGGATATGCCAATTTGACAAGGATAACTTGTTTAACAAGAGAGACTGATATATTGAGTAATTGAACCTTATGAATAGAGGACATTAAGAATGTAAAGAGAGAAAGATTAGCTTCCTGGTGGAGAGAAATATATCGATAAGGATCTTTTGTGTCTCTAAACAAGGAAGGGATGTCGGAATTATTAAATTTCAAGATAGAAGCAAAGTACGGGTATTCGATATGGACTGAACTATGAGAATGGATACGACCACAAAATATGATGAACACGTCTGACTGTAGGAGAGGATGCCATTTAATGACATTTACTTATGGTGCAGGTAAATGTCACACAGAACATCTAAAAATCACCTATGCTAGACGATCCCGACAAGATACACATGTTTGCATAGTAAAACGATTTTAATAAAACACGATTTTAATAAAACAGTGCACAGATATAGAAAATTTATGAATAGTCACACCAGTTCATAGCACTTATGCAAATGTCATGATGCTCCAATTGCAATATGCAAGATGAGCATTTGAAATGTATGTGACAAAAGAGTATGAGTATGCTGGAGAACATCTGACATGATGCACAATGCAAGAAGCTTTCCCAATGCGAGCTGGTGGTGCACATAAGCCATGATAACACATGCCAAATGATCATGAAATGGTGTAGACGACCGATGAATGGTATGCACACACAGTGAACGTGATGTATGTATGAAATGATCACGCCGAGATGTGCGCAATAATGCTCATATCATTATGTCAATTTCATGACGCACCCATGAAATGAGTGCATGATGGGCACACATCATGATGAATCATGCATAATGCTTACAGAATGCTATACACCGCACAATACATTCTTTAAGATTCATATACAAAGCGCAAGGTCCACATTCCTTGAACCAGACAGGGGTCGCGTCTTACCTCATATGAACAGGCTACAAAAGGAACAACATTTTAAGTGTTTGCATACATCTCAAGTACATTACTGCTGAAAATAGGGCCACATCCTCAAGTACCCAGATACCAGCACCACACCCTGGCACAAACATGCGGCTGCAACTCACATGTGGCCTGAGGTAATAGGCGGCACCTTGAGTAACCAAGGAGAACACTACTACCAGAGTAACCCTTGAGAGTCAAAACAAAGTAAGTAGCTTGAAAGGGTAATTTAGAAGACAGAATAGAAAATAAATAGCAACTCTTTGCTCTACTAGCTCACATAAAATTGTAGATGCTCACAGTATGACATGCTAAACAAGTATGGTAATGCCACAAAAGTGCATTCCATCCAATAGAACAATTGAATGATCTAGCAAAATGCAACAAGCATATGCCTCTAAGCACAACAATCAAGCATTGCATTGAACATCGACACTCAAGACCACATTTTTCTTGCCCCGCACAAAACCTCCGATTAATCTAGCCTACAAAAGCTTCTTTTTTAAAAAAAATAGAAGGATCAAAATAGTTGGAGAGGGAGAGCAAAATTCAGCTGAAACGCCAGCCAAAAGTAGAGTTGCACCATAACATACCAAGATACTAGCACGCATCTAGTGGCACAATCGTGTGGCTGCAGTCCACACACAGCCACAAGTACCATGCGGCACATAGGTGGTTAGGCAAAACTCCACCATGGAAGCAACTCAAGTTAAAACTTAAGCATACAACATCTAACACACAAGGTGATGCATTTGCAAAAATGCACATGGCTTGACACTGCGAAATGAACAAGATGCATTTATAAACAATGCAACATACGCATGCCATGATGTAAGTGCTTAGACCAGAGAATGGTGCATTGAAAACAACGATGCCATGCAACTTATGGGGACTACACTGGATACTTGTAAACGATACTTACATTTACCAAGATCAGTCCAACTTAAGTTGAGTAAGAAGAAGACATAAGGTGTAGTTAAGAAACAAGAGGGACAAAATGACTTTATATCACCTAGATTATACCAAGAAGAGTGAAGAAATTTGAGTTGGGCAAGGAGTTGGGTTTCCAAACTCCTTTTGACTCCAATCCTTGCTTTTAATTCGGATCCAAGACATTGAACACAACACCACCATTCAAGGTGCAGAAATAAAATAATTTTGAAAGTATAAAAAGGAAAGATCGTCACACCATACAAACGTGAGAATGATGCATGATCGTCCAATACGTCCTGACAAGTCCTTATTGCTTATAACTAACGAAAATTTCGGTGTCTTTTTACGTCCTCTCACCTATATAGTTGATTTCTACAAGCTTAACCTACGGATAACGTGGTTAGGGTACCTGCAGAAAAGATGCAACAATATGAAATTCCATTCATTACCACACTACACCTAGGTGTGTTATCCATGCGATTATATGCTACGCGGCATGGACAACGCAGTGGCACCGCCTGCTTTCTAGTACCCGAACGGCTTACCTCTAGTACTGGGGAATGCCGGAGAAAAGCATGACTACCAAAGAACCAACCGAATTATACGTTGGCAGAAAGCCCAAACCAACTATGTGCAGCAGTAATTGCATAAACCTACTGCCCACGAGAAGAGATAGATAGTCGCAAAGCTCCAAATAACCCGACCATCTACCCTTAAGAAGCAAACCGTCCGACATATGCTTCGCGGTTAGTGCATATGGCTGAGCACCACCTAGCTCAAGGGTTTTAACAATGCAATATGAGGTTTAGTTAGATTCTTGATTAAGTTAGAAGCCACCTGTAGCTAACATCATTAATATAGGGCTTAAACATATACATTTTTTAAATTAAGTGGAAAATAGGTTTTCGAAACAAAATAGTGTTCGAGGTAACCCAATCCAGTGCATATTCGGCTCTGATACCAGCTGTGGCAGAACCGCCCAAATTAACCTGATCTTAGCACTTTAGTTAAACTCAAGCACAAATCCCAAGCTAATTCCGGTAGTCCGTCAGGTTCCACAAAGGTTCCTGACAATGCCATTACTTCCAGGGATCAAATATACACTGGTTGACCCGCAATGAGCCACTGGATTACTTCAACACTGGCAGTTATACAAAATAAACTTTAGTTATACAAATTAATTTGATTGAGAAGAGAAACAATTGGAGTAATCTCCATAAAAGCGTAAAACAGAGTTTTAACTTACAGTGGAAATGCGTACCACTTGATGGAACTGTTTTGATCAAATCAAAAGTAACACGTGAAACCAACATCGAGCCCACCGATGTTGTCTCACGTCAAACAGCTTCAGATAAGTAGGATAGAACTTCAACATCAAGCTCCTTTATTTCTTCAACTTTAAGAGGTGGAATTTAACCCACAAGAAATCTTAAACACCTTCTTCAAGCAATAGGGATAAACTTGAGAGTCTATATCTGAAAGAAAACAAAAATAACAAACCCTGAGTACTAGGTACTCCGCAAGACTTACCCGACCACTGGGTCTAAACCTAACTTTCTAGCCAATGGCTGAAGCTGGTTAGGTCAACTCACACGCAGAAGGCCTATAATTGAGTCCTTAGCTTTTAGGGTGTTAACTTCTTTTAGTTGTTCCTATTTATAGTAAGTGATACCTATTCTAATAGCAAACAAAGCAAGCACTTTGCAAGATCATTCTTAACAAAAGCATTATTTTTTTAGCTACGATGTCGGTGATGATTCAGCTCTTACACTTGGTAAGCCCAGTGATTTGAATCAATTTTATACTCCCGGGAATAAATACTCAAACACTAGTCATATATGTGTACGACAACCCCACATATGACAACCCAACATCTTCGTTGCCACCTAGTCTGAACTGCCCTCACCGAACCCGAGTGTACTCCGACACTCGCCTGTCTCCCACCATCCAGTTGGTCTCACCACAGTTTAACCCTAGGTAAAAAGGATGAGAGGCTTATCGGAGCCCGTGACGAGGACGACAAGTGAAAGAGGCGCGTTCGAAAGCCGAAAACATGGCAAAACATCGGACGGCCTTATACGACATAGACAGGATCAGGATCTCAACCATGTTCATTCATTCATCTCTTCATATTCATCATGTCTCAAAAGCATAACTGATCCCGTCCAATGTCTTCAATTCATATCTCAAGAAACTTTCTTGGATTCCGCTCAAAGTAACATTAAGCGTGACCTATTATTAAGCTTGATTAAGCATCTAATCTAATACGTATAGGGTTCATCGTGCTCGAATCAGGAATTCGGTATGCACTATGGTTACAATCAATTCCTAACTCTAATGCACACTCATAACCCATTAATTAAGACTCAAAATAAAAAGGGGTGAATGCACCGGGGCTTGCCTGGATACTCAAGGGAAATCAGTAGTCAGAAATAATTAGAAGTTGAGACTTCAGGCAATTACTCCACCAACAATACCAAGACTTCGTGGTAAAGTACTCCAAAGGTTCTTCTTGCACGGCATCTCACTTTAACTAGCATACCTATATATGCATGAAATGAGGAATGCATTATAATGCAAGAATGCATAACAAACATGCAAAGGTGCAAGAAATATGTGTAGAAATAAAAGATAGAAATTACTTATGAAAGCGAGGATGCATGGCTGACAAAGTAAGCTTGGGTCCAAACAATAAAAAGTGACTAGGCATAGACAAGGCAATCAACACCCAACAATGAAAAGAGAAGCGAGTTACACATGAAGTAGCGTTTAGTTAAGTTGCTCTAAACAATAAGTCAAATTTAATTACTTAGGTGGTTAAAAGTCTTGATGAGAATAGTTTATTACTTGAGAGTAAACAAAACTTAACCTAGTAAATTAAAACCACGATCCCTTATTTCAGCAACAATACTTGCATACTACCAGATCTCAACCAGAGCATGAATCATGGATAGACAAGCACGGAGGGACTCCTCTTACTCCAAATGAACCCAACTAAATAAATGAGCACTACAACATGAATTAAATTAATCAGGCAAGGGTGAGGAAAGAGAACAAGCTTCTACTTGCCAACACATTAAAACAGGTTACTGTAAACTCAATATGGAGTTTGGATTACTAGGGCAATTTATAACGTAGATCAATCATCAAAGAACACATGGCATGATATTAATACCTTCAGCATATAAACAAAAATAAAATATAGATATAGGTAAGCAGATTCGACTACCTAGCTGGAGGGATAAACTACCAAATTTCTACAATCTATTCCTGTTCATTCAATAGGTGGGTGAATTTAGAAAGGAAACTAAGTTGTACCCCATCTTGTTCATGACTTTTGCCTACAGCAAAACATGCTGAAATAATTAAACAAAGATAAAAACTACTCCAACAGCTCAAAAAACCACAGCACATACATAGATATACACATGAATGAGCACGAATCAAATAATCTTTATCAGGGACACAATATCTCACACCAATGGGTAATAACACATACATCGATAAACTCATAGACAAGGTCTATTTCACCACTCCAATGGTTCAATCATAAGCCCTGACTATTTTTACAACTATAAATCAATCAAAGTTTAAGGAGAAGGGAAACAACCTTTGGGCTGTTGATCTGTCCAGTAAAGAGGGGCACAGGGCTGGCCAACTGCTGCTGATGCTTGCTGCTCAGTGGGGGAAAGGTGAGAGGCATGGAGAAGCAGGAAGGGGTGGTCCGCGCGGGGAGGAGGAGCAAGATGGGGCGCCCTGAAGGCAGGGCCGGCCAGCAGCCTTGCTGCTGCTACCCAGGAGGAGGCGCACGGAAGGGAGCAGCAGGAGGAGAGGCGCCATGGGAGGTGAGGAGGAGGAGAGGGCGCCATGGCATGGAGGGTGCAGGGAGGAGGACACCGGACGGAGGGAGGAGCAGGGCCGGCTATGGCTGGAGAGGCGGGAGGCGGCAGCTGCTGCCCCCATGGAGAGGACGCAGCAGGAGAAGGCGAGCACGGCACCGGTAGAGAGAGGGGCGGCGGTGTTCTATCGGGAAAAGGAGGCAGGGGCTGTGGGGATGGTTCTGGACTGAGGCCCATCCGTCACGGAGAGGAGAGGGAGTGGTTGGTGGGGCCCAAGTGTCATAGGAAGAAGAAAAATAAATTTTCCTTTCCAAATTTTCGACCAGAAAAACCTTCATGTTCAATCGGAAGATTAGAAGATGAAAATGGATGAATTTGGAGAAAGTTTATATACCAAAGTTGCTTAGAATTTTATGATCTACAACTTTCGTATACAAATATTCTTGTGAAACAGCCCAGAAATAAGCAGAATTTAAAGATAAAGTTCTAAACTCATTTAGAAAAACTTGGGAGAAAAAGAATTTTGGGACTTAGGGTTTCCTACTTCGCTTCCTAGTATCCACGGTTCAACAAATAAAGTAACACACATATTCACTCAATAAAATATTCATGCATGAAAAATCTATATGATGCTCATAGAATGCAAAAGTGATACCCAGGGTATCACAACTAGCATACAAGATCTATCGAAACTAAGGTCAAAAGGATCGAGACAGAGCTATGGCTTGCGTCGAGCGAAATTCCAGACTACACCGAGGAGGCATGAGGGTAGATAGTTGGCCAACCGAACGGCAACTGTCTAACGTCTACGGGCTTACCGAACGGTGGGATAGGAATACTGAGACCTCTAATGCTGTCACCAAGAGAGGCTACCAACCAGAGCTGCGTGGGCAAGATGGCACGCTATACTAGTGCTCATGCGACGTGTTGGAGCTCCTGCCATGAAAGAGCTTGAGCACTAAAGCTCGCCCTTAGCTAGAGGGTGAGAGCTAACCTGACTCCTAGATCTAAGTCTAGGAGGGGCTTATAGCACCGGCAAGTATAACAAAGCTCAATCAATTGTAACTTAGCACAACTCAGGCCTCGAACTTGGCATGCCTAAAAGGAAAAGGTGCTTGCAAATAATTGTAGCTGCATACATACCAAACATGACTAACTAATAGAGACGAAGATAAGTGCATAAAGTAGAAAGATAAAGTACTCGCACTTGTCATTAATCGAAAAGTAATGCTTAAGATGTAGGAAAATAAAGTACATTACCGAAGGTTCTGACCGACTCCGAGACTGCAGAGCCCACTCTGACTCCAAACTATACAATGAATTTAGAGTGGAGGCATGACCCGAGGGGCGCCTCCTAGAGAGGGAGAGAGAGTGTTACATGGTGAGGTGTCTTTCAAAGTGAGGGGGGTGCCTCTCTATTTATAGTGGAAGGAGGAGTGCATTCCAAGGCATCTACATGCAAGATTCGTCCCCAATTTGCTCCTTGGATGCCACCTGGCTAGATAATTAACATAGTAAGGTCGGTGGGATTATTCCACACGTGCAGGCATCGAAAACCAGCGAAGAACTGGAGCCTAGGGCCCTGAACCAGCTGTTGGAATGAAGAACCGGAGCTTTACAGTGTATTTTGGGTCAAAACCGGCCAAACGAGCAGTTGAACCAGTTAAACCCGCCTTGAACCGGCCTAAGCCAGCGCCGAACGGCACCTCAGCCTACTTCGTAGTCACCAAGTGGCTAGGCCAAGCGGGCGAACCAGTCGAGTGGGGGAGCCGCGCCTCGCGTCGCTTGCAGGCCCGCCACGTGGCAGCCTCGGGTTAGGCGCATTGGGCTACTGGCTCCCGCGTGGGCGCGCGCCACCAGTGAGCATTGCCACCACCACGTGTTGGGCGCCTGTGTGCTCCCGCCCCTCGCGTCATACGGAAGACGTCAGCGCTATCTTTTTAATTTGATTTCTTGTCCTTTTTTATATCTTTTCCATCCGTACTCCAAACGAGGCAAATAATATGTCCATTTTGATAGTCTCGATGAGCTCTTCGTAATGGTGTAGTCCTTGAGGGCATTTGGGATACTTTTTAGTGATGGTATTTGTAGTTCCATATCAAGCTCTTTTGTCTGCAAATCCTCTCTTGCTCCAGATGATATTCTTTTACATGGAATTTGAACATCTCTCTGTAAAACACCGAAAACCACCATAACTCGTGGAATTCATTAGTGTTTGGTAAATAATGCACAGAATTTGGCTTATACCCTCTTTATTCACCGAGAAATTTGCGGTCGAAATGGTGAATAACCACCGCCAACAACTGCCTTCTCCAACATCTCGTCTTGGGCTTTCAACTCATGACTATTCTTCTCCAACATCTCAAGAATCTCAGCTTGCTCGGGAGTTACCTCATCTTTAGAGGAGTCATTGTCATTGCCCTTGTCATCCTTGTCCTCATGCACCATGGAGCAAAAAGATCCTCGATCCATCTTGTGCGTGCGCTTGGACTTGGTGGAGATGAAGCAAAGCCTAGCTAGACCGCCTTGATCCCGCCTCTTGTCCTGCTTGGTGACGATCTCCTCATCTCATGAACTTGACTAGGACGAGGAGGAGGAGGACGTTACGCTACAAAGACCACTAAGCTCGGCGAAGAAGGCCTTGTCCCACTTCCGGTTGTCTTTCTGGTAGCTCTTGAAAGCGTTTCTAAAGTTCATGAGTTTCTCAGAGCAGTGCTTGGTGTGGTCGTGCTTGCCATAGTCATGCTTGCCACAATGGTACTTGTTGGAGTCACGGGAGTGGTTCTTGCCCTTCTTGTAGTAGTCGTTGTTCTTGTTGGGGTACTCGGCGATGAAGTGGCTGACCTCTCCACACTCAAAGCATTTGGGCCTCTCCCCCCTCTTCTTGCACATCCGGTTGTCATAGGTGCGCTAAAAGTGACTAGACACCAAGCAAAGCTCTTCATCTCCAAGTGACACCAACTGGTCCTTTGTAACAGACATAAGAGGAGAAAATGAGAAGTTGTGAAGCGAGGGGTTACTAGCAGCCTCACTAGAGGGAGTAGCCAAGGCTAGACTCTTGGAGCAAGTACAAGTGATAGATTCTCTCAACTTGTAATCCACTTCTGTGGCCTCGAGCTTGCTGTAAAGAGCCTCCACTCCGTTCATATCATAGGCCTCTAACTCGATGATCCAGTTAGCCTTGATCTCCCATATCTTCCTATCCAATGAATACAACAACTTAATGGACTGCTAATGGTCAGAGTATGGGATCACCTGAGGGCTGGAGTTGACATGTAACTTGTTGATGATCGATTGGAAACGGCGAAACAAGTCATCGATGGACTCACCACAGGCTTCTAAACGAAATTCTCATATTCACACATGTAAGTCTCCACGACAAGGCCCTTGATAGTAGTAGTACCCTCATGGTGTGCACCCAATAGGGACCAAATCTCTTGAGTAGTCTCATGGTGGCTCACCTTCTCATAATCGACTAGACCAAGTCCCAGAAGATAAAGTTCACTGCCATGGCGTTCGCCTCGTGCTTAGCAATGAGCGCCTGAGTAGTACGCTCGGCAACTGGGAGCACCCTAAAAGTCATACTCTGAGTAGAGTCCCATATGTCCTAACTCTGGCTAATCATGAAAGCCTTCATCCTACCTTTCCAGTAGGAGCAACCATCAGAGCCGAGAACTGGAATCTTCCTGGAGTGAGTCATAGTCACTACTGGTTTCTCACCGATAAAGGTATGAAGAAACCTAACCTACTTTGTGTGATGCCCCCGGCATCTCGAAAGTCTTAAAACGCGATTAGATTAGTGGTAGTCAAGGATTTGGCTTAATAATGTTTAGAGAAGAGCAACAACTAGGTTAGTAAATCACGAAGTCAAAAATTTTCAGTGAAATATGCAAAACCCCTGAGTGCACTTGTGACCTTAGTTCAAAATAAAATGTGATTTAGACCAAACTCTCTATAACAAACTTGTAGACAATTTTATGTAGATCAACTTTGTTATTGAGTGTGATAACATGCACAAAGGTTTAGGTGGAGTTTTAAGTCGATTGATGAAAAAGCAGAAATCTGCCTAAACTTGATCGGTAAGGAAAATTCAAATTTCAAAGGAACAAAAGTCCCTATCATGCAAAACATCATATAAGAAAGTTGTAGATAATTAAAAACTACACAACATTGGTATAATACTCTTTCTCTGAAAATGAGCATAAAATAGACTTTAGGAATTTCTAAGTTTGTATTAAACTTTGGTCAAACTGGAGTCAGCAGGTTCAATTCAAATTTAATCATATTTAGACTTGGAATCTGATGTTTCTCCTTTTGACAAAGTTATAGATCTGGAATAGTAGAACAACTTTTGTATTTTGGGTTTTGTCAAATTCGGCACCTAGGATGTTCAAAAACAACAATTTCTAAAACATGTCTCAGCAGTCAAACAGTATTTTGCATTTTTCCCGAATTTATTTTCTTCTGAGTCGCTGACGAGCGGGCCCCACTTGTCGGGCTGCCCGCGCCAGCGCATTCCACCGACTCCCTTGCTCCGTGCACCCGGTCCGTAGACCTCTCACCCTTCTCCTCACCCCGGTCCCACCTGTCAGTGGCCCTTGGTCCAATGGACTCGGTTTGCACCGCGTCGCCCTTCTTCCTCCCTGCGCTGGCTCGCCCACGCGTCTGCTGCGCCCCGCTCGCGAGCACGCCACGCCGCCGGCCACGCGCCGCCCGCTGCCCGCGCCGGCTAAAGGGTGTGGCCACGGCCTCCCCCTCGCTCTCAGCTCTCACTCCGGTCACTGCCCATCCACTCGCCCCTCCGCTCTCCTCTCCCTCCCTCTTGCTCTCTGCTCTCGCGCACCGAGCGCCGGGCCGCCATTACCGGCCAACACCGCGAGCTCGTGCCCCGTCCCCTACGCGCGTCCCCGCGAGCTACTGGAGCCATGCCGCTCTTCCCCTCCCTCTCCTCCACCGAATCCCCAAAGTCTAGGCCGCCGAAATCGCTCCACCACCGCGTATTTCTTCGCCGGAGCTCCTTGCCCGCGCATCACCGTCGCCGAGCTCCTCCGAGCCATTTCCCATCGCCCAAGGTAGGGGGTAAGGTTCCCCTTGCTCTCCTCCCTCTCTTGGTGGCCGGAGTTGAGCTCCCCGAACCCCGCAGGGCCGGATTGAGGCCGCGCCGTCGCCGTGCCCCCTCCCTGCTCGAGGTTGAAGATGAGCAGGGAGGAAGAAGCCCCTTTTTCCGTTTAGGCCCCTGAAAATCTTCATTTTTATTGTTCCCCTTGCGTACTGTAACATGAGTCTAAATATTCTTACGAAGCAGCCCCTGGAAATAAGGTTTAATTGCGTTTGAGTCCCTGGATCTACAGATTTCGATTTTCAACTCTTTGTTTCAGCTGAAACTTTGGAAATTCATTAAAAATCACACAAAAATTCTAAAAATGCAAACTCAGTTTCGTTGGACTCCTCTCTAGTAGATCTACAGGGTGGGTATGATGTGGATCTGTGAAAGTACCATTTTGACCTTGGTTTTGTGCATGCATGCTTAATTGATTAAATAGGCAAAAGTGGGTAAAATGAGCTTCAAAAATTATGAAATTTGGGCAGAGACCTTATTAACATGTGTAGGCTCTGTCTAAATTTTGGTAGCCCTAGCATTAACTGTTTAATTACTATTTTGCCCTTGTCTTATATTTAAGCATATATTAATTTAGAAAAAGATTGCTATGGAGAAAAATGCTCTAGGGGCTTGATATGAGCTCTAGGTTATGAACATGACTCATTGCTAGAATAGGAGGTGGTGCATGTAAGGTTGTGACTCTGATTTGAAAATAGTAGAAATAATGCAATTTTACATAAGTAATCGAAAATGTGAGACCAGTATATTCAATAAAAACCCCCACACTTACCATGTTAGCTTTATGATTGACAACTTAACTTTGGTATATGTGTTCTCGTGAGATTGCACAATACACGATTGCTTCGGGTCCATCAAAGTAGTATTAATGCTAATGTCAGTCGGAAGATTTTGGTTGAGCTAGTAATCCATTACCTGCGTAACTAGAGGTTTGCCTTATATTTTACTTAACCAGTTGTATGCTTGATGATCGTGCATCTCATTCACTGTGTCATGCATAGCATTCATATAGCAACGCTTATTGCAGATACGTGATTGAGAAACAAGTACGGGAGCTACTTTAAGCAATGGTGTTCCAGAAGATCAAGTAAGCCCCAGACACGACCTGGAGAGCCCATCAGTCGTGTTTGGAAGGAGGAGTTGTCCAAGTGATCAAGGGGTTGCCTGGGGCAAAGCCTCACAACCCGGCAAACTAACCTAGTTTAGTTTGTTGGCTGAGTAAGAATAAGCAAAGGTAGGCAGGACCATGAATTCTCCCAGCTAATATGATGAATGATTGTTTCATTACGCATCCGCATTAGGAGTTGTATGAAAACAATTGCATTAGATCTCCTGGCCGCCCTGGCCCTAGCACCTATATATAGAGTTCGTAGGACGAGTTGCCTAGGCTCTACTAGGTGCGAGTAGACACGAGTGAAAGGAGTCACTCGTCGCGTAGGTGTTTTCAAAGGTTACAAAACTTTTAATATTGAGGAAGTAATACTATGCTCCTGATTTAAATGGAGACCGGGCGGAGAATAATTTTATTATGTGGTGTGCGTTTGGCTCCGCCCGAGTCGCATAAGGCCCGTTCGCTGTTCGCCTGCTGTTCGGCATAACATTGCTAGAGTGCTTATCCGGGATATGGGACCGGAGAAGTCTTTCCTGGGCTCGTCCGAAGCACAGAGACACGTTCCTACCCGCTGGTTGAGAGGAAGGTGGCCCGGGGGAGCTTGGTACTCATGACGGGGAGACCGAGATGTCGGCAGGCTCGTCATGGGGGCACAACCCGGGGGCTAGGCGGGAGTGAATCGAACTTGGGACGAGGCAGGTTAAGATTGGGGCTATATGTGGGAACGCGATGGCTAGTAAGCATATACCCCTGTTATGATAGTTATTCCCGGGAATTAAAATCGATTCGAATCGCTGATGCCCACCAGGTGTGGGAATGCTGATAATGCACACGGGCAATGTAGTAACTACTTAAACTCTCAGTGTTTAATACTCATGGTTTTTGGAATACCACATGTTTGAATTGAATTGTTTACATTACTGCAAGTTACAGTTGTAATGAAGGTTATACAAATGATGAAGTCTTACTATTTATGTTACACATGTTACTGTTTAAAACTAAAGGCTAAGGATCCACTTGCTAGTAAGCCGCTTCGCGTCAGCCGTAAGCCAATTCCATTAAGACCTACTGAGTAATTAGTACTCAGGGTTTGCCCCCACCTTTTGAGAACAGGTACAGGCGACATCTGGACAACTGCTTGGAGAAGGGTAGTACCGGTGGGCTCGGTGCTGCTCGCCTCGATCAACGATGCGTGAAGACTAGTAAAGTATTTCGTTCCGCTGCGAGATGTTTTCAAATTCGCTTCCGCTATCTGATTCAAACTTGCCTTTCATATGGTAATATGTTGAAACTTATATTATTATTTCGAATCGGTTTGTAAAACAAGTTTATATATGCTATATTCAACTGCCCGAGATGATGTATCTGTTGTGGCTCCATTGTGGGCTGGATGTGTATGATGTCGGTTCCGCTGGGGAAAGGTAATATCGGGAGCCGAATGACTCTCGACGGACGACCGGGTTTAGTTCGGTCTAATCGCACTGCAAGCCAGAGGTGGCAGGTGTGCTTAGTCCGGATTAAATCGGTGGTTCCGCCACACTTTGATACCTCATGTAGGACCGAAACGTGCGACTAGAGGGGGGTGAATAGGTTTTCACTTGAAAAACTCAAAATCACAACCCCCAAACTTGGTGCAAGGAGAAATGCTAAATACCATCCACTGAACCGATACGTATCTAGCAAGCACTTGATGTCGCCCACTGAAAGGGTACACACCAAGCGAGTGCAAGCACACAACCTAATGAGCAAGAGAATGCAAGACAAACTGAGCAATACCACGTGCAACGTGGAACCCACGTAGAAACTCCACACCTAGGTGTGTCTTACTGAAGAAAAGCAAGCGATGAGTATTGGCTAGAGGTAAGAAACACTCAAACACATGGACAAACAAAAAACCAACACACCAAAACACCAAAGAAACCAAGAAGAATGAACCAAAGAAGAAGCAGAGCAACACACACAAGAAAACAGCCCCAGAATGAACAGACCGGACAATCCGAACCCCCTCCAAAACAACTGACCGGACAAACCAAAAGAAGGAGTTGAAACAGCCCAAAAACACTACAGACCGGGCAACCTGAGGTCTATAGACAGGACAATCCGAAGTGTATGGACCGGACAAACGAATTGTCCTATCAGTTCATTTTTCGTCTGCCTAAAACTGCATGCAGAAAACAGTGCGAGACCCCACCAAAATCAATGAAAACTGGCTCAAATCTCAACCAAACTTCACAAAAATTTGCATGGATAATATTAAGGACATCACCAAGCATATCCCAAAATATCCACTTCAAAAGATCAAGGATTGCATAGGAATTGCAGATCTCGTGAGGTAGGTGAGTTGAAACCGAAAAACTGAAAATCGTCAAGAGCAGCCCCTGCTCATGGTTCTATGAATCTAGGACTTAGCTAGAGAGCTTAACCACATCCTCGCAAGGTAAAATACCAGCAATAGAAAGGTCTCAACCTTGGCCAACGAAGAGCACACTAAAAAGGCTAAGAATTGAAGCCGAAAACCAAAAGAAAAGGGGAGGAACAAGGCACACAAGCTTGCAGCCGAAATCACTTCAATTAGAAGCCTCCAAAGAGATCTTAGATCAAATTACAATGAAGGATTTTGTCCCAAGCAACCACCCTCACCTTCACTCTTAATTTGGAGGCTAAATCTCAATCTAACCTCTATAGAAATGGAGCTCTTAGCTTAGGGACGAAAATCACAAGAACAAGACTAACCCTAGCATCCAAGAGAAGTTCTAATGACCTAGCCCTTGACCTATTTATACCCTAGTGTTGTTTAGACAGTTTTGCACTTAGGTCCCTACAACTAGAAATGCCTTGTGGTGCTGAAATGAAAGAGTGCAAGATATTTCGGGACGGACGACCACAATGAAGTCTTGATCTTCAAGAGTTCCACACAAACCTCGGATGTTCTCCACATGGCTAGTAGTCCAATCCGCGATCTGCCCCCGGTTTTGAAGTCAGAAACTGGGAAACTTTAGGATTTCGTTACTGGGCCTAGAACAGACCACTCAGCTTTATCTCAATGAGAATTGAGTGAATCTGCCAATGTAACACCCTGATTTTCACTCTGTAAATTTTTGACAACTTAAATGCAATTAATTAAGGGTTTGTGTGATTTAGCGTGCAAGAAATAACATTTTATTTAATTTTTGTAATTAATTAACTAAAATGAAACATAGAGGATAACTTGTTTGATGCATTCATGTCGTTGCATTGGTTTTATGTTTAGTGGTTGCCTAAGGATTCATATTAAAATTTTATTTGAATTTATAGTTTGTTTATGTCTCCAAAAAAAGGGTTTTAAAAGTTTCAAAAACAAAAGTCCAAGAACCACCATGTGGCTCCCTTTCTTCCTTTTGGCCTAGCCTTCTCTCTGCCTGGGCCATGGCCCAATCCTTCACACCTTTCTGTCAGGTCATGGCTACCGCACGGACCTCCTTTCTCCTTTCCCATCCAACTCCAAGTGGAGTGATCCATTCCGTTCTCATGGCCTAGCTCCTCCCCCTCATCATCTCTTGACCGGTGGCTTCGTGCCCTTCTTGCGAACGTAGGTGGGACCTCCTGTCAAGGGTGTCTCCCACAATGCTCTTTCTTTGTCACAGATACCTCGCTTGTCGGGCTTCCATTTTCCCCTTCGCCACCAATCATGTTAGTCATCTTGTCTCACCATGCCAAGCTCATTAAATGCATTTGGTGATTGTCAAGTTGTTTCAGGGAATTTTCAAGATTTATCCGGAGGCTTCCCATTTTCTCAGAGCAAACTCCACTTACTAGAGTCTCTTCACAAGATTTTCATGACCTCTAAATATTTTATTTGAGTTCATTGGGTCCAAAAACATTTATAGGATTTTTCCTATAATTTTTGGAGTACTTAGAATATTATTGGGCCAAGGCCCATTTAATTCCCGAGCCACCTCGTCCATCAGGACCATGCTGCACCGTTTGGGCCATATCTTTCTCATACGGAGTTCGTTTGTTCTGTTCCACTACTTCTTGGAAAGCTAATGATAGGCCCTATCCAAGCCAGGTGGAATCACGTCGAAAGCCCATCTACATCAACAGGAATTCATGAAACAATACTGCCATTCAGTTCTGCCCAGTTTTGTCCCACCTTGCTCTTTGATGGGAAGGAGAAGGATTTCCAAGCCTATATATTTGGACCACCCCTATGGGAATAGGTGCACCAAAGACTCCTTTGCAGGGGGACCCTAGTTTGGGAACCCTAAGGTAGTCCCCCATCTCCCATATTTTGGGTGCACCGCCGGATGCTGCGCCACCATTTGCATCTCAACTGCTGCTATCTGCACGCCCCTTCATCCTAGTGTCTTCGGATTCGTGAGGATATCATCGATCACCATAAATCTACAAGTTTCTTTTCTTCGGTAAAGTGTTTCTCTCCTAGCCATATTTTTAATCAAGTTTGATGAGAAATTCATTGATCTCTGGTGAAATCTGAGATTACTTAGGTGCTCTTCTCATCGTTCTCTACGCCGTGGTGGTTTTCTTTTGAAGAATCCATTGCCGGATCATCATCACCATGTCATTCTTCCTCCAATCTGGCGATTTGTCCATTGGTGAGCTATCTCACACCTTCTCATCCTCTCTGTGACTCTACATATTTGTTGTTTTTTTCCTCCTAGATTCATTTCCTACACCTACACCAACACCTACACATGCTCATTTCTTTCTCATTCTACCTCTGATTAGAGTGATTCCTGCGCTCATGAGTTCATAACGATATGTAGAATAGTTTAGTAAAGCTTTTAGTGTCTGTTTTTAATGTATGTCATACTGTTTTAGCTTATTTTGGTTTGCTTGCATGTGTGATCATGTGTGCGCGTGTGGTGCCCCAATGAATGTATAGACGCTGATCTTATTCGTGCCACGTCAAGTGCAACATCAAGATCAACATCCAGAAGAATTTGAGCAGCAAATCTTTTGAGGAGGTAAGTATAACAAGAACAACACCTAATAACCTTTAAACATTGCATATGCATGTGTTAATCTTGTATGCCCATAAGGACGCTACCTTAGCTATTTTTATCCGATAATATACCTTTGGGATGCATGTTAGTTAAGTTTTGCTAGGTGCTGCGCTAACTTGTGTCCGTTTTGTTAAAAATATGATTATTGGTTCAATGCAACTTATCTTGTTGAGCTGGCCCTCTATGCTGTGTGCTTCAGCGGTCCAGGTCTCGTTTATAATCTTTGTGTTAGAGGGGCATGAGCAATGTGCTGTGTGCTCTTGCTATGTCTACTCTCCGTAAGGACCTGTTCTTGAAGTGATCATCTGGGACTTCAATACAACCATGTGGGACGGATACGTCTTTTGGCTACTTATTTAGATTTCTCTATTTTGGAGCAACGTGTCGACCACAAGAGGGGGCAGGGTAGGTACTTGTGTTACTTTACTGCCGAGGGTGGTGTATTCTTTATGAGGTACTCATGCCTTGGGGAAGGTGCACTCCCTAACTATGAATCCTGTAGTGTGTTGCTTCTTATTGGAGAGTCTTTGTTAAGGCCTGGTAGTGAAACCCTGCTGATTCACCAAAGGAGTGAATAAAAAAGGGGTTTGGCCACCTCTGGCATATGGGAATCACGGCCGGTGGGTAAAGTGTACAATCTCTCGAGAGTATTTAAACCTGATATATCAGCCGTGGTCACGGTCATGAGCGACCTAGACCACTTTTTAATTACTGGATCTTGGTTATGGTTTTGGAAGTTGGATCTAGTATCAATAATGTTGATTATTGTCTTACGCAATATCTTTTGGGTAATGGTTTATATACTCACTCTAGTAAATAGGTGTTAATAAAATTGACCAACTAAAAGCAAATGGAGTCGAGTTAGCTAACTCTAGAGCCTCATGGTTCTTGTTATACTTGTTGAGAACGAGTTGGTGTACTCACGCTTGTTTCCTTTACTTTTATTCCTTGTTAGGGGGAAAATTCCAGCCGCTGCTCAGAAGATGAAGGCCTGAAGGAGTACAAATGAAGGTTCATGGTGTTCTAGGCGTGCAACCCCCAGTTGGTTTCCCTGAGGATGGCTCAAAGTTATAGAAACATTTCTGCAACTCTGTGTTAAAGACTTGATGTCTTATGTAAATCTTGTTTAACGGTATGTAATAAAGCACTATCTGTGATATCACTATATATTGTCTCTACATGTGTGAAATTAGATCCTGACACATATATGGATTGCTCTGGCTTCGTCTTTTGAAAACCAGGGTGTGACATAGTTGTATCAGAGCTGTGCTGACTGTAGGACGCAAGCCTAGTTAGAACTGATCATTTTATGGTCAAAATTCCTATCTTTGATCCTTTGTCTTTCTATCCTTGCTATACCCCTTATCTTTTTCTTGCTTATCTCACCTTTGTCTAATATATTTTTGCCTCTCACTATAGGAAAAAGGCCATCTAGATACATTTTGGTAGCAATGCTGGCTAAAGTGCCACTACACAAAAGACGTAAACATGCTTTTAACATGTTTTTCAGAATGTCTCAAATTGACACGATGTTAGACACGATTATAGTGTTGAAAGACATGAAGTCACGCTTGTTGTCATGTTATTTAAAACATCTCAACATGACATGTAGTTAGCTACACTATAAACCATTGGTAGCATCCAAACACGACATAAACGTGTCAAACAAAGGTGCATATGCATGTAAATATGTTTTTTGATACAACTTAAAAGTATCTCAAAATATCACAAATTAAGACACATTTTCAACCGTCATTAGCATAGAGACACACTACAAAGGGTATCAGACAAGCATGTTTATAGGCACACAAAGACGTTATTTGACACGGTATTGAAAAGTTGAAATTCGTTAATGGTAAATATAAAAAGATCGCATTAGTTAACTACTCATATGCGATAAGGTGGTCTAGTGGTAGGGAGGCATTATGTGAGGAATGAGGTCGTGGGTTCCATTCTTAGCAATTGCGATTGCATAAAAATCATATCCTGCAGTAATAAATATTTATTACTATTTTTAAACACGTAAGCGTTTTTACAAAATGTAACAACATAAATAGACAAGTTGTATAAATGTATTATAAGTGTATCAAAATGCATAGACATGCATATAACGTTTCTATGAAACGTCTCTTTATCAACTATAGATATGCTATAGTAATCCGTCTCTACAATCTTTGAAACGGTGCTTGTGAAGACGCTCCAAGCACGCTTTAGGAAACATATCAACGTTGACGTAGATACGAAATAAAACGTGTCTATTATATAAATAAAGCGTACTTACATGGTAGGTTTTCTTGTAGTGTCTCTTGTCCTATATCTTGTTGCTCTCCTCTCCTCTATCTTGTTGCTCTTTTCTTAGAACAATCTATACTTCTCTTATGCTCAATCGGCAGTTGTTTTTTGCTAAGTTGGTGCTTTCTTGGAGGTTCAACCTTATAGTTGTAAGATCGACTAGATGTGATGTGATGTGGTGTGCTTGTGATGTTTTTCATTATGATTATGATTGATTTGGATCTTTGTTTGATTGTGATGTGTGGCGGAGTGATGTCCACTGCTACATCAAGCTTGTAGGAAAGTGTAGTTAGTGGGTTGGGTTTTTTTCTATTTAGTTCTCAACCATACGTATACCCTTGGACCCTCCTCTTGGTCGTCCAACCTTTGCTCATGTTATCTCCTCCTGCATCAGATGGTTAATACTAGGAGTAAGGCTAGAAGCAATAATGCCAACAACAACCAAGAACAACCTCAAGCATCGCTTCCACCAGACGTGCAACAAATGTTTGTATGGAGTGCTCAAGTCTTGCAAGGAGTGAATCAGGCTATGATCAATTTGTCGCAATCTCATGCCCAATCTCAACTACAAGCTCAATCAAGAATTGCACGCCACGAGTTCCTAAAGGGTCATCCACCAACTTACTCCCACTCCGTAGATCCCATTGAAGTTAATGATTGGCTTAGAGCAGTCGAAAGGGAACTTGACATAGCCCAATGTACTGAGAAGGAGAAAGTCTTGTATGCTTCAGGACAACTTCATGGAGCAGCCTTGGATTGGTTGGAGTCTTTCCATCATTGTCATGTGGATCAGAACAACATCACCTAGTAGGAGTTCAAAGAAAACTTCTGATCATATCATATTCCCACTGCAATTATGAAATTGAAGAAGAAGGAGTTTCTAAACTTGAAGCAAGACTCTATGTCTGTAATAGAATATCGAGACAAGTTCATACAGTTGTCAAGATATGCTCCTAGTGAAGTGGATAGTGATGAGAAGAAGCAGGAACACTTCCTAGACGGACTTAATGATGGACTACACTATCAACTGATGAACCACACATTCCCTAGTTTTTCGCAGCTAGTAGACCATGCAATCTTAACAAAGCATGTGCGCAATAGGATGCTAGCTAAGAAGAGGGAATCCATGCTTCAACAACAGTCAAGAAGTAACATTCTCCCTCATCTCACTGAACAACCGGTATTTCAGCCTCACTCAATGGATCAGCTTGGATATGCAGGACAACTATGCCAGAACTCTACTTTTCAAGCGTTACCCCAGTTACTCCTAGCTAAGCCTCAAATGGAGTCAGATACCCTTAGCCTGCTTGCACCAAAACAATGCCATCATTGTGGTGAGAGTGGTCATTCTTCCAAGAAATGCCCACAGAAGATTTCTCAGAAACAATTGGCCAACTGTAGTGTCTCTAAGCAGAATCAACAGCAACTAGTGCACAAAGGCAACAAAGTAAAACCAAATTATGTCTATGCCAAGATAAACAATGTCACAATTGAGGATGCTCAGAGTGCACAGAATGTCATGCTGGGTACATGCGAAGCTAATACAGCCCCTGCTATAGTTTTATTCGATTCCAAAGCCACACATTCTTTTATCACGGCACAATATGCAAATGAACACAATATATCCATGCGACCAATGAAGAAGCCTATGCATGTTAGTACCCTAGGTGGTGAAGTTAAAGCAAGTCACATCTGTTCAAGGGTTTGTCTTAAAATAAGGGGGGTAGACTTCCCTGCAGACTTGGTAGTTTTGGAGTCAGAAGGAATTGATGTAATTATTGGGATAAATTGGCTAGCAGCAAGAAAGGTAGTAGTCCGTGATGCAAAGAGGTCAGTACTCTTGATAGTTGCATTAGGAGTCACAGTTGTGTATGTTGCACCATCGCCATCAACTGCGGAGTGAATGGTGAATCAAATGGAAGGAGCCTCCATAGTGAATATCAAAGTTGTTTGTGGATTCTTTTTATGTCGTTCCTAATGAATTGCCGGATGTGCCACTCAAATAAGATGTTGAGTTTTTCTAACAAGCTATTGCTTGGTACAACACCATGATGTGCTCATGGGATGGATTGATAAGTCTGTGGAAGTGTTCATATTTTGGTCCACTCCAAGAATGAAGAACACACGGGATCTTTGGGACTAGTGTTGTGAAAGTTCAAAGATAATCAGTTGCACGCCAATATAAACAAGTGCAAGTTTTGGATCAGTGATGTCATCTAAAAGTAGGAGACGCAGTGGACCGAAAGAAGGAAGGAGCCGTGTCCACCTCAGGATATAAAGGACTCAAAGTTTCCTTGGTATGGCATAGTATTATCTGAGGTTCACTGATGGAAAAAGAAGAGTACTATCCAACACAAGATGTGGAGTACGGTAACAGTTGTTGTTCGTACTATGGATATTTTTAAAGTTACACCAATATGGCTTTGTGTTCGGATGCTTTTGGCTTTAACGTATGGAGTTTGAAAGTATCAGTTTTTAGATTCTTGAATCAAAGAAAGGGAGTTACCATGGAGATAGTTGACTACCTTGGAGCAAGGAATGAAAAAGGTTAGTTATTTGAGAATGAGTGAGTGGGATCAATGAACCAATCAAGTGAAGAGAAGCATCATTTGAGGCATTATATGGTAGAGAGTGCAGAACACCATTGCATTGAAGGATCAGCTTGGAGAAATATAGTTGTTTGGGTTAAGAGTTATGGAAGATGTAGGACGGCAAGTGCAAACCATCCGGGAATCAAAGAATAGCTCGGTCGAGGCAGATACATTGTGAGAGCCAATGGACCGGCTCCATTGCCTCTGGAGTGATGAGTGATTGTCAATAGAAGCCAAAGACCTAGAAGGACTTGGGCACAAGACCTCTGATGGACAGGAGGCCCTCCAATGGACTGGAGGTAGGTGGAAGCCCTCCGAAGGCCTAGAGGCATGCTTGACGTTGGTCGGCCATGGGAGTTCGGTACACGGAGGAGCGGCACGGTGACGGCATGAGTAAGCCCTCCGAAGGATGACGAGGCGACCCCGATGGACTGGGGAAGCCGGGTGCCACCGCGGTGCTCCAACCCGAAGACATGGCGTGAAGATGGGCGAGGGCATTGGCAGATTCGCTCAAATCCACCACGCTACCACCAAGTGATCAGACTCGGCGAATGGGCTCGTTCTCGCCGAGATAGAGTAGAGTGGGCCATTCCAGGCCTAGGAAGGAAACCCTAAAGCTTCCCGGTTTCTGACTTCAAAACCAGGGGTCGATCGGCGGATTTGGACTACTGGCCACGTGGACATCATCTGGGAGTTAGCTTGTAGGCGAAGAAGATCAAGACTCCATCGCGGTGGTCCGTCCCTGAGAAAGTCGAGTCTTTCCCGTTTTAGCCCCTACGGGCGTTTCTGTAATATAGGGGTCTTAGTGTAAAATGTGTCGATTAGGCTAGGGCTATAAATACCTAAGTGGCTGGTCATTTAGGTGACTCTTCCACCTCAAGAAACCCTAGGCTTAGTCTCCAACCAGCCAAGAGCTTAGAGAGTTAATCGGGTGCTTAGCTTAGTATTTGAGAGTCCCCTAGGCTAGTACTTTGCATTAGTGGGAGGATGAAGGGTGGTAGGCTGAGTTGAGCCTTGTAAGAACTGATTTCCTCATCTAATCAAGGCAAGATAAGTCCTAATTTCGTGCTCATGTGTGCAACCATCTTTCTCCCCCCTTTCTAGTTCGTTTTTGGATGGAACTCAAGGGCTTTTGGTGATTTGTGTTGCCCACGAGTTAATCCCATTCTATTAGCTATTTTGGACTAGCTAGGACGTGGAAATTATGACTTAGTTCATCTCAATCCTGCTGGATTGCCACGAGCAAGCTCCCTTTGATTTTCCCCTTTCTTGCCCAAAGATTGCCATCTCACGAGATCTGAAATTCCCACTGATCCCTTAGTCACTTTGCGTTGATCTTTTGAGAAAAGCTTTGGAATAGGGTCCAGATAGACTGTGCAAAATTTCATGAAGATTGGACAAGCTTTGGTCAGGTTTGGGTTGGAAAACCCCCTGTCTGCTATTCTACCGAACAGTCTGGCCGGCGCCACCGGACAATCCGGTTCCACCGGACAGTCCGGCAGCGCCCACCGGATAGTCCAGTGCTAGGCTCTATCCTGGTCACCCCACCGGACAATGTCCGGCGGAGGAGAACAGACAATCCGGTGCCACCGGACAGTCCGGCCCCTGCTACCGGACAGTCCAGCCTAGGTAGAGTAGCTGCTATGTTTTCGCTGATTGCCTTTTCCGCGATGTTTTTACTTCGGATTTTTGCATTCCCCACTTAAAGACTATTCTCTTTGCTTGCTGTGATTCAGTGAGACGCACTTTGGTGCGTATCCTCTCAGTGGACGGCACCCTTGCGCTGCTAGACATGTATCTGTTCAGTGGATGGTCTCTAGTTCTTCTCTTTAGCACCAGTTTCTGGGAGTTGTGAATTTGAGTTTTAAAGTGCTCCTATTCACCCCCCTCTAGTCGCACGTCGCTGTCCTACAATTGGTATCAGAGCTGGTTAGGTTTCTTCATACCTTTACCAGTGAGAAACCAGCAGCGACTATGGCACACTCTGGGAAGGTTCTGGTTCTCGGCTCGGATGGCTATCCCTACTGGAAGGGTAGGATGAAAGCTTTCTTGCTAAGCCAGAGTGAGGACATATGGAATGCTACACGGAGTACGACTTTCACGGTGCTCCCCATTGCCGAGCGTACCACACTAGTGCTCGTTGCTCAGCACGAGGCGAACTACAAGGCGGTGAACTTTCTCTTCTCTGGACTTGGTCTGGAGGAATATGAGAGGGTGAGCCACCTTAGTACTGCCCGTGAGATCTGGTCCCTGCTCAGTGCACACCATGAGGGAAAGGTGATAGTTAAGGGTCGGCTTGTTGAGACTTACCGGCGTGAGTATGAGAACTTTGTTCAGAAGCCAGGAGAGTCTATCGATGTCATGTTTGGTCGTTTTCAGTCGATCATCAACAAGCTTTGTGTCAACTCCACTCCTGATCCTCTCCCATACTCTGACCATCAGCAGGTTGTCAACCTGCTGTATTCCTTGGACAAGAATGTGTGGGAGATCAAGAAGAACTCCATTCTTGAGTCGGCAGGGTATGACACCTTGGGAGTTGAGGAGCTTTACAGCAAGCTCAAGGCCACAGAGGTTGATTACCAGATGATAGATATGCTGACTGGTACCGGGTCCAAGAGCCTGTCCTTGGCTTCTAGCTCCAAGGAAGTTGCTACTAACCCCCCACTTCACGGTTTTTCGTTCACTGCTTTGAGGTCTGTGATAGAGGAGCAGTTGGCATCACTTGGGGACGATGAGCTTTGCCTGGTGTCTAGTCACTTCCAGCGCGCCTATGACAACTGGATGAGCAAGAAGATGGGCGACAAGCCCAAGTGCTTTGAGTGCGGAGAGGTCGGCTACTTCATCGCCGACTGCCCGAACAAGCAGAACGACTACTACAAGGAGGGCAAGAACCACTCCCGTGACTTCGGCAAGCATCGCTCCAGCAAGCACGACTACGGCAAGCACGACCACACCAAGCACCACTCATGCAAGATCAATAACTTCAGGAAGGCTTTCAAGACCTACCAGAAGGACAACCGAAAGCGGGACAAGGCCTTCTTCGCTGAGCTTGGTGGTCTTTGCAGCCGATCATCTTCCTCCTCCTCCTCGTCTTCGTCAAGCTCAAGCGATGAGGAGATCATCACCAAGAAGGATAAGAGGAGGGACCAAGGCGGTCCAGCTGGCCTCTGCTTCGTCTTCACCAAGTCCAAGAGCAAACACAAGATGAACCGAAGATCATTTTCCTCCATGGCTCTTGAGGACAAGCACAACAAGGGCAACGACAACGACTCCTCCGATGAAGAGGTAACTCCTAAGCAAGCTAAGATCCTTGATATGCTAGAGAGGAATAGTCGTGAGTTGAAAGCCTAGGATAAGTTGTTGGAGAAGGCAGCCAAGAAGCTTGTAGAAGCAGAAAGCCAAGCTTGCTGATGCTTTGGCTGAAATTGAGAGGCTGAAGAGTGTGCAAGCCCAGCCTAGTGACTTCGAGTGCCCTAACTGTGAGTCCCTCATGGCTGAGCTTTGTGAGCAGAAGAGCAAGTATGCCTATTAGGTAGAGGAGATGGATAGGCTAAAGTTTGAGTTTGGCAAGCTCCAGTCTAAACTGGATAAGCCTACCTTGAGTGAGGTGCTTGAGTGTGAGTCTTCCCTCCACCTAGCTGTAGACATAGCTGAGCTGAAGGTGAAGTGTGAGAGGCAGCTCAAGGAGTTAGAGGAGCTTCGGGCTAGACCCACGCTTTTGGGTGTGTGCACGGTCTGTCCTACCTTGAGGAGTGAGCTTGACCAGGTGAGAGCTGACTTTGAGATGCTTTCAGCACCTTCTGATACGTGTGATAGTTGTCTCACTTTGAGACTGCAGTTGGTGGAGAAGGATGCCACCATTAGGAAGCTTGAGAAGTCTTCTCCTATGATTCTCTCTCTAGACTATCCCACTTGTCCTGCCCAGACTTTGATTCTGGAAGATCTGAGAGAGGAGAAACTTACCTTGGTTGATGAGAACAACCGGTTGAGGGAGGTGCTCAGTTGGATGTATGCTAGAGAGAACCAACTAAGGATGATTTTAGAGAGCACTAGGAAAGCAGAGGGTGACACCAATGGACTTGGGTTAGGAGAGGGTAGTACCTCGGATAAGAAGAAGAGTACCCCAGTTAAGCTTAAGACTGCCTCTCCTCAGACTAGCCCTACTATTGATGGGTTTACCACGAGCCTTCCAAAGCTGTCCCAAAGAAGCAGTTCTGGACACCCAAGCCCTCACAGGCTAAGCTGGACAGAGTAGTGACTGAGATCCTCAAGCCTGTAGTGAGAAAGGAGATAGTCTAGTAGCTGTTCCACCCAAGGCTACTCCACCTAAGCCCAAGGTCCAGCCTAACCCCACTCCCAAGAGGCCTGTCTACCACTGTGACTTTTGCCAGCGGAATGGCCACTTGGAGGAGTTCTACTTCAGGAGGAAGCGAGTTGAGAGGCAGGAGAGAGCCTGGGGGGAACTAGGATCAGTTCTACAAGGGTGGTAGACTGGATCCTCCCTATAGCGGAGAGATGAGAGACCGCTTTGCTGGTAGAGAAAGGGGGCGGCTTTCAGGCCCGTGCTCCAGTTGGTGAGAGATGTTTTGCCGGGCGAGCTCCTAGTCGTTTTCAGCGTAGCTATGGACCTCGTGACTGAGGCTTTGGTAGAGGGTTTGAGAGCTTACGCTTTGAAGGTCGTGGGTACCCAAATTGTCTTGATGCTTACTTTGGTTGTGCTTTTCCCACCTTTGAGCAGATGGCTCGGCACTGGTTCAGCAGTTTCACTAACCCCAGTGCTGGACCATTTTCTCACTCTCGCTTTCCTTGATTTTGCAGGATCAAGGCCTGGAGGACATATGGATCATGGACTCTGGCTGCTCTAGGCACATGACAGGGCATCGCAGATGGTTCTCTAGCCTCAGCCCCGTGAGCACCAAAGAATACATCACATTCGGTGATAATGGTCAAGGTAAAGTGTTGGGTGTTGGTTCTGTTGCGCTTTCTAGCAAGCTTTCCTTGAGAGAAGTTGCTTTGGTGAGGAACTTGGGGTTCAATTTGGTTTCTGTCTTGCAACTTGTCAAGGAAGCGTATGAGGTTCGCTTTAAGGAGGGTTCTTCTCTTGTGCTTGACGCTAAGGAAAATCTTGTTTGTCGGATTTTGCCCTATGGGCAAGTTTTTAAGGTTGACCTTGCATCTGTTTCTGGCCCTCCTCGGTGTTTGGTAGCTGGTCCTTCTGCTGATATTTGGAAGTGGCATTGGAGGCTAGGCCATTTGAGTTTTGATCTGCTTGTCAGGTTGAGCTCAATTGGTCTAATCCGAGGATTGCCCAATTTGAAAGCAGAAAAGGACTTAGTATGCCACCCCTGTTGTCATGGCAAGATGTTTGCCGCTTCTCATGCACCTATCAATCAGGTGATGACTTCTTACCCGGGTGAGCTTCTACATATGGACACGGTTGGTCCTGCTCGGGTACAGTCGGTCAGTGGGAAGTGGTATGTGCTTATTGTTGTAGACGACTTTTCTTTCTTTTCGTGGGTGTTCTTATGGAATTCAAAGATGAGGCTTTCGGTTTTCTTCGGGATCTGGTCTTGAGGTTAAGAAATGAGAGTCATAAGGCCATGAGGGCTATTCGTAGTGACAATGGTGGAGAATTACGTAACTCTCGTTTCGAAACCTTTTGTCGTGACCTTGGTCTTGATCATCAATTCTCATCTCCTTATACCCCACCATAGAACGGTGTTGTGGAACGAAAGAACCGCACACTTGTAGATATGGCGCGGACAATGCTTGATGAGCATAGGACTCCGCGACGCTTTTGGGCTGAGGATATGAATACGACCTGTTACATTGCCAACCGCATCTTCCTATGAGCTTTCTTCGGGAAGACTTTGTACGAGCTTCGGTTTGGTAGGCTGCCCAGCGTCAAGCACCCGCGTGCATTCTGCTGCAGATGCTTTGTGCTCAAAAAGGGAGGCATTTGGTCAAATTTGAATCTCGCTGCTTGGATGGTATTTTCCTTGGGTACGCCTCAAGCTCTAGGGCATATAGAGTGTGGATCCTTGATACCAAACAAGTGGTTGAGACCTATGAAGTTTTCTTTCATGAATCTATGCCTTGCACAACCCCTGCATTTGAGTTTTTAGGTGATGATGAAGAAGGAGCTCCCATCTCTGAAGATGAGGAAGTTCAAGTAGATGCTGGTGATGCAGGAGCCACTGCACCGACTGCAACTCCTGCCCCCTCTACTACGAGCTCTGAAGACGAAGGAGGACCCTTACCGACGGCTTCCTCCTCACTCCCCTGACCACAAGCTTGAGCAGAGGCTGGCCCCGCTGAGGACGTAGGGGAGGTGACCTCCAAGATTGTTCCATCTCAGTAGGTCCAGCAGGATCACCCTCCACATGGGATCATTGATGATTTGCATGCGAGGACCTTGAGGTCCCAGATAGGTTCTATCGCTTTCTTTGCTCATGCTGCTTTTGTTGCCTCCTTTCAGCCCAAGGATGTTGGACATGCACTTTCTGATGGTAATTGGGTTAATGCCATGCATGAGGAGTTAGAAAACTTTGAGAGGAATGAGGTTTGGGTTTTAGCAGAGCCACCGCCACATTGCAATCCTATTGGTACGAAATGGGTTTTCAAAAATCAGCAAGGGGAGGATGGCATTGTTGTGCGGAACAAGGCTAGACTTGTGGCTAAGGGTTTTTCTCAAAAAGAGGGGATAGACTATGAGGAAACGTTTGCTCCAGTTGCACACCTGGAAGCTATACGTATTCTCTTAGCCTTTGTAGCATCCATGGGTTTCAAGCTTTTTCAAATGGATGTGAAGTCTGCTTTTCTAAATGGTTTCATTCAAGAAGAAGTTTATCTCAAACAACCCCTTGGATTTGAAAATGCTAAATACCCTAACCATGTTTACAAATTGCAAAAAGCCATGTATGGTTTGAAACAAGCCCCTAGAGCCTAGTATGAGAGATTGAAAACCTTTTTGCTAAACCAGGGTTTCAAAATGGGGAGTGTGGACAAGACCTCGTTTCTCCTCAAGCAAGGTAGTGGTCTCCTTATTGTCTAGATTTACGTGGATGATATCATCTTTGGTGGCTCATCTCACTCTCTTGTTATCAAGTTTTTTGAGCAGATGTCGAAGGAGTTTGAGATGAGCATGATGGGAGAGTTGCAGTTTTTCCTTGGACTACAAATCAAGCAAGGGTGTGAAGGAACCTTCATCCATCAAGCCAAGTACAAGAAGGACATTCTGAAGAAGTTTGATAAGGGAGACCTCAAGCCTATGGCGACTCTCATGTCAACACAAACAGCACTTGATACAGATGAACAATGGGAGGTTGTGGATCAGAGAGGGTACCGAGGGATGATCGGCTCACTTCTGTACCTGAGGGCGATTAGGCTGGACATCCAATTCGCGGTTTGCCATTGTGCGCGTTTTCAGGCCTCACCGAGGACATCACACCGTTAGGCGGTGAAGCGCATCTTCAGGTACCTGAAATACAGTCTTGAGCTTGGTCTTTGGTTCTCTTCAGCTTCTATGCTCTCTCTCTGAGGGTATTCGGATGCTGACTTTGCGGGTTGTCGGCTGGAGCGCAAGTCTACTTCTAGCACTTGCCAATTTCTCGGTTCTTCTCTTGTCTCTTGGTCCTCACACAAGCAATCTAGCGTAGCCACTTCCACAACAGAAGCCGAATACATTGCTGCTGCTAATTGCTGCTCCCAGCTGCTTTGGATGAAGTCCACCTTGAGTGACTTTGGTCTCAGCTTTAGGAAGATCCCTCTCCTAGTAGACTCTACCTCTGCTATTTTTGTAGCTAAGAACCCGTCTTGCACTCTAGAACCAAAGACATAGACGTGAGGTGTGGCGGAACCGCCGATTTAATCCAGGCTAAGCACACCTGCCACCTCTGGCTCGCAGTGCGATTAGACCGAACTAAACCCGGTCGTCCGTCGAGAGTCATTCGACCCCCGATATTACCTTTTCCCAGAGGAACCGACATCATACACATCCAGCCCTCAATGGAGCCACAACAGGTACATCATCTCAGGCAGTTGAATATAGCATATATAAGCTTGTTTTACAAACCGATTCGAAATAATAATATAAGTTTCAACATATTACCATACGAAAGTCAAGTTTGAATCAGACAGCGGAAGCGAATTTGAAAACGTCTCACAGCGGAAGAAAATACTTTACTAGTCTTCATGCAACGTTGATCGAGACGAGCAGCACCGAGCCCACCGGTACTACCCTCCTCCAAGCAGATGTCCAGATGTCGTCGGTACCTGTTCTCAAAAGGTGGGGGCAAACCCTGAGTACTAATTACTCAGTAGGACTTAATGGATTGGCTTACGGCTGACGCAAAGCTTGCTTACTAACCTTTGGATCCTTAGCCATTGATTTTAAACAGTGGTATATCAATATAAAATATCAAGATTCATCTTTTGCATATAACTCCATAACAACTTGTAGAAATGTAAGCAATACAATACAAACATGTTGTATTTGAAAACATGAGTAACGGACATAATATATTCAAGTAGTTACTACGTTGCCCGACAGTGATATTGGCATTCCCACACCTGGTGGGCATCAGCGATTCGAATCGATTTTTAATTCCCGGGAATAACTATCATGCCAGGGGTATATGCTTACTAGCCATCGCGTTCCCACATATAGCCCCCATCTCCACCTGTCTTGTCCCAAGATTCAAAGCGCCCTCACCTAACCCCCGGGTTGTGCCCCCTCAGGAGCGATACCACGGCCGCACCGGGTCAGCCCTCCCTTAGGAGCGATACCACGGCCGCACCGGGTCAGCCCTCCCTCGAGTACAAGCGCCCCCGGGCCCATCGGCCTCCAGCAAGTGGATGAGCGGAGCCTCAAAAACTTCGGACAAACCCAGGTAAGACTTCACCGGTCCCATTTCCCGGTTAAGCACTCTAGCAATGTTATGCCGATCAGCAGACGAACAGCGGACGGGCCTTAAACGACTCAGGCGGAGCCAAACGCACACCACATAATAAAATTATTCTCCGCCCGGTCTCCATTTAAATCATGAGCATAGTATTACTTTCTCAATAGTAAAAGTTTTGTAACCTTTGAAATCACTTACGTGACGAGTGACTCCTTTCACTCGTGTCTACTCGCACCTAGCAGAGCCTAGGCAACTCGTCCTACGAACTCTATATATAGGTGCTAGGGCCAGGGCGGCCAGGAGATCTAATGCAATTGTTTTCAATCAACTCCTAATGCGGATGCGTAATGAGACAATCAATTATCACATTAGCTGGGAGAAATCATGGTCCTGCCTACCTTTGCTTATTCTTACTCAGCCAACAAACTAAACTAGGTTAGTTTGCCGGGTTGTGAGGCTTTGCCCCAGGCAACCCCTTGATCACTTGGACAACTCCTCCTTCCAAACACGACTGATGGGCTCTCCAGGTCGTGTCTGGGGCTTACTTGATCTTCTGGAACACCATTGCTTAAAGTAGCTCCCGTACTTGTTTCTCAATCACGTATCTGCAATAAGCGTTGCTATATGAATGCTATGCATGACACAGTGAATGAGATGCACGATCATCAAGCATACAACTGGTTAAGCAAAATATAAGGCAAACCTCTAGTTACGCAGGTAATGGATTACTAGCTCAACCAAAACCTCCCGACTGGCACTAGCATTAATACTACTTTTAGGGACCCGAAGCAATCGTGTATGTGCAATTTCACAAGAACCTATACAAAAATCAAGTTATCAATCATAAAGCTAACATGGTGGTGTGAGCCGATAAAACATGCAATAGTTATTTAGTCATTAAGATTACTATGGTAAGTGTGGGGGTTTTTATTGAATATACGGGTTTCACATTTTCGATTATTTATGTAAAATTGCATTATTTCTACTATTTTCAAATCAGAATCACAACCTTACATGCACCACTTCCTACTCTAGCAATGAGTCATGTTCATAACCTAGAGCTCATATCAAGCCCTTAAAGTCACTTGGAGCATTTTTCACCATAGCAAACCTTTCTTAAATTAAATATATGCTTAACTACAAGACAAGGGCACAATAGTAATTAAACAGTACATGCTAGGGCTACCAAAATTTATACAGAGCCTACACATGTTCACAAGGCTTCTGCCCAAATTTCATAATTTTTGAAGCTCATTTTACCCACATTTCCTATTTATTGTGGTTTTTCATGCATGCACATTAACAGGGGCAAAAAGGTCTTTTCCTACTCAACCATCATATCCATTCTATAGATCTACTTAATAGGAATACAATGCAACAAAGTTTATATTTTTCTGATTTTTATTTGATTTATTACGAATTTCCAAAGTTTTCAGCCTAATAAAACACATTAAATCGAAAATCATAACAGTCAGGGACCTAAACGTGATTATCTATTAACATCAGGGGCTGAGTCGTTAGATCCGCAAGACTCAACGAATATTGCATGGGACCGAAACGTAAAAACACGAAACGGCAGGGGCTAAATCGAAAAAAGGGCTTCTTCTACCTCCAGACAGGGGCAGGGGCGTGTGAGGTCGAGGTTGGGCGGGCCGCGCCGGCGCGTAGGGGCATGGACTTGGAGCCGTGTTGCTCCAGGAAGATGTTCCCGATTATGTGCTACCGTTCCCCCTTGATTTCGTCGCTTGGGGAGGCCCGAATCGACGGGGAACGCGCGTGAACCGGAGATGAACTCCGAGGTCGCGTGCTTCGGGGCGGGAGCTTGATCTGCCGAATGGAGAGGGGAAAGGCGACGCCGCCTCGTGCTTCGGGTGCGCAGGGGTGTGGCGCAGCCGGATTAGGGGTTCAGGTGGCGTGGGGCGCAGCGGAGGAGCGGGCACGGCGAGCTCAAGCTTGGCCGGCCATGGCGGCGTGGCCTGCTTGTCTCAGTGCGAGCGGGAGGGCGAGGGCAGCCGGGAAAGAGGGCGCGAGCGAGAGGGAGAGTGGGGGCGAGTGAGAGCGAGGGCAGGGCAGGCCGGGCGAGGCAGGGTGCAGAGCGGGCGGCGCGTGGCCGCGGGGGGGCGCGCTGGCGGCGCGCGCCCGCGGTGGCAAGCGGCGCATGGCCGGCAGCGCCGGGCGCCGGCGCCGCGTGGCGGGTGGGTCGGCCGAGTGGGACCCACTCGTCAGTGACACGAAGGAAAAATAAATTCGGGAAAAAGAAAAAATGCTGTTTGACTGCTGAGACATGTTTTAAAAATTGTTGTTTTTGAACATCTTAGGGGCCGAATTTGACAAAACCCAAAATACAAAAGTTGTTCTACTCTTCCAGATCTACAACTTTGTCAAAAGTATTAATTTCAGATTCCAAGTTTAAATATGATTAAATTTGAATTTAACCTTCTGACTCCAGTTTGACCAAGGTTTAATGCAAACTTAGAAATTCCTAAAGTCTATTTTATGCCCATTTTCAGAGAAAGAGTATTATACCAATGTTGTGTACTTTTTAATTATCTACAACTTTATTATATGATGTTTTGCATGATAGGGACTTTTGTTCCTTTGAAATTTGAATTTTCCTTACCGATCCAAGTTTAGGCAGATTTCTGCTTTTTCATTAATCGACTCAAAACTCCACCTAAACCTTTGTGCATGTTACCACACCCAATAACAAAGTTGATCTACATAAAATTGTCTACAAGTTTGTTATAGAGAGTTTGGTTCCAATCACATTATATTTTTAACTATAGTCACAAATGCATTCAGGGGTTTTGCTTATTTCACTGAAAATTTTTGACTTCGTGATTTACTAGCCTAGTTGTTGCTCTTCTCCAATCATCATTAAGCCAAATCCTTGACTACCGCTAATCTAATCACGTGTTAAAATTTTCGAGATGCCGGGGGCATCACATGAGGTTTCACTTTCTAAGAGATCACAATGAGAAGGGAGATATAGACTTATTCCATGTGGAGACCGAGAACCAGTTGGCAGATATCTTCACCAAGCCCTTAGAGCTTAGCGTGTTTGCTCGCTTGCGTGGTGAGCTTGGTGTTTGTTACCCCTTTTAGGTTGGGGTAACTTTGCTGTAGTTTAGATTTTGTTTTGCCTTTTCTTTGCTCTTCTTTGTTTTCCTTGCATTTTGTATCATATCACGCATTGCATTGTATCATATGCATTTTCACTTCACTAGCACTAGAGCACTTCTAGGAACGATTAGTTAGTACTTCCTTGTGCTAGATTGTATAGTTGCTTGCTTGATCATGGTTGGCTAAGCTCCTTGGATCTGTTTAATATCATTTGTGAGCTAAGTCACTTTTATTTCCTGAAAATCAAAACCATGATCACCACTTGACTTGGCTACATAGCATGTGTTGGAATGTTGAATGCTATGCTATCTTCTCATGCGTGGATATGCTAGTCGTATGCCTTTGTTGAGTTTATGCCTAAGCATTTATGACATCTTGCCTAAACCTAAAATCTGAATTAAACCTGAGCATTTTGTGTGTCTTTTGAGCTGAAATGAAAAGATCCAGGCGGGTTCACTTGTCACACTGTTCTAGTTTGAGATAGCTTTGCCTTTGCACTTGTGCATGAACTTGGACTAGGCTGTGCATGACTAAAACCTTGTCTTAAGCTTCTGATGGTTTTCTGAACCTAGGCTTGGCATTGGCTGGTAAGAAGTGGCACCAACAAGTGAATAACCCTTGTCACATGATCTGATTTGCATGAAGTTACAAAATTGCTAAATCTGAAATCTGCAAGTCTCTAAATTGCTTATGGCTATTGTATATGCCTAGGTTGAGAATAGCACACCTTGTATGTTTTGCTAGCATTTTGCTGTTCATGCCTATCTTGCTAGATGCTATTCTTGTTGGTGATGCTTTCTTTTCCAAAACCCTGAAAAACATGCTCCTAATCTATATAAGACAGATTCAATTGAGCTTGTTGCATGCTTCCTTGCCCTCACTTGCTCTGTATGCTAGAACTTGTATTTACTAGCTTTTCATCCCTACTGAGCTCTTCATGGTACACTTCCTACATTTCATGGCATATTTTGTGGGGGAGTTGTCTAGTTCAAGGGGATTCAGATTCTATGATCCCTTGATGTGTCCATTGTCAACAAGGGGGAGAGATGTTGACCAATAGGAGTGTTCATGGACCAAGGGGGAGAATTCTGGAGGATTAGTTGAGGGGGAGCTGTGCATTTAGGGAACTTGAGCTTTTAGCATTCTCTTGCATCGGTGCGTTGAGCCTTTTGCCTCTTTCTGGTGGAGCCGATGCTTTGCCTAAGCATGGCTGTGTTGAGCCAGTTTGCCTCTTTCTTGAGGGACCATGCTTTAGATTGATCGACTGCATTGAGCGGTTTCCCTTGTCTTAGGGGGTCGATCTTTGGTTTTCTTTTTGTTGTCTCATTTTGCCCTTCCTTGCTTGTGTTTCGTTTTTTGGGCATTTTGAGCAAATTTCTTCTTTTCTTCTTTCTTTTCGGTTTTACGCTTGTTTTTCTTGTCCTTGTTCTATTTCAGGTTACAGGTAGAAGGTCTTGACGATGCACTTATCAAGGGGGAGATTGAGAGCCAATGGACCGGCACCATTACCTCTAGAGTGATGAGTGATTGTGAACAGAAGCCAAAGACCTAGAAGGACTTGGGCACAAGACCTCCGATGGATAGGAGGCCCTCCGATGGACTGGAGGTAGATGAAAGCCTTTCGAAGGACTAGAGGCATGCTCGACGTTGGTCGGCCATGGGAGTTTGGTACACGGAGGAGCGGCACGGCGACGGCACGAGTAAGACCTCCGAAGGACTGCGAGGCAACCCCGATGGACTAGGGGTGCCGGGTGCCACCGCGGTGCTCCAACCCGAAGACATGGCTCGAAGATGGGCGAGGTAATTTGCGGATTCACTCAAATCCGCCACCGTTCCACCAAGTTACTAGACTCAGCGAATGGTCACGTTCTCGCCGAGATATAGTGGAGTGGGCTGTTCCAGGCCTAGGAAGGAAACCCTAAAGTTTCCCGGTTTCTGACTTCAAAACCGGGGATCGATTGGCGGATTTGGACTACTAGCCACGTGGACGTCATCCAGGAGTTAGCTTGCAGGCGAAGAAGATCAAGACTCCATCGTGTTCGTTCGTCCCCAAGAAAGTCGAGTCTTTTCCGTTTTGGCCCCTACGGCCATTTCTGTAATATAGGGGTCTTAGTGTAAAACGTGTCGATTAGGCCAGGGCTATAAATACCTAAGTGGCTGGTCATTTAGGTGACTCTTCCACCTCAAGAAACCCTAGGCTTAGTCTCCAACCAGCCAAGAGCTTAGAGAGTTAATCGGGTGCTTAGCTTAGGATTTTAGAGAGGCTAGTACTTTGCATTAGTGGGAGGATGAAGGGTGGTAGGCTGAGTTGAGCCTTGTGAGAACTGATTTCCTCATCTAATCAAGGCAAGATTCGGCCTAATTTCGTGCTCATGTGTGCAGCCATCTTTCTCCCCCCCTTTCTAGTTGGTTTTTGGATGGAACTCAAGGGCTTTTGGTAATTTGTGTTGCCCATGAGTTAATCATGTTCTATTGGCTCTTTTGGACTTGCTAGGATGTGGAGATTATGACTTAGTTCATCTCAATCCTGCTGGATTGCCACGAGTAAGCTCCCTTTGATTTTTCCCCTTTCTTGCCCAAAGATTTCCATCTCACAAGATCTGAAATTCCTGTTGATCCCTTGGTCACTTTGCGTTGATGTTTTGGGAAAAGCTTTGGAATAGGGTTCAGATTGCCTGTGCAAAATTTCGTAAAGATTGGACAAGCTTTGGTCAGGTTTGGGTTGGGAAACCCCCTATCTGCGACTCTACCGAACAGTCCGGCAGAGGCCACCGGACAATCCGGTTCCACCGGACAATCTGGTTCCACCGGACAATCCGGTGCTAGGCTCTGTCCTGGTCACCCCACCAGATAGTCCGATGGAGGAGATCGAACTTTCCGGTGCCACCGGACAGTCCGGCCCCTGCTACCGGACACTCCGGCCCAAGCAGAGTAGTTGCTGTGTTTTCACTGATTGCCTTTTACGCTGTGTTTTTGCTTCGGATTTTTGCATTCTCCACTTCCACACTATTCTCTTTGCTTGTTGTGAGTCAGTGAGACGCACTTTGGTGCGGTGAGTGTCGTGTGGCGGATTTTGCAAAGTTCGTTGCCTCGGTGCCCTCTTTGAGTCGGATCTCAGTTTTTTTCTTGCATTGGTGCATATCCTCTAAGTGGATGGCACCCTTGCGCTGCTAGACATGTAGACACGTATGTGTTCAGTGGACGGTGTCTAGTTCTTCTCTTTTGCACCAGTTTCGGGGAGTTGTGAATTTGAGTTTTAAAGTGCTCCTGTTCACCCCCCCTCTAGTCGCACATCTCGGTCCTACACATTGAAGGGCAACTATGTTTCATTGAAGGTGTGACCTAACATGTGTCACTATTGATTCAAAGTAAAAGGTAAGTTAGCTCCTAGATACTTTGGGCCAGTCAAGATCCTCACAGAAAATGTAAAGTTGCTTATCAGCTTAAGTCACCATCCAAATTGTCACTTGTGCATAATGTGTTTCTGGTCTCTCAGTTGAAGAAGTGCCCAAAGTATAAGAAGAACAGTTACCGCTTGATGATATCGATGTGCATGATGATCTCCTATATAGAGCATCCAACTTAAATACTTGAGATTGAAGGAAGAGTTAAAAGAAGCAAGGTGATCAAAATGTGCAAAGTTAAATTAAGCAACCTTGAAGCAAGAAGAAGAGTTGAGGCACCTTACCCTATCCTCTCCTTGCTAGCCAACCCTAAATCTCAGGACGAGATTCTTGTTAAGGGGGGGTAGAATCGTAACACCCTGATTGTCACTCTTTAAATTTTTGACAACTTAAATGCAATTAATTAAGGGTTTGTGTGATTTAGCTTGCATAAAATAACATTTTATTTAATTTCTGTAATTAATTAACTAAAATGAAACATAAAGAATAACTTGTTTGATGCATTCATGTCGTTGAATTGGTTTTATGTTGAGTGGTTGCCTAAGGATTCATATTCAAATTTATTTGAATTTATAGTGTGTTTATGTCTCCAGAAAAAGGTTTGAAAAGTTTCAAAAACAAAAGTCCAACAACCCCCTTGTGGCTCCCTTTCTTCCTTTTGGACAAGCCTTCTCTCTGCCCGGGCCATGGCCCAATCCTTCACACCTTTCCGTCAGCTCAAGGCTACCGCATGGACCTCCTTTCTCCTTTCCCATCAAACACCAAGTGGAGTGATCCATTATGTTCTCACGGCCTAGCTCGACCCTCTCGTCATCTCCTGACCGGTGGCTTTGCGCCCTTCTTGCGACCGTAGGTGGGACCTCCTGTCAATGGTGTCTCCCACACCACTCTTTCTTTGTCACAAAAACCTCGCTCGTCAGGCTTCCTTTTTCCCCATCTCCACCAATCATGCTAGTCATCTTGTCTCACCATGCCAAGCTCATGCATTTTGAGGGTGAAAACCTTTTTTAAATGCGTTTGGTGATTGTCAAGTTGTTTATGGGAATTTTCCAGATTTATCTAGAGGCGTCCCATTTTCTCAGAGCAAAATCCACTTACTAGAGGCTCTTCACAAGATTTTCATGAGCTCTAAATATTTTATTTGAGTTCATTGGGTCCAAAAACTTTTATAGGGTTTTCCTTTAATTTTTGGAGTATTTGGAATAATATTGGGCCAAGTCCCATTTAATTCCTGAGCCACCTCGACCATCAGGACCTTGAGGCACCGTTTAGGCCATATCTTTGCCATATGGAGTCCGTTTGGGCTGTTCCACTACTTCACGGAAAGCTAACGACGGGCTCTGTCCAACCCAAGTTGAATCACATCGAAAGCCCATCTACATAAACAGGAATTAACAAAAGAATACTGCCATTCAGTTCTGCCCAGTTTTGTCCGACGTTGCTTTTTGATGGGAAGGTGAAGGATTCGCAAGCCTATGTATTTGGACCACCCCTATGGAAATAGGTGCACCAAATACTCCTCTACAGGGGGCCCCTAGTTTCGGAACCCTAAGGTAGTCCCCCATCTCCCATATTTTGGGTGCACCGCCGGATGCTGCGCCACCACTTGCGTCTCAACTCCTGCTATCTGCACGCCACTTCATCCTAGTGTCTTTGGATTCGTGAGGATATCATCGATCACCATAAATGTACAAGTTTCTTTTCTTCGGTGAGGTGTTTCTCTCCTAGCCATATTCTTCTTGAACTTTGATGAGAAATTAATTCATATTCGTTCATCTCTGGAGAAATCTGAGATTACTTAGGTTCTCTTCTCGTCGTTCTCTACACCGTGGTGGTTTCCTTTTGAAGAATCCAGTGCCGGATCATCATCACCATGTCATTCTTCCTCTACTCTAGCCATTTGTCCATTGGTGATCTCTCTCACACCCTCTCATCCTCTCTGTGACTCTACATATTCGTTGTTTTTTTCCTCCTAGATTGATCTCCTACACCTACACCTACACCTACAAATGCTCATATCTTTCTCGCTCTACCTCCGATTAGAGTTATTCCTGCAGTCACCAGTTCATAAAGATGCGTAGAATAGTTTAGTAAAGCTTTTAGCTTCTGTTTTTAATGTATGGTGTACTATTTTAGCTTATTTTGGTTTGCTTGCATGTGTGATCATGTGTGCGCGTGTGGTGCCCCGATGAACGTATAGACACCGATCTTATTCATGCCACATCAAGTGCAACATCAAGATCAACATCCAGAAGAATTTGAGCAGCAAATCTTTTGAGGAAGGCAAGTATAACATGAACAACACCTAATAACCTTTAATCATTGCTTATGCATGTGCTAATCTTGTATTCCCATAAGGACGCTACTTTAGCTACTTTTATCCGATAATATACTTTTGGGATGCATGTTGGTTTAGTTATGCTAGGTGCTGCGTTAACTTGTGTCCCTTTTGTTAAAAATATGATTAATGGTTCTATGCAACTTATCTTGTTGAGCTGGCCCTCTGTGCTGTGTGCTTGAGTGGTCCAGGTCTTGTTTATAATCTTTGTGTTAGAGGGGCATGAGCAATGTGCTGTGTTCTTTTGCTATGTCTACTCTCCATAAGGACCTATTCTTGAAGTGATCATCTGGGACTTCAGTACAACCACGTGGGATGGATACATCCTTTGGCTACTTATTTAGATTTCTCTATTTTGGAGCAACGTGTCGACCACAAGGGGGGCGGGCAGGGTAGGTGCTTGTGTTACTCGACGCCCGAGGGTGGTGTATTCTTTATGAGGTACTCACGCCCTGGGGAATGGTGCAATCCCTAACCATGAATCCTGTAGTGTGTTGCTTCTTATTGGGGCGTCTTTGTAAAGGCCGGGTAGTGAAACCTTACCGATTCACCAAAGGAGTGAATAAAAAAGGGGTTTGGCTGCCTCTGGTATATGGGAATCACGGTCGGTGGGTAAAGTGTACAATCTCTCGAGAGTGTTTAAACCTGGTATATCAACTGTGCTCACGGTCATGAGTGACCCAGACCACTTTTAGATTAGTGGATCTTGGTTATGGTTTTGGAAGTTGGATCTAGTATCAATAATATTGATTAATGTCTTATGCAATATCTTTTGGGTAATGGTTTATCTACTCACTCTAGTAAATAGGTGTTGATAAAATTGACCAACTAAAACCAAATATAGTAGAGTCAGCCAACCCTAGAGCCTCATGGTTCTTGTTATACTTGTTGAGTACGAGTTGGTGTACTCACGCTTGTTACCTTTACTTTTTTTCCTTGTTGGGGGGGGATTCCAACCGCTGATCAGAAGATGAAGGCCTGAAGGAGTACAAATGAAGGTTCATAGAGTTCTAGGTGTGTGACCCCTAGTTGGTTTCCCTGTGGACGGCTCGAAGTTGTAGAAACGTTTCCGCTACTCTGTGATAAAGACTTGATGTCTTATGTAAATCTTGTTTAACAGTATGTAATAAAGCACTATCTGTGATATCACTATATATTTTCTCTATATGTGTGAGATTAGATCCTGGCACACATATGGATTGCCCTGGTTTTGTCTTTTGAAAACCAAGGTGTGACAGCCAACACCCTCGCACTTCTTCATGCCATGCACTCGAGTTGGAGAACCACGGTGGCACCCGGCATCCCCTGTCAATTGGGGTCACCTCACAGTCCTTCGGAGGTCTTACACTTGCCATTGCCAGGTCGCCCCTTCATGTACCGAACTCACATGGCCGACCGACGCCGAGCATGCCTCTTGTCCTTTGGAGGTCTTTCTTCTCCATCTACCTCTAGTCCATCGGAGGGCCTCCAGTCTATCAGAGGGCTTGTGCCCAAGTCCTTCTGGGTCTTGACATCCATTGAAAATCACTCATCACTTCAGAGGCAATGGAACCAGTCCATTGGCTCTCATCGGCCACATCATCGCCGATTGCCCCAACAAGAACAATGACTACTACAAGAAGGGCATGAACCACTCTCACGACTCCAACGAGTACCACTCCGGCAAGCACGACGATGCCAAGCACCACTCCAGAAAGATCAAGAACTTTAGGAAGGCTTTCAAGAGCTACCAGGAGGACAATCGGAAGCAGGATAGGGCCTTCTTCGCTGAGCTTCGTGGCCTTTGCAGCGATGAGGAGATTGTCAAGTTCAAGTGGTGAGAATATCGCCACCAAGTGGGACAAGAGGAGGGATCAAGGCGGTCCAGCTGGGCTTTGCTTCTGCTCCACCAAGTTCAAGTGCAAGCAAATAACGGACTGGAGATCTTTTTGCTCCATGGCACTTTAGGACAAGGATGACAAGGGCAACAACTACTCCTCCGATGATGAGGTAACTCTCGAGCAAGCTGAGATTCTTGAGATGTGGGAGGAGAATAGTTGTGAGTTGAAAGCCTAGGACAAGAGGATGGAGAAGGCAGCCAAGAAGCTGAAGAAGCAGAAAGCCAAGCTTGCTCATGCTTTGGCTGAGATTGATAGGTTGAAGAGTGTGCAAGTCCAGCCTAGTGATATTGAGTGCCCTACCTATGAGTCCATGATGAGTGACCTATCAGGTAGAGATGGATAGGTTGAAGGATGAGATAGGCAAGCTCCAGTCTAAACTGGATGAGCCTACTTTGAGTGAGGAGCTTGAGTTTGAGTCTAGACCCCACTTAGCTATTGAAATAGCTGAGTTGAAGGTGAAGTGTGAGGGGTAGCCCAAGGAGTTGGAGGAGCTTAGGGCTACACCCACGCTTTTCGGTACATGCATGGTATGCCCTACCTTGAGAAGTGAGCTTAAGCAGGTGAGAGGTAACCTTGAGGTGCTTACCACCCCCTGACACTTGTGAGAACTGTCTCACTTTCAGGTTGCAGTTGGTGGAGAAGGATGCGACCATTAAGAAGCTAGAGAAGTCTGCTCCCCTAATTCCCTCTCTAGACTGTCACACTTATGTTGTCTAGACTTTAGTTCTAAAGGATGTGAGAGAGGAGAAGTTAATCCTTTAAGAGGACAACTATAGGTTGAGAGAGGTGCAGAGTTGGATGTATGCTAGAGAACCTTCTCTTAGGATGATCATGGAGGGAAACAAATGTGGTGAAGGTGACATTAGGGCACAGGGTTTGGGGAGTGTTGTACCTTAGGTGAGAAGAAGAGAGCCCCGATTAAGCTTAGGACTGCCTCTCCCCAGCCAACTGCTGATGGGTTTTTCCATGAGCCACCAAGGGCTACCCCAAAGAATCAGTACTAGACACCCAATGCTTCCTAGGCCAAGCTGGACACGATTGTGGAAGAAGTGTTTAAACCTTCAAGCAAGAAGCAAGTCCAGTAGCCTGCACCACCTAAGGCTACAACACCACACCAGAAGCCCAAGGCTCAACCCCAGCCTGTGCCCAAGAGACCTGTCTACTTGGAGGAGTTTTGCTAGCGAAATGGTCACTTGGAGAAGTTTTGCTTCAGAAGGAAGTGGGTTGAGATGCAAAAGAGAGCTTGGGGGAACCAGGATCAGTTCTACTAGGGTGGTAAGCAAGATCCTCCCTGTCGTAGTGAGATGAGATACCGTTTTGCTGGTGGTGATAGAGGAGGTGGCTTTCAAGCCCGTGCTCCTAGTGGTGAGAGATGCTTTGCTGGCCGAGCTCCTAGCCATTTTCTGGGTGGCTATGGACCACGTGATTGAGGCTTTGGTAGAGGGTTTGTGAGTCCATGCTTTGGAGATCGTGGTTACCCTGACCGTCATGATGCTTACTATGAATGTGCTTACCCCACCTTTGAGTAGATGGATCGGCACTGGTTCAGTTGTTTTACTAACCCCAGTGCTGGACCATTTGCTCAATCTCGCTTCCTTGATTTTGTAGGATCGAGGCTTGGACGACATTTGGATCATAGACTCTAGCTACTCTGGGCACATGACAGGGCACCACAAATGGTTCTCCAACATGAACCCTGTGAGCACCAAGGAGAACATTACATTCGGGGATTATGGTCAAGGTAAAGTGTTAGGTGTTGGTGTTGTTTTGCTTTCTGCCAAGCTTTCCTTTAGAAAAGTTGCTTTTGTGAGCAGTTTGGGGTTCAATTTGGTTTCTGTCTTGCAACTTCTCAAGGAAGGGTTCGAGGTTCGCTTTAAGGAGGTTTCTTCTTGTGTGCTTCATGCTAAGGAAAACCTTATTTGTCAGATTTTTCCCTATGGGCAGGTTTTTATGGTTGACCTTGCATCTGTTTCTAACCCTCCTTGGTGTTTGGTAGCTGGTCCTTCTGCTAATGTCTAGAGTGGCATGGGAGGCTAGGCCATTTGAGTTTTGATCTGCTAGTCAGGTTAAGCTCGATGGGTCTGATCCGAGGATTGCCCAAATTGAAAGCAGAAAAGGATTTAGTGTGCCACCCTTATCATCATGGTAAGATGGTTCCCGCTTCTCATGCTCCTGTTAATCTGGTTATGACCTCTTACCCAGGCGAGTTGTTGCATATTGACACCATTGGTCCTCGTCTGGTATAGTCATGGTATGTGCTTGTCGTAGTACATGACTTTTCTCACTTTTCGTGGGTGTTCTTCATGGAGTTCGAAGATGAGGCCTTCGGTTTTGTTTGGGATCTGGTCTTGAGGTTGAGGAATGAGAGTATTAAGGCCATGAGGGCCATCCACAGCAATAATGGTGGAGAATTTCGAAACTCTTGATTCGAAATCTTCTGTCATGACCTAGGTCTCGAACACTAATTCGCTTTACCTTATACCCCACCTTAGAATAGGTGTTGTGGAATGCAAGAACCGCACATTTGTTGAGATGGCTCGGATGAAGCTCGATGTGCATAGCACTCCACGATGCTTTTGGCCTGAGGCTTTGAATACAGCCTATTACATTGCCAACCGCATTTTCCTACGAGCTTTCTTTGGAAAGACTTTGTACGAGCTACGGTTTGGTAGGCAGCCCAGCATCAAGCACCTATGAGCATTTGGCTGCAGATGCTTTGTGCTCAAGAAAGGGGGGCATTTGGACAAATTTGAATCTTGCTGCATGGATGGAATTTTCCTTGGGTACGCCTCTATCTCAAGAGCAAATAGACTGTGGATCCTTGATACCAAAGAAGTGGTTGAGACTTGTGAGGTTTCATTTGATGAATCTATGCCTTGCACAACACCTGCAATTGAGCTTTCAGGTGATGATGAGGAAGGCGGCATCATTGAAGATAAGGAAGGTGAAGTAGATGCTGGTGATGCAGGAGCCACTGCAACGGCTGCAGCCCCTGCCCCCTCTACTACAGGGTCTGAAGACGAAGGAGGACCCTTGCCTATGGCTTCCCCCTTGCTCCCTCAGTCTGCAAGCTCAAGCAGAGGCTGACCCTACTGAGGCACAGGGGAGGTGAGCTCTGAGATTGTTCCATCTCTGTAGGTCCTGCGAGATCACCCTTCACATAGGATCATTAGTGATTTGCATGTGAGGACCTTGAGGTCCCAGACAGGTTCTATCACTTTCTTTGCACATGCTAGATTTGCTGCCTCTTTTGAGCCCAAGGATGTTGGATACGCTCTTTCTGATGGTAATTGGGTTAATGCCATGCATGAGGAGTTTGAAAATTTTGAGAGGAATGAGGTTTGGGTTTAGTAGAGCCACTGCCGCAATGCAATCCTATTGGTACGAAATGGGTTTTCAAAACAAAGCAAGGGGAGGATGGTATTGTGCGAAATAAGGCGAGACTTGTGGCTCAGGGTTTTTGCCAAAAAGGGGGATAGAGTATGAGAAAACGTTTGCTCCAGTTGCCCGCCTAGAAGCTATACGTATTCTCTTAGCCTTTGTGGCTTCCATGGGTTTTAAGCTTTTTTAAATTGATGTGAAGTTTGCTTTTCTAAATGGTTTCATTCATGAAGAAGTGTATGTAAAACAATCACCTAGATTTGAAAATGCTAAACACCCTAACCATGTTTACAAACTAGAAAAAGCCTTGTATGGTTTGAAATAAGCCCCTAGAGCCTGGTATGATAGACTGAAAACCTTTTTGCTACACCAAGGTTTAAAAATTGGGAGTGTTGATAAGACCTTGTTTCTCCTTAAGCATGGTAGTGATCTTATTGTCCAGATATTCGTCGATTATATCATCTTTGGTGGCTCGTCTCACTCTCTTGTTACAAAGTTTTCTAAGCAGATGTCAAAGGAGTTTGAGATGATCATGATGGGAGAGTTGTAGTTTTTCCTTGGACTACAGATCAAGCAAGACTTAGAAGGAACCTTCATCCATCAAGACAAGTACACGAAGGATATTCTGAAGAAGTTTGATATGGGAGAATCCAAGCCTTTGTCGACTCCCATGTCAACACAAATGACGCTTCATGCAAATGAAGAAGGGGAGGCGGTGGACCAAATGGAGTACCGAGGGATGGTTGGCTCACTTTTGTACCTGATGGTGACCAATCTAGACATACAGTTCGTGGTTTGCCTTTGTGTGCGATTTTAGGCCTCATCGAGGACATCACACAGTCAAGCGGTGAAGCGCACCTTCAGGTATCTGAAATACACTCTTGATCATGGTCTTTGGTTCTCTTTGGCTTCGATGCTCTCTCTTAGGGGGTTTTCGGATATTGACTTTGCGGGTTGTCGGCTGGAGTGCAAGTCTACTTCAAGCACCTACCAGTTCCTTGGTTCTTCTCTTGTCTCTTGGTCCTCATGCAAGCAATCTAGCGTAGCCACTTCCACCACATAAGTCGTATACGTTGCTATTGCTAGTTGCTCCTCCTAGTTACTTTGGATGAAGGCTACCTAAGTGCCTTTGGCCTGAGTTTTGGGAAGATCCCTCTCCTAGTAGACTCCACTTCTGCTATTTCTGTAGCTATGAATCCCGTCATGCACTCCAGAACGAAACACATAGATGCGAGGTTTCACTTCTTGAGAGATCACTATGAGAAGGGAGATATAGACTTGATCCACATTGAGACTGAGAACCAGTTAGCCAATATCTTCACCAAGCCCTTAGAGCTTAGAGTGTTTACTCGCTTGCGTGGGAAGCTTGGTGTTTGTTACCCCTTCTAGTTTGGGGTAACTTTGTGTTAGTTTAGGTTTTGATTTGCTTTTTCTTTGTTTTTCTTGTATTTTGTATCTTATCATGCATTGCATTGTATCATATGCATTTTCACTTCGCTAGCACTAGAGCTCATTGGTATGACTTGTTAATACTTGCTTGTGCTAGAATGTATAGTTGGTTGCATGATCATGGTTGGCTAAGCTCCTTGAATCTGTTGAATATCATTTGTGAATTCAACTAAAATTGTATACAAGTTGTGTCTTATGTGCCAAATTGAAAAGATCCAGGTGGGTTCACTTGTCACACTAATCTAGTTTGATATAGCTTGCCTTTTCACTTTGACATGAACTTGGACTAGGTTGTGTATGACCAAAATCTTGTCTTAAGCTTCTTACCATTCTCTGAACCTAGGCTTGGCATTGATTGATAAGAAGTGGCTAAGATAAGTGAATAACCCCTGGCACATGATCTAACTGGCATGAGGTTGCAAATTGCTAAATATGAAATATGCAAGTCTCTAAATAGCTTATGGATTCTTCTATATGCTTTGGTTGAGAGTGGCACACCTTGTATGTATTGCTAGCATCTTGTTGTTCATGCCTACCTTGCTAGATGCTATTCATGTTGGTGATGCTTTCTTTTCAACAACCCTGAAAGACATGCTTGCTCCTGATCTGTATAAGATAGATTCAATTGAGCTTGTTGCATGCTTCCTTGCCCTCACTTGCTCTGTATACTAGAACTTGTGATTACTAGATTTTCTTCCCCGCTAAGCTTTATTTGTACACTTCCTGCATTTCATGGCATATTTTGAGGGGGACTTGTCTAGTTCAGGGGGAGTTGAGTTCTATGAACCATTGATGTGTCCATTGTCAACAAGGGGGAGAGATTGTTGTTCCTGGGGTGAGAGCTCATGGACCAAGGGGCAGAACTCTAGAGAGAACTAGTTGAGGGGAGTTGTGCATTCATCTTGCATTTGTGATGATGCATTTCAGAGGGAGTTTGAGCTTTGCATGCTCTTGCATCGGTGCGTTGAGATGTTTGCCTCTTTCTGGATGAGCCGATGCTTTGCCTAAGCCTGACTGTGTTGAGCTGTTTTGCCTCTTTCTTGAGGGGTCATGCTTTAGTTTGATTGTTTGCGTTGAGCGGTTTCCCTTGTCTTATGGGGTTGATCTTTGGCTTTGTTTTTTAGTGCCTCAATTTGCTCTTCTCTGCTTGTGTTTGCTTTTGGGCATTTTGAGCAACTTCTTCTTTTCTTCTTTCTTTTGGGTTTTACACTTTTCTTCTTGTCTTTGGTCTATTTCAAGTTACAGGTTGAAGGTGTTGACAATGCACTCATCAAGGCGGAGATTGAGAGCCAAAGGACAGGCTCCATTTCCTCTGTAGTGATGAGTGATTGTCAATGGAAGTCAAGACCTAGAAGGACTTGGGCACAAGCCCTCCGATGGAGGGAGGCCCTCTGCTGGACTGGAGGTAGATGGAGAAGAACGACATCCGAAGGACAGGAGGCATGCTCTGCGTTGGTGGGCCATGGGAGTTCGGTACACGTAGGGGCCTCATGGCAACGGCATGTGTAAGACCACTGAAGGACTGTGAGGTGACCCCGATGGACAGGGGATGCCAATTGCCACCGTGTGCTCCAACCTGAGTGCATAGCACGAAGACGTGCGAGGGTGTTGGCGGATTCGCTCAAATCCGCCACCCTGCCACCAAGTTACCAAGACTCGGCGAATAGGCTCAATTCTCATCGAGATAGAGTGGAGTGGGTTGTTCCAAGCCCAGGAAGGAAAACCTAAAGTTTCCCTATTTCTAACTTCAATGCCGAGGGATAACCGACGGATTTGGGCTGCTGGCCATGTGATCATGGTATTCTCAAATACCATAGTGTTGTCTTGAAAACCATGAAAATTCTTTGTTCCCAAATAGGCCCTTAGTCAAGTTTTGTGTCTAGGAACTCAAGTTCCTCGGTATGACCAGACTATCCAGCACTACCACCAGACTATCCGGTAACCAACCGGACAGTCTGACGGCTTGCACTGGAGAGTCTGGCATCAAACCTTGTTCCGGCCTCTACCGGACACTCCAGCGCCACCAGACTTTGGCACCGGACAGTCCTGAGCCACCGGACTTTGCTATCGGACTGTCCTATAGCTTCTACTGGATAGTCTGGCAGTTTCTACCGGACAATCTAGCGTGGCTAGGGCTGCTGCCCCCTTTTTTGCTATTTTCGTTCTTCCGCTGTGTTTTTGCATCGGCTTTGCTTTTCCCACTGTCTTACCATACTCTTTGCTTGTTGTGTTCTAGTAAGTCGCATTTCGGTGCAGTAAGTGTCGAGTGGTGAAATTGCAAGGTTCGTTGCTTGCAGTGACTTGCAATCTTTGTGGTCGCTGAATTGCTTGCTCCTTCCCGCCTGGTGCGTATCCTTTCAGTGGATGGCACCTTGCGCTTGCTAGACAGGTATCTGTTCAGTGGATGGTTTCTTGCGTGGGTTCTAGTGAGTTTTTGGTGCACCAAGTTTGGGGGTTGTGATTTTGAGTTTTCAAGTGCTCCTATTCACCCCCTCTGGTCTCACGCCTCGGTCCTACATGCTTCCACTTTGTGTTTGGTATGTATCTATTCAGTGGATGGTACTGGGCATGCGTTGTGAGGAAGATACATATACTTTTAGTTGACGGTATCTAGCTTCCTTTGGTAAAGTTTTGAGTCAGTCTATGAATTTGAGTTTTCAGCTATTCCTATTCATCCCCCTCTAGTCGCAGTCTTCGGTCCTACAAGTGGTATCAGAGCCGGTTAGGTTTCCTCTACCTTAACCGGTGATCAAACCATAACGACCATGTCTCATTTTGGGAAGTTTCCAATCTATGGCTCTGATGGCTACTCCTACTGGAAGGGTAGGATGAAAGCTTTCTTGATTGGCCGGAGTTAGGACATATGGGACTCTATTCAGAGTACGAGTTTTAGGGTGCTTCCCATTGCCGAGCGTACTACTCCAGTGCTAGTTGCTCAGCACAAGGCAAATGCCACGGCGGTGATCTTTCTCTTTTCAGGTCTTGGTCCAGTTGATTATGAGAATGTGAGCCACCTCGATATTGCTCGTGAGAAATGGTCCCTACTGAGTGCACACCAAGAGGGTATGGCTACTATCTAGGGCCGTCTCACAGAGACTAATAGGAGCAAATATGAGAATTTTGTTCAGAAGCCTGGAGATTCTATCGATGACTTGTTTGGTAGTTTTCGATCGATCATCAACAAGTTACGCTTCAACTCTAGCCCTAAGAGGATCCCATACTCCGACCACCAGCTATGTTGGATAGGATAATATGGGAGATCAAGACTAACTCAATCATCGAGGCAGAGGCCTATGAGAGTATTGGAGTGGAGGATCTTTACAGCAAGCTCAAGGCTGTAGAAGTGGATTACAAATTGAGAGAATCTCTCACTTGTATTGGCTCCAAGAGCCTGGCCTTGGCTTCCAGCTACAAAGAGGCTGCTACTAACCCCCTACTTCATAGTTTTTCATTCTCTGCTCTGTTGTTTGTGATAGAGGAGCAGTTGGCAACAATTGGAGATGAAGAGTTCTGCATGGTGTCTAGTCATTTTCAGGGTGCATACGACAACCGCATGAGCAAGAGGAAAGGAGAGTGGCCCAAGTTCTTTGAGTGCGGAGAGGTCGGCCACTTCATCGCCGAATGCCCGAATAAGAACAATGACTACTACAAGATGGGCAAGAACCACTCCCGGACACCAACAAGTACCACTCCGTCAAGCACAACTACGGCAAGTGCGACCATGCCAAGCACCACTCTAGAAATATCAAGAACATCAGGAAGGCTTTCAAGAGCTACCAGAAGGACAACTGGAGGCATGACAAGGCTTTCTTCGCTGAGTTGGGTGGTCTTTGCAGTAGAATGTTTTCCTTTTCTTCATCCTCGTCAAGCTCAAGCGATGAGGAGATCATCACCAAGCGAGACAACAGGAGGGAATAAGGCAGTCCAGCTGGGCTCTGCTTCATCTCCACCAAGTTCGAGCGCAAGCACAAGATGAATCAGAGATCGGTCTGCTCCATGGTGCTTGAGGACAAGGATGACAAGGGCAACATCGACTCTTCCTCCGATGGTGAGGTAACTCCCGAACAAGCTGAGATTATTGAGGTGCTAGAGGGGAATAACAGAGTGCTTAAGGCGCATGATAAGATGTTGGAGCAGGCAGCCAAGAAGCTACAGAATCAGAAAGCCATGCTTGCTAATGCTTTGGCTAAGATTGAGAGGTTGAGGAGTATGCAAGCCTAGCCTTGTGAGATTGAGTTCCCTACCTGTGAGTCCATGATGAGTGACCTTTGTGAGAAGAAGAGCAAGTATGCTCATCAAGTAGAGGAGACAGATAGGCTGAAGGTTGACTTAGGCAAACTCCAGTTTGAGCTGGATAAGCCTATTATGAGTGGAGAGCTTAGGTGTGAGGCTTGCCCCCCTCTAGCTAGTGAGTTAGCTAAGGTGAAGGTGAAGTTTGAGGGTAGCTCATGGAGTTAGAAGAGCTTAGGGCTGGGCCTGCGCTTTTGGGTTCATGTATGGTCTGTCCTACCTTGAGGTGTGAGCTAGAGCAGTTGAGAGCTGACTTTGAGGTACTTTCAGTGTCATCTGACTCTTTTGAGAACTGTCTCACTCTTAGGATGATGTTGGTGGATAGGGATGCCACCATTAGGAAGCTTGAGAAGACAGTTGTCCTAGATCACTCATCAGATTGGGATGTGTGTGCGGCTCAGACCGTGGTGTTGGAGGATCTGAGGGAGGACAAGCTGACCTTAGAGAAGGAGAATACTCATTTGCATGAGGTCCTTAGTTGGATGTATGCAAGAGAATCCCAACTAAGAATAATTCTATAGAGTACCAAGAGAGCTGAGGGTGGTGTCAGAGGACTCGGGTTAGGTGACTGCAATACTTTGGTCGAGAAGAAGAGTGCCCCAATTAAGATTAAGACTCGCTCTCCCCAACCTACTACTGATGGGGTTTTCTACAAGCCACCTATGGCTGCCCCAAAGAAGCAGTTTTGGACACCCAAGCCATCTCAGGCTCAGTTGGACAAGATAGTGACTGAGATCCTCTTCCTACTTTTGTTGTCATGTGTTTGCTATTCCATACAACCTTTCACCTTCTCTTTGCATGATGTATGTATTTATGTTCCTTTGCCTCATGATACCTGATCTAGAACATCCTGGAACAAAACACAATGTGATGTTACAACCCATGATCAAAGAGTTGAGACAGTTGTGGATAGGTGTCGAAGCATATGACATTTCCTTGAAGCAGAAATTCACCGTTAGGGCTATGTACCTGTGGTCAATTCATGATTTCTTGGCGTATGGTATCTTTGCTGGATGGAACATTCTTGGGACCTTGACATGTGCGATATGTGGTATTGAAACTAGATGTTCTCATCTTGAGTTTGGTGGGAAGATCTGCTACTTTGATTGCCATAGATGTTGGTTCCCTTCTGATCATATATTTAGAGGCGACAAGGATAGCTTCATGAAAGACACCGTCTGCTTTAAGGGACCACCAAAAAGGCTAAGTGGGCAAGAAATTGCTGATCAGCTCGTAGCTCTTGAACTAAACAAGGAGAAGAGACTGGGTATGAAGTGTTTGCAAAGAAGCACACCTGGACTCACATATGTGGAATATGGGACCTTCCATATGCCAACGCTTTGATTCTCCTGCACAACATTGTTATTATGCATTAGGAACATAATGTTGCTAAAAGCATCATAAGCACGTGCATGGATTTTAGTGACAAAACAAAGGACAATGTAAAGGCTCGAAGTGACTTGGCAAAGATTTGCAACCGCCCTACCCTTAAGCTCACCACAAGTGGAGGTAAACCTCATGCCCCATTTTGTCTTAAACCACAAGAGAGGAAAGAAGTGATGAGATGGATGAAAATTTTGATATTCCCAAATGGTTACACAATAGGGTTGAAACGAGCTGTGAATCTAAAGACCGGGAAGCTTAATGGTTTGAAGAGCCATGATTACCACATTATCGCGGAAAGACTCGTGCCTGTGAAGTTTTGCAGTTACCTAAATGATGGAGTTTGGTCGGTGCCAGCTGAGCTAAGCTATTTCTATAGACAGCTCTATGCTATAGAGATCAAGAAAGAAATGATGGAGATGTACCTATGCTAATATGCAAAATGGAAAAAAATTTCCCTCCTAGGTTTTTTAATCAAATGTAGCATCACCTTGTTCATCTTTCGTATGAATCTAAGGTGGGTGGGCCTGTGCAATTTAGGTGGATGTACCACATTGAAAGGGCCCTCAAATATCTTAGGTCAATGGTTGGCAATAAGGCTCTGGAAGGGTGCATCGCTGAAGCATTTATTCTTAAGGAGATATCATACTTCTCTAGTGTATATTTTGTCGAGGAACACAATGTCAATGCTCCTACAATGCGATACAATGTGGATGAAGAACCTCCTCTCACTGACCTTGAAATATTCCAATCTACTAGAAAAGTGCTTGTGCCAGCTCACCCTACTATTTTAAGCTGAGAGAACGAATATCTGCTTTGCTCTACATGTATGCTAACATAAAACAGATGGATCCATATTTCACATAAGTGTTTGTTGAGAACATTGCTTCTTAATAACCACTGATATCTTAGTCAATTCCTTATCCATTTGTATTCTTCATATAATGAGTTCCAAAGGCAGAACTGGACATCTAAGAAGCAACCTACAAGCAAGCAACTAGATAGGATGCAACGGCATGGCAAAGATGGAAAACCTAATTTCATCAACTATTTCAAGGATTATGTAAAAATATTTCCATACCATATTTATCTCTCGTATTACATGTCAATAGTATACATCCCTTAACCTGACTACGTATGTTCTGTAGTGCGACAAAATTGATGGGGATGTCCATGAATACTCGGTTCAGCTATTAGTAGGAAGGGTGACCGCTAGAAGCATGGTCGATATGATGTCAACGGATTCCAGTTTTGCTCAGCCCCATTTGAAGCCGCTCATCCTCTAGCAGCAACATGTAACTTTGGTGTTATGGTTAAGGCATGCGATGAACAAGGACATGAATCTAATTATTATGGAATCATTCAAAAAATTCTCAAGTTCACGTTCATAGGCGATAAGGAACTAAATTATTCTTCTTTGTTTGCAATTGGTTTCAACCCAATAGAGGGGTTTGAGAGAACCAGTATGGCATGGTCAAAGTCAGGCACAACGAAAAGCTTAGTGGCAATGACAACTGGGTCCTTGCACATCAATGTGACCAGGTTTATTATTTGTGATATCGAAACGAAAAGTTGCATGCTTGGTGCATAGTTCACAAAGTGAATCCCTGTGCAAGAAGAAGAATTTTCAACACTTTCATTATAGGGCCCGGTGCGGAACTAGATTTCTTGGTCGGAGACTATGACGATATCAGTGTTCCAAAGAAACAAAAATGACAAGCACCTAAGAAAAGAGTTCAGTGGTCGGGTTTAGCACAGAGGGGACAACTTCATCATGACGTTGATTTCGGTACTTTGTGTATTTCTTTACTTTATGTGCATTGTTAATCATTTATTTCTGTACTTTATGTAACTCCTAAACAAACTCTTTTTATTTTATCAACAAGATGAGCTATAAGCTCAAGCAAGTAGCAAAGGGGTTCACAGGAAAGGTGATCCCAAGCAAGAACCTTTTTCAGGGGGATACCATGACCAGCTCTAGGCGTGAGGCTTTGTTAAGGTATGTGGACCTAGACTTGGAAGGAGTTCCTATTGCCCTTCAAAGAACCGAGGTACATATGTACATAGAGTTTTATATTTATAATTTTCATATATGTTCAATAACTTATCTCATGTTTACTTTTGCAAGGTGAGGAGGATGAGGAGGAGGCTGGAGCTAGGTAGGAGGATGAGGTGGAGGCTGGAGCTGGGCTGGTTGATGAGGAGGAGGCTAGAGCTAGGCAGGAGAATGTTGGAGCTGCCGAGGACATGATGGGTGGGGATGGTTCAGGGGAGGTGGTTCAGAAGAGGCGGACTAGGAAGAGCCACATCGTCAACCCTCCTCTAGTTCCTGCCCTTGTGGATAGGAGCCTGATCAGACCAATGGGTGATGGGTATGGTCATTATGAGTTGTTTACTTCAATAGTTTGTATACATGACATGTCTTCAATGTTATTTTGTTTTGTAGCACATGGGAGGACGTGAATTGTGATGGGATAGGACACCGTAGGACTCCTAACGACATGTTGGGTAACCTTATTCATTTGCACAATCTTGGAGTTGTGTAGAAGAATGGTGAGACTATACCCGTGACAAGCTGGAAGCATTTTGCACTTGCAGACCGTATTACCTATGGAAGTATTCAGGGGCTGCTGAAAACAAATTCTGGGTAGAAATTTTTCTATTAACTGTTTGATTCCTATTGTGCTGATTCTTTCCATTAACTAATTGATTCCAATTATGCTGATTCTTTCTATTAACTATTTGATGTTGCAGAAGTATTTGCATTTGTATCCCACAGAGCAAGATTATGCCAATCAAGTTCTTGACTAGGCTGCGATGAAGATATGCAAGGATGCATTCTCCAATATTCGGCTTTAGGTAACAAACGCATTGCTTAAGGCTCAAGGGCAGCAATTGGGTCGTTTTCATGATTGTTCAAAGATTTTCCTGACCGCTGAGCAGTATGGACGAGTAATGGCCTTATTTGGCAATTGTGTTGTTGCTTCAGATATTAAGATTGTTATTATGATATACTAACTCATAAACATGCAGATCACACATCCAATGTTTAAAGGTCGGGAAGGCCCTTACATGGCACTTTGTGAGCTGTGGGCATCTTAACAATTTCAAGAGCGATCAAGGAAGCATACAAATCCAAGGACCAAGAACGCATCGCATACACTTGGGGTGATGGATACCGTCAAAAAGCTCAATGTTGACAGTCATTATTGCACTATTTTCGACCATCAACTATCCATGTTTATGAAAGGTAATATATCAAAGTGTAGGCTAGTCCCTTGCAACTAACATATTTCCACATATTTTGTTGAAATCTTTGAATGCAGGTGACAAATGCACTTAAACATACAAACTGGAGCTAATCCAGGGAGGAGGCTAGCCATGTGACTAGTCAGCCTCACCATGGCCGCCTGGCACCACGAGTAGGCCGCCCGGCCTGTGAGTGACTCCAACTTAGACCATTATCGACATGTATGCACATAGAAGCCTTGTCAACACAACTACAAGGTGGATGCCACGCAAGCCGCATGCAAACAACCAAAAGGACATGGCACTTCATCAATCTAACACTTGGATTAGTGAAGTTAGCAATCCTGGGCACTTCAATCTTGCGGTTAAGGAAGAAACACAATCAAGATCCAATGATCCGAGGAAAAGGACAATGATAACCACCTAACCGACATGCAACCAACTTGGGGAGGCAAGATGGACCATTGGATGGAGCAAGGTGGTGGATCCAAGGGTTCCCCTAGCCACCCACCAATGGGTAGGGCCGCCAGGCCTCCCACTAGGTAGGGCGACCTACCCCCTACCCTTGTAACTGCCATACTGACCCTATAAGACCCTTCACTCACTTGGTAGCTATAAATAACCCCTGGTAGCTCATTTGTAAAAGTGTGGAGAAGAAGAGAAGCGCACCATTGTCTTAGTTTTCTAGCACTAGGATAGTCTTGGGAGTTAGAGTTGAGTGATCTTTCTCCTCAAGGATTCTAGAGTTAGCTTCGAGTGTTGGTAAAAGCTCTTGTATCTTTTGTACCTTTACTACTCCAATATAATATAAATTCCTTGCTCTAGATTTCAAGTATACTTTACTTTATTTCTTGTACTTGCCTAGTGTGGTGTACCTTATTGCATCCTTGACCTAGGCTTAGGTTTGTGTTGTTCTTAAGTTATTTGAATCTTGCTAGACTTACTGGTGCCACAAGCTTTCCTTACGCTTTGACATAAGGTTAAGTTAGTTCTCACCCTCTGATAATGGAAGAACTTTAGTGATCAAGTTCCAACTTGATCACTAGTTTAGCATGCCATCTTACCGATGCGGCTCTAGTCGGTAGCCCTTATTGGTGAGAGCATTAGGGAGCCTCTGTATTCCAATCCCATCGTTCCTACCCCGGTGCCACCTCGGTGTAGTCTAGAATTTTGCTCGATGCAAGATCCTAGTTCGCATTTGTATAACTCCGCTCAACCGCAAATACTCCTATGCAGTAAGTAAGATTTAGGGTTTGGATATCTTAATCTCTCTCATTGTCGTCCCAGATAGCTATATCTATTTTGCTGACTAATTTGGTCACTCCTCTTTTGTCCCACCATACACTATCCTATTTATCTTACCCTTGGTGTAAGAATAGTTGGTAGTTATCAGTTTACAGTACTGCTTGAAGTTCGACATATCATTCAACCTATTAGCACTTGCTTCGTTGTTGATTTTATGATACTCGGAATACTTTGAGTGAAAAAGCTATAGCAAATCTCTGTGCGCTTGCGGAATAAAATCTGTTGTGCTAAGAGACGTCAACAAGCTTTTTTTGGCACCGTTGCTGGGGAAGCAATTGGCAATAGAAGTTCGATTTTGTTCTAACCTAGGTACTGTATAACTTGATAACATACCTCTATTTCTTAGCGGACTCATTTGCCTCGGTCTATTTTATTGTTTGGTTGATAGAGAGGTGTATGTCCAGTTTCAAGCTACTGCCAAGTTTCGACAACAATCTAGAGTCACTGCTCAGGAGAGTCCATCAGAAGACAATCCACGGGCAGAGGCCTATGCCATCATTTGAGTTTGGAACCTCAAGCACAACTTCACCGACACCAACTATGGCTGAGAAGACCATTCGCGAGTTCTCTGTCCCATCCAGCAACAACATTCCTACTGGACCTGAAGTGCAGGTTGGTGAGAATTTCGAGCTCAAGCCAGGTGTCATCCATATTGTCCAAGCTATCTCATTCTCTGGATTGGTGTCGGAGGATGCCAACAACCATCTCCAGCAATTCTTGGAGATTTGCAGCACTTTCACGATCAAAGGTGTGACCCCCAATGTGGTTTGACTTCACCTTTTCCCATTCACACTAGTGGGGAAGACAAAACAGTGGTTCTACATGAACCGCGCATATTTGGCGACATGGGAGGCGTGTTCAAATGAGTACTTCCCTCTGGGGAAGACAAGCTTAGTGAGGAACTGAATCTCGAGCATCCAACAACTTACAAATGAGATAGTGGCAGAGGCATGGGAAAGACTTCAAGAGTACATCGCTGTGTGCCCCCACCATGGTATGGAATAGTAGTTGATCATCTAGAATTTCTTCCATGGACTCCACGTGTCCACCCATGAACTTCTTGATGCAGCCATTGGAAGATCCTTCCTATCTCTGAGTGTCACTACTGCCTGCGCTCTCGGTGAGAAGCTGGAAAGCCACTAGGGATGGATAGAGGAGAGGGCGAACAATAATCCCCGTGGAGTTCACCATATTGATAGCACGGACATGCTCACTGCAAAGATGGACCTCCTTCTAAAGAAGTTGGAGGATGCTCCTAAAGCTATGCCGGTCCCGGCATTTGATTCTCAAATGATGTGCGAGTATTGCGGGAATACCGGCTACATGGGGAACCGGTGCCCCAGAAATGGATCGGAGGAAGTAAACTTCAACAATGGGCCTCATTCTCAACTAGGTTGGAACTCATGTCCAGACCCACCTTTCTCTAGCCAAGGTACGTCTTTTGGCAATTCATAGCAGTTTAATAAAAATCCTTTTGATCAAAAAGCTTTGAATGATAATATAAGTAAGGAATTCATTGCAAATGATAGAGTTATCGAAACATTGTCTTTGCAAATGGATACTCTTAATAGTGCCATGAAGAACCAGCTGAGTTTCATTAAAATGTTAGAAATTCAAATAGCTTAGCTTGCCACTGCTACACCTAGTCCTACTTTGGGGAAGTTTCTGGGTCAGCCCGAGCCACTCCGAAGGAGCACATAAATGCTATAACCACTAGTGGTGGATGGTCTACACGAGACCCCCCACATCCTAGAAATGCAGGAAAAGAGCAGGTAAACCCACCAAAACCGAGGAAGATGAAGTGGCATGTGAACCACAACCGTTGAAGGAAGCACCCAAGTCATCTCCACACGAGTTCTATGACACCACCGTGCTCCCTTTTCCACAGCGGCAGAGGAAGACTCCTATCGACGAGCAGTTTGGCAAATTTGTTGAGGTAGTTAAGAAACTATATGTCAATATTCCATTACATGACGCAATGCAGGTGCCTAATTATGCTTGTTGCACCCAAATACCAGTAGTGAGGTATGGGCGCAGAGCACACGGGAACCGAGAATTGCGCTGCTGCTGCACTCATCTCCCTATCATACGGCTCCGGTCGGCTTCTGTAGGGAAGCCGATCCAGGTTGACCTTGCAGCCAGGAAGGTCGGGTGATCGTGACTATTGGCTCCTGTTCTCCTTGTAAAGCATACACAACAAAACTAAAAGTTAAGTCCCTGCCTGATCGCTAGGATCGACAATCAGGAGATGTCATGTACTCCAGTTGGCTGATGCAGAAACCTCGGATAGCCCATCGACGTGAGTGAATAAATAGCGTAAAAGTTGTCAGGGTTTTACACCAGCAGTGCACCATGGGATAGGTCATGAGGTGCGATTGAGGGTCAGTGAGATCAACGTAGCTCGATGGTTTGCCGGAAAAGCGACAAAGACACGAAGATTTATACAGGTTTGGGCTGCGAGATGCGTAACACCCTATGTCCTGTTTGTGGTTGGATGTATTGCTTCGAGTTCTCAAGGTTACAATGAGGGCTAGGGCTTTGCTAGAGAGCATGTTCGGTTGATTGCGATGGGTTGAGATGTTCTACGTAGGGGTCCCTCATCCACCTTATATAATCTGACAGAGTCTTGGGTTACAAGTTGAGTTCCATCTATATCTCCTAGTCGGTTCAGATTAAATGAGATCAAACACAATCTTAGTTTCTGTCGTATCTTCTTCGATCTTTACAAATCTCGGACCCTGAATCCGAGCTAAGCTTCCTTCTTTGCTCCTTGGATTACGACGTCGTTGCCTTGACCTCCAAGTCTTCTCGACCATATTTGGGCCTAAGTTAGGTATTTAGCCAAAAAGATCAGCTATTCACTTGACTCAGGCCCATTGATGGCCCATGTCCTGGATCCATGGCATGAGGAGCTAGGGGATATTAATCCCCCACAAGCCCCCGAGGTTCGAGTCAATTCAGAGGGCAATTGACTCAAGACTCCCAAAGCCAGCCTCACCTCCGAGTGAACCATGCTGTCGAGTTAACTTTCATATCCTTCCAATTGTTGCACTGACTAGGTGCACCTATTGGGTGTAGCTCTCGAGCTTTAAGCTAACTTGAGCAACAATTAGCTTAAAGATCCAAAAGAATAACAGATTTTGACAACTCTGCCTCAAAAGAAATCATCCTCTCATATCATTTGTTGCACCGACCAGGTGCACCCAATGGGTATAGCCCCTGAGCTTTAAGTTGACATGCGTAGCAATCAGCTTGAAGGTCCAAATAATCTGAAATTTTCAAAGTGTATATTTCCCCCAAGTCAATCAATGCATCTTCTCAATGGTTGCACTCACTAGGTGCACCCATTGGGTGTAGCCCCCGAGCTTCAAGTTGATTTGAGTACTAACCAGCTTGAAGGTCCAAAGAGCTCTCCCGACTCATTGTTGCCCGACTAAAGTCTCTAGGCTTTTGTCCCAATCAGAAAACTTCGAGAAAAAAATTCCCCACCCATTGGGTGTAAACCGGGAAATTGCCAAGAATATGAAGAGCCATTCCTTTCCTTGTCGTATATGCTTTACCTCAAAAACCCAGCCGCTCATAGATCCAACTTTCGTGAACCGTCTTACATGTAGATCAACGACATGTGTCCATCCCAAATATGAAACGCAATCCTTGTGCGCGTATTTGCAGAAGTCGAAGTGGCGCTTCGCCCGCTATATAACTAAGGTCTGAGCCCATGCATCAATCACACCTTTGTTGCCTTGTGCACACATCAGAGCCCATTGCTAAACACTCTCATCCTTCGAACACCATGGCCAACAACAGCAAGAACCACCCTAAGTTCTCCGACTCGAAAGACGAGATCTTTGCCGGCGGCCCCGATGAATAGGACCCACCCAGCGACGCTGACCCCCACGGTGACAGCGACAATGCTGGTGACGATGAGAAGAGGAAGAAGCCACTAGAGGAGGTTGGCGATGACTCCTCCGATGACTCTGACCAGTACAACTGGAAGGAGAAGGCGATGCTCAAGGGCATCAACCACCCCGGTCTCAGTGGCCTGGACGACGAGGACAGCAACGAGGAGGAAGACGAGGAGGATGACGAGGATGAGGATGACAACGACGATGACGACAGTGATGACGGTGGCGACGATGGCGGCGATGACGACAACGACGATGATGACAATGACGGCAGCAACGACAAGGATGCCGCCGTACCCCCAAGAAGCGCCGCCCTGTCAGGAATTAGACTAGTAGTAGTTAACTAGTAATGTAGTGTTCTGTAGTGAAGTCCCATGTATCTGTAGGAGTAATCTTGTAATGGATTATGTCTTCTAATGAATGCACTGTGTTTCTCCTGTTCATGAGTTCATCCTTGCGGTAATAGAATCTATTCCTTCTATGAGTAATCACTGTCAGATTTGCTGTACAACTAAGCCATATTTAGCCACTGAAAACGAGATCGCCAGATGAGAGCGTCATCATCCTACGACTTAGTTAAAATCATGATCCTCCGAGTCAGATAAGTTTCTCAAAAAATAACTGCCACCAAATGCCTTTGAAATAAATGAAAATATCTGACTCAACTTATCCGACCAAACAATGTCCGACTGAAATCTAGATAACCTAAATAAAAGCCTCGCCGACTGAAACCGTGCCGACTTAACATTAAGAGATCTGCTAACTCATCAGAGTCACGGAAAAAATGCTAACGCTGCCTTAAGGAAAAACAGAACTTTCCCAACATAACACCGTTAGGTATTAAAGAGGACCAATACCCTAATAGTTCCTTCCAATCGAATCCTCATTCCCCAACTTCCTCATTTACTCTGCCGCCAGCACCAACGAATTTGAAACCCTTGTCAAAAATCTTCCCAAACTACACCAGAATCCTCCGCATCCATGGTTCCAAAGAAGAAAACGATTAGTGAACGCAGAAACATCAGCGAGGGGCTTCCACACGACGAGAAATGGGAGTTCTCATCTAAATCTCATCTAAATCACCTTGTAGAAATGGGAGTTCTTCCCCCCAAGGAGTTGGGTGGGTGGTTGGAGCAAACGATCCTACTCGTGAGATCAGCCGAGCCATTATTGTAGAAGAGATCAAAGCTCAAGTCGGCCTGATGCTGAGGGGTAACGTCCACAATGAAGGATCACCATGACCCTACTCTGCATGGCACCCTACTCCATCTGTAAGTATTTTAGCTTGCTGATCGACTCATTTGTATATCTTGATAATGCAAATATCACTAAATATATTTGCTGACTCCATCTTCGCAGAGCAATATTGCCAAGTTCCTGTCTGATCCTCCTCAGCACAACACGGACAAGATGTTGAAACAGAGGTCAGAATTGACCTATGAAGAAATAGAAGCTGTAGTTGTAGCAGCACAAGGCGAAGGCAATAATGAAGCTGCCACATACATAGTCATCCCACACCCAGCTGAAGACACCGATGCTGGAGAAGATACTGGGGTTCACGAAAAACAAGCCGCCAAGCATGAAGGCACTGGCGCGGAAGGCCCAACCCCCGAGCATACAGTAATCCCAAAGGAAGGCGACTCTGCCTCACGGGTGTCCAAACGCACCCGAGCCAAGGCGTCGACAGCAAAAGCCGAAGTTCCCTGGAAAAAGAGAACCATCAAGGAACAAGTTAAAGTTCAGAGAGCCTCTTCCACCGTGCCTGACTTAGCATCACCATCCAAGAGACCGTGCAAGAAGCCCAAGGTACAAGAGAAAACTGACAACAGTGAAGGCTCTTCTCTTGGCTATATTGATTGGAAAATGCTGATTGATGAAGAAGTGGAAGAAGAAGAAGAAGAAGTCCCACTTCAATGTCGTGAGAGGAGGTCCAAGAGAACACAAGATGCTGAAACCACAGCCTCCCCTCTGACTCAACAACACATGCAAATGGAAGAAGAGCTGAACTTATTAGACATTGATCCTGAATTAGATAAATTTGTAAAGTCATTCCCACTCCCAGACGAAAGCAATCTCACACCACCATGGTATGCCTGATTCCTCTAACTGTTGTATCTTATTCTCACTTCTATCATCAATGTCCCGACCGAATCGAAATTTCATGCAAGCCTTCCATAGAACAAGATACGTTGCCTCCTAGGCCTGATGCTAGCCCGACCCCCGAGCCAGAGCCTGGTGCAACTGAAGCCCTCAAGCCTGAAGACCTGGAGCGGCCGACTGAACCAGAGGTGAAGAGTACAAGTGATCAGCAAGACGACATAGCTAAGAAACCTCCGATCACCTAGCAAGACGCACTTAGCAACCCTGAAGGAGGAAGCACTTTGGGCTGCCAGGAGCATGCCACAGATGAGCTCGAAATAAGGCATGAGGACAAGACAACTGCTAGCGACGAGCCGATCGACGCCGAAAATATACCAAACATTTCAGTGCCAGTGCCAAGCCCCCAAGACAAAGGCGCTGAGCCAACAGGTGACACCATCATCACTGACGGGACTACTTCACTTGATTTAGTGGCCCCAGAATTGCAGCTCACTATTGGACCTACTGAATCAAGACCGTTCGCAGCTTTTGAGGTAAGTCATTATCTTGAGCATAACGATCTTTGATATCAGTATCAATATTACTAATGAACTGAAGCCCTTCTGCAGAACTGGCTTGATCAAGCTACACGATACCATGAACAACTCACTCCAATACTTGGAGGTGATGTGGTCAAGCTATGTCAACAGCTGGCCGAGTCCAAGGCAACCCGTGCTGCTGAAACTGCGGGTGAGTGTCTGCCCCCTTAGATTCCCATGCAGTCTATCTCCCGACATATTCTCATTTACTCAAGCATTTGAATGTAGCAGCTGCTAAGAGGATTAGTCATCTAGGAAATACACTGGCTCAGCGTGAGGTCACATACCGTAATGTCGTACTCGAGCATGACGAAGCTCGAGACAATGCCCAAAATTTGCAGCACAAGCTTAAACTGGAGAGGAAATAGCATGAGTTGAATCCCAATTAGCATATTCTTTACTTACAGAAGCCTATAAGTTGAATCGGTCCGCAGGATGAGGCACTGCAATCAAAGAGAGAAATCCAAGAGCTTCGAGAGTCACGAGACAGATTTGATAAATCCTTCTAGAATACAACCAGCGCCTTGACAGTGCTTGAAACAAGCCACAAGTTAACGCGGGCAGAACTTGAACAGAAGACATCCGACTTAATTGAAGCCGACAAAATCCGAGTTGAAATCCAGAGCAAAAATAGAGATTTGGACAAGGTATTGAAGTCCACAATGCAGGCTCTTAAAGAATCCTAGCAGCTGTCAGAAAAGCCTCGCCAAGACTTGGAACTTGCAGTGCGGAATTAGGAAATTGCCAAAAATAACTACGAGAAACTGAAGGCAGCTTATGAGAAGAACAAAGATTTGATGAAGTCTGCGACGGCTGCAATGAACACCATGCTGAACATATGTGCCCTAGAAGTTGGAACTTCGCGGCCAGTATCGGATTGGGTGTCAACTTTGGTAGAAGACACCAAGAATCATCTTTGTGGGAGGTTCAAGTCAATTCTACAACATGTGCTGTTGATGATGAAGATAACCCGGCCAAAACTGGACTTGACCGAACTGACAGCCAAGGTTGCAGTCAACCCAAGTGATACAACAATTGACAATTATGCCTCCGAGATTCAGTCTATAGCATAAAAACTTATCGCAGAATTTGAGACGTAGACCGAAGTCCTTGCTTGCTATAACTTTGTAACTGAACGATACCTGCTATGGATGTCAATCTGTAAGAAAACAAGATTAGCACTCTTAGATAGTATGAAATCTGATTAAATGTTTGTTCATGTGTATGACGTTATGAGAAAAATAGGCCCTTGAGTCGGCCTTTCAATGAAACACAGAGTTCAGACGCGCATTATCTCGAGATCAAAATACGCCAATGGGTATCTGACTTAAACTTTTTGCATTAACTGGAATTAAAAACTATCGAACACATGATGCGCAGGGTTGGATTGCACCCTTCTGTTATGAGTAAACACAGGCATGCAGCATTGGCTGTAGGTCCACGACCTAAGCCGATTGCCCCGTAGAAAGGGTTGGATTGTACCCTTTTCATGAGAACGCAAAGGCATGTAACACCAGCTGTCGGTCTATGACCTAGGCTGATTGGCCCGTAAGGAGGGTCAAATTGCACCCTTTTATGAGGACGCAAAGGCATGTAACACCAGCTGTCGGTCTTACGACCTAGGCTGATTGTCCCGTAATTAGGGTCAGACTACACCCTGTTCTGAGTAAGCGTAGGCATGTAACACCAGCTGTTGGTCATATGACCTAGGTTGATTGCCCTGTAATTAGGGTCAGACTGCACCCTATGTTGAGTAGGAGTAGGCATGTAACATTAGCCATGAGTTGGGTCAGGACCCATGACCGATTGCCTGACTATTTGAGGACGAGGACATTACCACTAGAAATCCCACGCATTCACGCCATAGAGAGAAGAAGTATGCACAGAAATCATGCATTTATTCATTATCCGAGTACATCCGACCGAGCACAAGTGAGGACAAGTCAACTCGAAATCATGACTAATCAAGAGTACAGCTGAGAGTACATGACTTTTAAGGTTGCAGTAGGCCTAAGAATGAAACTTGCGTAGATGCTCGATGTTCCAGGAGTTCCTAGTCAGTGTACCATACATCTCAGACAAGCAATAGGACACTAGCTGAGTAACTTCCATGATGATGTAAGGCCCCTCCCAAGGGTGGATAGCTTATGACGCCCAGCCACCTTGAGAACCTTGCGGAGGACCAGTTCCCCGAATGAAAAGGCACGAGGATGCATATTACATTCGTGATAACGCCACAATAACGCCACAGAGTCTGCTAATAGTGTGCCGACTGAATCACCGAATTGAGTCGCTCTTCCTCCATCAAGTTGACTTCCTCAAGCCGTGTGCTCTCTGCCTCTGCAATGTCCTTGAACGCTAGGCGCGGTGCCCCATGTGCTAAGTCAGCGGGCAACACCGTCTCCGAGCCATACACCATGAAGAAAGGTGTGTTTCCATTGAGAGCTTTACTTGGCTGCGTTCTGAGACTCCAAACTATGTATGGGAGTTCCCTGATCCATTTGCCCGCCAACATCTCATCCTTGTCGAAGACTCTTTTCTTCAAGGCATCCAAAATCATCGCATTAGCATGCTCGACTTGGCCAGTAGCACGAGGATGTGCTACTGAGACATACTTGATAAGTATAGACTTCTCATTGCAAAAGTCAAAGAATTCCAAGCCTGTGATGTTGGAACCTAGATCTGTGATAATGCTATTCGGGATTCCAAAGCGAAATATAATCTCCTAGAAAAAATCCACCGCTTTTGCTGAAGTCAGAGATGCAACTGGTTTGACCTCGATCCATTTAGTGAACTTGTCTATGGCCACCAAGACATGAGTGTAGCCACCTTGAGCCCTCTTGAGTGGACCAATCATGTCTAGCCCCCAGCATGCAAAGGGCCATGAGATGAGAATGTTTTGCAACTGTTGAGCTGGCAAGTGATGTTGATTTGCAAAGAACTGACATGCCTCGCACCACATGACCAACTCTGCAGCATCTTGCTTGGCTGTCGGCCAATAAAATCTAGCCCTAAATGCTTTCCTGACCAACGTCCTAGAGGCAGCATGATTACAGCATTGCCCAGCATGGATTTCCATCAGCAAACTGCTGCCCCGAGACACGTCAATGCATTTCAAGAGAACTCTAGCCGCGACGTGCTTGAACAGATCATCCCTGATCAATATGTAGCTGGCCGCACGCTGGACGAGTTGCTCGGCTTCTGCTTTGTCATCGGGCTCATCACCATCCCTGATGTACATGATGATCGGGACCCGTCAGTCAGCCGGATCCACCTCTAAGCTTAGAACGTGCTGCTCTGGGGGTTCTAAGTCACGATCAATGGATGGATGAGACAACTCCTAGATGAACACACTTGGGGGAATTTTGGCTCGGGAAGAACCAATCTTGGACAGTAAGTCAGCATCTACTTTGTTGGTGTGGTCCACATGATGAAACTCTAGTCCGTCAAACTTGTCCTCCAGCTTGTGAACTTCGGCATAGTATTTGTCCATTACTTCCATGGTAGTTTCCCAGTCCTTGTTGACTTGACTAATCGCCACTAGAAAATCCCCATAGACCATGAGGCGCCTGATGCCGAGTGAAATCGTAATGTGCAAACCATGCAGCATAGATTGGTACTCCGCTGCATTGTTGGATACTGTAAAGAGGATCTACAGCATGTACTTGAGTTTCGGCGACACTTGCCTCCGCTCCTTCTGTCTGCAACAACCCATCGAAGTACATCTTCCAGAACTCTAGAGGCTACAGGTTTTCTGGTACCTGGTTCTCTGTCCATAGGAGATGAAGTCAACCAAGGCTTGGGTTTTGATTGCGGTGTGTGGGCAGAAATCAATGTCATGTGCTCCCAGCTCACACGCCCACTTGGCAATTCTTCCTGTAGCCTCTCTGTTTCACAGAATCTCACAGATGGGGAATGAGGTGATCACCACGATCTTGTGCTCTTCGAAGTAATGACGAAGCTTACGAGCTGTGATAAGGACCGCATACAGTATTTTCTGGACCTGAGGGTACTTTATCTTGAACGGGCCAAGTACTTCACTGATGAAATAGACTGGGTGTTGAGTCGGTCGAATATGTCCCTCATCTACCCTTTCGACCACCAGAGCTGTACTGACCACATGAGTCATACAAGAGAGGTACAATAGCAAATCTTCAGCTGCGCGGTCTGCTGTGGCTCGGTTCGGCGATTTCAGCACTGGGGAGTCGTCAAGAATTTCTTGAGGGCCTTGTGCGCTTCCTGAGTTTCCGGTGTCCACTGGAACCTATCCACCTTCTTTAATAGCTTATAGAACGGCATACCGTGCTTGCCTAGCCGTGAGATGAATTGGCTTAGCGCGGCCATGCACCCTGTGAGCTTCTGGACCTTCTTCTGTGAATTAGGGGGCTGCATCCGAAAAATTGCATCGATCTTCTCCAGATTAGCCTTGATTCCCCTCTTGCTGATGACAAACCTGAGCAACTGCCCAGCTGAGACCCCGAACACACACTTGGTAGGGTTAAGCTTCCAGCGGAACCTCCTGAGACTGTTGAAGACCTACTGAATGTCACTGATGAAGTCTTTCGGATCCTTCATCTTGACTACCACGTCATCGATGTAAGCTTCGACACGCTTACCCCACTGCTCAGCCATACAAGTCTGGATCGTACGCTGGTACGTAGTTCCAGTGTTTTTCAGCCCAAAGGGCATAGAGGTATAGCAGAACTGCCCAAAGGGCGTGATGAACGCAATCTTCTGCTAATCCTCCATCACCAGGCTAATATGATGGTAGCCCGAGTAACAGTACAGGAAGCAAAGGAGGGAGCATCCGGCCGTAGAGTTGACCACTTGATCTATCCTTGGTAGCCCAAAGGGATCCTTCGGGCAGTGCTTGTTGAGATCAGTATCATCAACACACATCCGCCAGTGTACTTTATTCTTTTTGAGAACTAGTACAGGGTTTGCAAGCCACTTGGGATGCATGACTTCTCTAATAAACCCGGCAGCTTGGAGCCGGGTTAACTCCGCTCAGATTGTTTCCCTCTTGTCTGGAGTGAATCGACGTAGCCTTTGCTTGATCGGCTTTGCGTTGGGAAACACCTTGAGTTTGTGCTTGGCCAGTTCTCTCGTGAATCCTGGCATATCTGCAGGCTTCCATGCAAACATGTCCCAATTGTCCCTCAAGAACCGGATGAACATGCCTTCCTATTTGGGAGAGAGGACAGCAATGATGGTCACCATCTTCGAAGCATTAGGGAGGTCGAGGCTCACTTCCTTGGTTGCCACGGTGACCTGGATAGCCATGGTAGGGGCCGACTCATGAGTCGGGATCGGCAGATCATCCTTTGAGAGCTGAGCCACATCATCGACGAGTCAGCACTGAGCTACCACGGTTGTCGTAGCGAAGGCCATTTGGAAAGCCTCCCGAGCGCAGAGAATAGAGCCCTTGAAGTTCGCCCGCACGGAGAGAACTCCACGTGTGGCCGGCATCTTCAGGACCAAGTACGAATAGTGGGGGACATCCATGAACTTGGCTAACCCGAGCTGCCCAATGATAGCGTTGTAGGCAGAGTCAAAACTTGCCACCTCGAAGTGGAGAGTCTCTGTGTGGAAGTTGTCCACCATTCTAAAGGTGACGGGAAGCTGATGTGCCCCAGTGGATATTCTCCCTCACCAGGCATGATCCAGAAGAACGGACTGTCTGACTCTTGCAGATCACTGATGGAGAGCCTGAGAGATAGCAGGGTCTTGGTTAACATGACATTGATGCTGCTTCCTCCATCGATTAGTGTCCTCATGACTCGGCTCTCATGGACCACCGGGCTCACTAAAAAGGGATATTTGCCTAGGTGATCATATTTGAGCCAATGGTCCGCCCGACGGAATGAGATCAGCATGTCTGACTAGTTGTACGGCATTGGAGGTTCCTTGGTGGCCGCCATGACTCAGCGGTCGTCTAGCTTCTTCTGCCTCTTGCTCTCCACGGAGCCATGCCCCCCCATGATGACGTTGACAGTGCCGGTTGATGTTGGGGAAGCCGGCACCTTTGGCTTCGTTCTGCTGAGGCGGAGGTCCTGATCATGTGGCAGAGCTGGTGGCAGAGGCAGAGGTATGAAGGGCCTGCCATGGTCAATCCAAGACTTGAAGTCTCTGCAGTCGCGCAGGGTGTGGTGCATCTCCTTGTGATAGGGACACGGCACGTTGAGGACTTGGTCGAGTGACCGCTCGCCCCCTGGCCGTGGAGGGATGCTCGGGTGCATGGGCGGTGGCCCCACAGCCTGTATTTCCTCCTGAGGTCTCTTGTCCCAGTAGAGATCTTGGCGTGGGGGCTCTTCACGCTTCCCCCGATCTTCCCGACGCGCATCGACCAGGTCCTGAGCCCGCTCATCTACGGTAATGTATTGATCAGCATCGCAGAAGAGCTGCTCGGATGTGACTGGAGACTTCTGCAAGAGGGCCATTATGAAAGCCTCATCATTGGATCCATGGAAGAAATCATCAATCACCGCCGCGTCAGTGATGTTGGGAATTCTATTCCGCATCGACTGAAAATGCTTGAGGTACGAGCGGAGACCCTCGCCATCCTTGCACTTGATAGCCTTGAGGTCCTAGGGCTATGCTGGCTAATCCGACAGCGACTGGAAGTTGGCAATGAAGTGCCGACAGAAGTTGTCCCAGTTGTCTGTGATGCCCTAGGCATCTCCCGAGCATTATCAAGTACATACTTTGTTTAATTACTTCTCATAAACATCATCTTATCTCATGCTAATGTGCATTTGAGTCATATGAACAAACATGGTGAAAATAGCTAAGTGATGCACTCAGTTTTGCAAAAATGACGCTATAAATGTGAGCATAACTTAAATCCTATGGAGATTTAGGTGAAACTTTTTATACCAAACTTGTAGGTCTTAAGGTGGTAAACAACTTTGTAAATTAGAGCTTGGATGGAAAATGGGCTTAACTTGGTGTAAAGGGACTTTTGGTGTTACCCAACAAACACACTCCAAATCTGGCTTATTTAGAATTCTTCATTTTTCTATATCCTAGAATCCTTTTCATGCAAAGGTCCAATTGGGAAAGTTTTAGGTAATGAAATCTTGAACAACTTTGTCAAAAAGACTTTTGGGATAAAATGGCTAGCAATAGGACATTTGAATTATCTAAGGAAAACAGTTCTCAGTCCAAACTGAGGGCTGACAGTTAAATTCAAATTTAAATCAAATTTAGAGCCATAATTTTAACTTGGTGCTTTTGACAAAGTTGTAGATCTCAAATGGTAAAACATTTCATTCAATTGGGTCCTTTTCAAATTCGGCTCGTAAGTTGGTCAAATTTGCGAAAATCAGAAACCTGGTCAGTGGTCAAATCTTTTTTTCATTTTTCGGGTTTTTCTTTTCCTCACGAGCCTATGACACCTGGGTCCCACCTGTAAGAGCTGCGGGTTTCCGCCCGACACCCGCCGCGGTGGGCCCCACCGGCTTCCTCGCTCCATGCACCCGGTCCATGCGCCTTGTTCTTCATACCCGGCCTTGGCCCCACCTGTCAGACTCACCGGTCCATGGACCCAGCTCACCCGCGCGCCTCTCTCTTCCCTCTCCGCCTGGGCGCGCCCACGCGGCGCTGGCCGCTGAGCGCCGTGGCCACGCGCCGGCCTCCCCGGCCGCCGCGGCCACGCACCGCTGCCGCGCGCGGACAGCGCGCACGGCGCGCCTCCAAGGCAAGGGCGAGGCCCCGGCCTCTTTCCCCGACCCCCACTCGCGCGCCCGCCCCTGGACTCCCTCCGCTCGGCCCTCTCTGCTTCTCCCCGCCCGCGCCAGTTCACGCCGCCATTGACGGCGAGCTCCGAGCTCGAGCTCGCGCCCCTCCCTCTGCCGCTCCCCGAGCCTCCCCACCTCCACCGCTGCGTTCGCCTCGACCCCGCGCACCTCGCGCTCGAGTCCCCGTCGCCATTCCCCGCACGGACGCCGAGATTCGACCTCGCCTCGACGTCGCGCCGCGCCGGTTCACCCTCGGTTCATCTCCGCCGCCCGCCTCGTCCACGCCGTCTCCGCCGTCACCGCCACCCCGAGGTAGAAGCCCCGCACGGGAAACACCCTCCCCAACCCGTGTCGCGGCCGCGGCGAGCTCCGGCTCGCCGGCGCGCGCAGCGTCCTCCCACGCGGCCGCGGCCGTCGCGAGGAAGAAGAAGGGGGCCGGGCAAATTTTAGATCCGGCCCCTGCTTTTTCCCATATTTGCGAATCAGTCCACAGCGCTGTACGCTGAGTCTTGCAAGTCTTGCGTACTAGCCCCTGGGGTTCCGAAATAATCACAATCTAGCCCCTGGATCTAATGATTTTCCTTTTAAATTAATTATTTCGGCAGAAACCTTTGAAAAATCCTAGAAAATTCAATAAAAATCAGAAAAATACCAAATCAGTTGCATTGAAATCCTTTTGAATAGATCTGTCTAGTGAATATGATGGTTGAGTAGGAAAGTACCAAATTGCCCCTGATTTTATGCAAGCAAGAAAAACCCTAATAAATAAGAAATAAGGACTAAATGATCTCCAAAAATTGCCAAATTTGAATAGCAGTGTTGTTAGGATATGTAGGCTCACTATGATTTTTGGTAGCTCAAATGTTCACTGTTAATTACCATTTTGCCCCTACATATGATTTTAGCATGGAATTAAATGAGGAAATGATATTTATATAAAAATTAGGCTCTAAATAGTTTTATATATTTTATTTGTGCTTCCTGAAGTATAAAGAACTCACTGTTGAAATGGGATACCATGCCTGTCAAGAATGATTAGTGTTTTGAAATTGATAAGTTCATGCATGTTTAATTTAATAAATAGAAAATATAGGTTAAATGGAAGTCAAAGCTTCTGAATTTAGGGCAGCAACATTGCTAGTATGCCGTGGCTTAGTATAAGAATTTGATAGCTTAAATGCTTGCTGTATATTTACTATATTACCCTTGCCTAGTAATTAAGCACATTGGTAACAATGAAAAAGAGTTCTAGATAATAGTAAGCACCTGTCTTTTCGCATAACTCGAGGCTATTCGGTCACACACCCCCACGTAGTCATATGTGACAAGCTAAGTTATCATAGGTGATGGCTTGTACGATTTCTTAACGTTAAACAAGTTTCATCACGAAAAATGCATAATGATATCCCATAAACCATGATGCCTTGCATTGCACTCGCATCCTGAAGCAAGCATTGCACTAATACATGCTCCAATTGCATCATGTCATGCATATAGATTCCGCGAACGAAGAACCACCGCCGAACCAACCCGTCGCGGAGGAGCCCGAGGAGGAGCTGCACCCAGAGCCAGAGGACCAACAACAAGGGCCCGACTTCGCTCAGGAGGCAGCTACTGATCCTAACGAGGAAGGTAGGCAGGACCATACTCAACCCAGCAAACAAATTATACTTAATGATTACGCATATGCATTAGGAGTTGCTTGAAACCAGTTGCATTAGACTCCCTGGCCGCCCTGGCCCTAGCACCTATACATAGAGTTCGTAGGACGAGTATGCCTAGAAATTGCTAGGTACGAGTAGACACGAGTGTGTGGACTCGTCACGTAGGTGTTTTCAAAGTTACAAAAGCTTACAGTCATGTCATTATTATTGCTGCTCATGTATTAAATGGAGACCGGGCGGAGATTTATTTCAGTATATGCTTTTCATGAGGTTGCACTTTGGACTCCGCCCGAGTCGCATAAGGCCCGTCCGCTGTTCGCCTACTGTTCGGCATAACATTGCTAGAGTGCTTATCCGGGATATGGGACCGGTAAAGTCTTACCTGGGTTTGTCCGAAGTTTTCGAGGCTCCGCCCATCCACTTGCTGGAGGCCGATGGGCCCGGGGGCGCTTGTACTCGAGGGAGGGCTGACCCAGAGAACTGTGGTATCGCTCCTGAGGGGGCACAACCCGGGGGTTAGGTGGGGGCGCTTTGAATCTTGGGACAAGACAGGTGGAGATCGGGGCTATATGTGGGAACGCGATGGCTAGTAAGCATATACCCCTAGGCATGATAGTTATTCCCGGGAATTAAAACCGATTCGAATCGCTGATGCCCACCAGGTGTGGGAATGCTGATAATGCACACGGGCAACGTAGTAATTACTTAAACTCTCGGTGTTTAATACTCATGGTTTTTGGAATACCACATGATTGAATTGAACTGTTTACCTTACTGCAAGTTACAGTGGTGTGGAAGGTTATACAAATGGTGAAAGCTTGCTATTTATGGTACACATGTTACTGTTTAAAACTAAAGGCTAAGGATCCACTTGATAGTAAGCCGCTTCGCGTCAGCCGTAAGCCAAATCCATTAAGACCTACTGAGTAATTAGTACTCAGGGTTTGCCCCCATATTTTGAGCGCAGGTATGGAGTTCATGGTGTGCACTTGTGTTGGAGGCAGAGCATGCCCTCATTTAGGATGAGATGACATGAGTGGCACGAGGGCAACATCGGTGGGCTCGATGTTGTTACCTCTAATGCAAATCTTTTGGTGATATCATGGTGACCTCTAAACTTATATTTCTGCTGCGAGAAACTTTCAAACTTGCTACCTTATAACATTATGTTGGACTTGTATTTTATGTAAAGACCGGTTTGTAACTAAGTCTAATTTTATACTAGTCAACTGCCTGTGATGATGTATCTATTGTGGCTGCATCGTGGGTCAGATGTGTATGATGTCGGTTCCTCTGGGAAAAGGTAATATCGGGAGTCGAATGACTCTCGACGGACGACCGGGTTTAGTTTGGTCTAATCGCACTGCAAGCCAGAGGTGGCAGGTGTGCTTAGCCCGGATTAAATCGGCGGTTCCGCCACATTGTCGATGCAGTCGTGCCTGAGGTGACACAGCCACTGTAGTGCATCCTGCACCAGCATGATCGGGGCATAAGTAGTCATTACATCTTCGCGCAACCCGCAGCGCTAGCTGAGGTGGAGTACACAGCTAGCCAGCCACTAGGGTTGAGCTTTGCCTCGTAATTGTCAACGTTGGGGACTTTGAAGTTCTGAGGCCACGCCACTCCACGAAGCTGAGTGGTGAAAGTCGGGATACCGACCACGCCACAATGGGCTAGTTCATTCTGACCTCCATCTTGAGCAGCTCTGTCGCGGCATCGCAGAGACCGAGGGCGATCTCCCCCAATTGATCGTAAACCGAATGTGGAGGCGTCAGACTGTCGATGGATGCTCCAGCCGAGTTAGCCCTATCCCTATCATCTTGGTGAGGTGCCCCGTAGTCACGATCGTAGTCATTGAGATGCTGGATTTCTTCTGCGTGCCGCTCCGCACATGACCTCTCGATGTTGTTGTGTGCATCGCGCCCCGCATTGAGGGCTTGACGGGCATCAGGGGCTAATAAAGGATTGACAGGAAGGAGATGATGAGCTTCTTGAGTGAAGATCTAATGGTAGATTTCCCCATCAGGAGTGCAAGGGAAAGTGTCTGCCTGTCATGCTAGAACTCCTTCTGCTTGACTCGTGGTGCTCATGGCTACAGCGAAGTCAGGCAGCAGGTTACGCCCTGGTGGTAGAGGTAGTCAGGGCTAAGCATGGTCCTCTCCGTCACGCCCCCTCCCCCTGTGATCTCGCTCGTACTGCTGAGCCTGCATGTGTCGGCGATCTCGCCACCGATTGTTCCCTTGACGATGAAACTCAGCTTCTTTAGGTGCCTCCCCTGCCTCGGACGCCTCATCCTGCGAGACGGGAAGGGTTGGGTCTTGATTCCCCGCACGATGATGATGACGGATATTGTGGCGCCAGTTGCGATGTCGCCTTCTTTTGTGCTGTTGTGGGGTTTCTCCTTTCATAGAGGGCTCATCATCGGATATAGGTTCGTCCTCTAGTTGTCTGTTGATGACGAGTATCTCGGAGAAGTGCGTTGGCGACCCCGAGCTCGCCCGATCATCGAGGAGCATCGGTGATCCTTCCGAGTGAAGCCCAAGGTCTGAAGGCATGGACCCTGTCGCCATAGTTGTGGCTGGCCTATCCCCGAGCGCGGTGGGAGACTCCAGGTTGCAGATCATCTGCGAGCAGGAAGGCTCGCTGCCCTCTTGAGGAAGAGGTGGCCGAGTCAACTGCTGCAGAGACTTTGGAAGCGCGATTTCCGACTTAGCCATCACATGCGAGCCGCACCACGTGGCTGTTCTGCCACTTGGAGAAGAGTTGACGATGAGGCCTAGGCGAAGGCCAGTCAGTGGCTTCTCTGTAACACCCTGAATTTTACTTTCATCAATTTAAATAAAATTAATCTGCTTTATTTAATTTTCTAAGGGTTATGCCAAACCTTGCATGTCATGATTTAATTTATTTGGGCAAGTGGTTAAAATATATCATAGTTCAACCTTGTTGATGCATATTTTTATTTGTGTGTGAAGAACTGTTTTAAATGCGTTTAGTTATCATCGAGTTGTTTCTGGGAATTTTCTGGATTTATCTGGAGGCTTTTCCTAATTTAACTAAGCAAACTCCTTTTATTCAAAGTTCTTGTGATCCTTTTCTTGAGCTCTAAATATTTTATTTGAGTTTATTGGGTGCCAAAACATTTCTAGAATTTTTTCTGGAATTTTTGCAGCCATCGGAGTATTTTTCGGAACATGGATAGTGATTCTAGATTTTCTAGATTTATTTTATTCCCCGAAATTGAATATCCCAAAAACAAGTCGAATTCAATTCGGCCCAAACCGGTGCATATATATATTCATCGGAATCCTCTCGTCGCGCACTTTTCCAAACCGGTCTCCGTTTTTCCATCCCGAAACTCTAGCTCCCTAGATCTAAGGAAGAAGTTCGGAAGGTGCTCCAACTCCGCCAAACGTTCGGCGAGGATTTTCTCTGCACACGGACGTCTCCGGCGAAATCTAAGGAAACCACGACGTTCGTCTCATTGAGCACTTCGTCGGGGTGGTCTATGTTTCACGAGAGCATCATCGGTTATATGTGGATCTACGATTTTTTAAAGCTCCGGTGAGTTCTCTTTCCGTTATTCCTCACCCCCGGTCGCCTCGGTTCGCGTTTCCACCATCCTTTTCACCGCCTCCTGTGTCAACCCATGCCCCAGCAGCGGACCCCGCCTCCCGTACGGCGCCCCACCGGGTGGAGCGCGCTACGCGCCAGTGCACGGGCCGCACCGCGTCCAGCTCCTGCGCGAGCGAGCCCACGCTCACGCAGCCCCGCCTGGGTCCCGCACGTAGAAACGGCGCGGTGTCCTCGCTCCTGGCCCCTGCCTGCTCGGTCCCGCCTTGAGCCATGCGCTCCTCCTACGGCACGTGCAAGTGGAGCGAGCGAGCCTGAGCCGCCCGCCAGCCTTCCTCCGGCCACTTGTCACGCTGCTGTTAGACATCGTCGCCGTCCCGTGTTATTGCCCACACACCAGATCCCGATCTACCCAAACCGGATCCTCTATGGCACACAACCCTGCAGCTCATGGTGTGTCAGTGAATCCAACCAATCAGAAAGAGCCACGTCGCCTCTGCCGCCGCCGTTTTGCATGAACGCCCTTGCAATTTCTAAAAATCAACCCGCAGTCTGATCCTGTAGAGCAATCCTCTGTTTTTTGTTTTAAACCTCAGATTTTGAAAAGTATTTACAAACCAGCCCCTGCAACCTTCAAAACCTCATATCTTCTCCGTTTCAAATCTGTTTTCGGCGATTCTCACGCTCATGTGTCCGTAGTAACGTGTAGAATAGTTTTATAAATGTTTTATGTTCTGTTTTCATGTTATGGTGTACTGTTTCTTATCTTTTGCCTTGTTTGCTTGCATGTGTGATTATGTGGATGCTTGCATGGCGCTATGATCATGCGTAGACGTAGATCCGCGTGTTCAGTTTGAAGAACCGCCTCCAGAAGCCTTTGAGCAGCAGCAAGGAAATTTTTAGGAAGGCAAGTATAACATAAACAACACCCAATAACTCTTTTTAATCACTGCATGTGCAATTAATTTTGTATGACTATAAGGATATTACCTTAGCTACTCTTATCCTGATATTCACCCTCGGGAATGCATTTCGTTATGTTGTGCTTGGCCACGCATTGTGAATCGACGCCGGTCCGCACGGGCCTTCGTATGGCGATGGTCCCCATCTAATTTTATTCGACTTGGAGGGTGAAGGATTGGGGCGTGGGGCTAGGTGACCTAATCGGTGCAGTGATGGCCTGCATTGTTTCTTGGCACATGAGGAGGGGCGTGGAGCCACCTTGGCATGGATGCAAGGCCCGCGGGAGCTCCTTGGGCCGCGAAGTTTGCTTTCCCGGCTAACCAAGTATTCTAGAAAGCTGAAGGTTCTGAAGCGACACAAACGTTCCGAGATGTGAAGGTCGACATGAATGTGAGAGTTCTCGCGAAGCTCACCATGTCCTTCTGCTGGAAGGCAAACGAGAAATATTCTGGTGAAGGTTTCACCTAGGGCTAACCCAAATGTTGGTGCCCACCATTTTAGCTTGTCCCAAACAACATTCCCTAAAAATTTGGTTTGGTGGTGAAGGCCTCCTCGAGCTAAAGTCTTCGCTAGGGAGGAAACGATAATGAAGGTTAGATTACAGACGAAGGCTAAGGATAGACGAAGTTCAAAGTTGTAATTCAGTCTTCACAGAACTGTTATCATGTGCCCCCAAACTCTAGCCTCATGGTCATATTTATAAGGGTGGTTATTTACAAATTTTCCCAAATGGAACTCTATTTACATATAGGTTCTTATTACACATGGGCCAGTCATTTGCTGGGTCGGGCCTTCGAGGGGCTTGGCCTACTTCCCCCAACACAATGGAAGGACAAGCCAATCAAAGGACCGTTCCGGCAGAGATAAACTATCGAAGATGAAACCCAATAATCACTTGAGAAATGACAGATCTGGGCTTTGTGACAAAGACCAAAGTTTCTGTGATTGTGAGCAAAGAAGAATAAACTAGAGGATCGTCATTGTCTTTGTGGTCGAAGAATAATAATAAAGGTCAACACCATCCCTAGGCAAGAGGGGGGACCAAGTCCATTGCTTGAAAAATTCTGAGGCCATTGGGTTGTAGAGAGAGTATTGTATATTATTCTCAGGGTTTTATTATTGCAAAGGTGATGAATTATTTGAAGAGGCCCATCTTCTATTCCAATTAGCCTGAAAAGCCCATTTCCAAGGCCCATAAACAGCGATCGCCGAAGGCCACTGTTTAATCGCCAATCACCACTGGAGCCCACGATGAACAACCACCTCCGAAGCCCCTCAGCGAATTCATATGTACAGTGATGGAGGCCCAACTGCCTGATAAACCCCGAAGCCCATGGGCATGGGGAGTGCAGTCCAGACACTGGAAACCAAATAATTAAAGAGAAAGAGGGAATAGCATCAAAAGCAGGAAGATTCACAATGGTATGGAGTGTTGCCACTCAACGAAGGATCTCGGTCTCGATTCTCCATAGGAAAGAGTTATTTTTTGAGAAAATTCCAGAGGGAAAGAGTCACTTATCTTGGCTTGCTAAGTTGGAATGGCTTTGGAAGTTCAGATTGGAGTCACAGACTCAGCCCATGGAGACGTGCGGCTGGTCTTGGCTTTGCGTGCGACCCACTCGGTGGTTCTTCAGAGTTTGTTCTAAGTGAAGCTCAGGATTTGTTTGGTGCATCTTCGAACAAAGTCCACGCTTGCTCCCCTGCGATGCCGGAGTAGCGGAAGAACCTTGGGTCATTTTTTTTCGATTGGGACGTGCAATTGTTTTCGATTTGGACATGCGAACACGGTGGACGCTAATGTTGTAGCCGGAGATTACAGGAGAAAATCACTCTGGAAAAGTACATCAGGGAATTGTGAGAAGACTCCTCGGAAAGTCAGTGAGTGGTCAAAGCATCATCCCCCTCACCCCTTGGGCTGCTTATATAGTGAGGGGGAGGTCGCTATTTTTATTCGTTTCACTGGACTTTATTAATATTACAACTAGGTCCTCGGACCTTATAACTGGACCCTTGATATTTACACATAACTCCTTGCTTGGCCTATTCCCCCCAACAAGGATTATGCAAGGTCCTATTACAAGAGCAGGCGCTAGGCAATTGAATCAACAGGTGAGCTTATTCCTAAGTGCTCATACATATACTTGTGTGTATAGTATGCTACCTTGGCCACAAACGGGATCTGATTTTGATGATCCACATACGCCTAAAAAGCTAAGAAATTGGTCCTTCCAATGGCACTGGTTTCAACTCATCTGGACTTCAGAGTCCATGGGGAACCACGTTGCAATTTGGCGAACAAAATTTGTCTAGGGTGCAGCGCCGCACATTGGGGCTGCTGGCCCATGTATTGAGTTGGAGTCCATCACGGACGCGTCCAGGGTTACTATTCGAACTTAATAAATAGTAGCCGCCACCCAAGTTAGTGCTTGGGTTTTGCTTAGATTAATCTATGATCGAACATTTTCGCCGTCATCGGTTTGTGAAACCCCACATTGAGCAAATTCAATAGAGTTTTGTGTTTCCTCATTCTTGCTTGTGTCCTCTTGGTGGCACATGCAAAGATGATAGCCTTCTTGGCAAGGTCAATTGCGTGCGTCACGCGGTCAATAACCATCGGAGCAGTGGTGTAGTGATTACAAGGATTCGACCATTCGTTCGGAACCTTCTTCACCAATGTCGAGGTCTCTACCCCTAAACCGACTTATCTATCGGAAGATCAAGCATACCCTTATCATCGGCCCTCAAGGATTTTTACTGAGGCCTTGCTCCAAATGGCCATGGCTGAATGTTTATCTTGTTTTTGTTATTGTGTGCTCATTGTACTATTTTACCCTAGGGGCCTAATTTCCCAGGGGATACCATACCTCTTTTCTTAATAAAATAACGCGCAGTTTTCTTATGTGGTTCAAAAAAATCAGGAAAGATGAAGTAATCATTGCTTTTTTTATGTACCAAAACGAGTAACATACTTGTATAAAATTACAGGTGCACAGAAACAGGAAAATATAGATACATACAATGGATTTGATTGTGAGGGGGGAGAAAGAAGAAACAAAGCTGTAGCAGAGTAAAATAAAAGCATAACTTATATTCTTCTCACTATGCTGCTCATAGAAACAAACTCTTCAACTAAACCATGCTGTTGTTCATCTTGTCTGGTTTGGTTGTACAAAATATCGCTTTAATTTGAGTGTTCATATTTTATCTTTGCTTCGAGGTCCTTTACAATATTAGTAAGAGGTCTTGCATCCTGGGCTTTAGCCAGTTTTCCAAGTTCATCGTACTGCACAAAACAAAATGTAATGTTATGTAGAAAGTAAGAAGGAATCAGATCAACTACTGCATATTAATATCGTAACAAAAATATATTTTGTGACAAAAAAATGCCTCTATTTTGCCGAAAAAAGAAGCTTTATTGTGTAATTGAACGAAAAGATTGGCAAGGTGATCAGATCAGATTGGCATGCAGGCTGCTATTCGGTTTCACAAATATTTCAGGGTACTTATATGAGTTTTACTCCAACGTACCTGACTGACGCATTGTCTGTCTATCGACATTGTGCCCCATCCATTCATTAGTGGACAAACAAGATATGCTACGTGCAGTGTATGATGGAGGCAGCTGAATCATGGTTCTGATGGTGGTAAGCCGGCTGGCCATGCGTGCAGCTTGCTAGCTTGGCTTCTTAGCTGTCGGCTAATGATACGGCTTGGTACTGTGCCCTACCTGATTGAGTACATGAGTGGCTGGCTGTTCTTTTCATATGCTTTACATCCGTCCCTTCCATTTGTTATGTCATCAATAGGTTGTAGCCTTGTAGGTGGTGGTGGTGGTACGGGAAGATAGGTTGTAGCCTTGTAGGCCTTGTAGCCTAGTGGATGTGGTGGGGGAGGGCTTCTCTGGTGATGTCAAAGATAGATGTGGAGCCCTTGGTGGATCCAGCGACCTCTACTAATTAGATTTGCATAATCCCTTGGGCATATTGATGATGAGATGAACTTCTAGGTGGATCCGGCAACCCTTTCCCTAGAGATATCAGGCCATTGTGAATCATGCTGACGTTTTCTAGTGATCTAGTGTTTCCCCATTCTATTGGATGGTTTGATTTTCTTTTGGATTTGTTGGGGTCTTTTTGTTCTTCACAGTATGATTTGTTGCTTTTTGTTGTTACATATGACAACATAAGTTTCGATCTGTGTCCTATTGGTTGGATTTGTGATACGATAATGATAGATTTGATGGGTTACTTGTGATGGAGGCAAGAGCCACCTGCTCATGCATTGTCAGGGACCTTGGTCTCTGACTGATGTAATGAGTAGGCGGGGAAGGGACCAGCTCATGAGCATAGGACCTTGTGTCCGGCAAGCTCCTTCCCATCAAGTAGGGTCAAAGGCTAGCCTTTTTTTTGAATTACACTAGGAACACTGGCACATTATGTAAGAACTCGGATGGACACCCACACTGACCGCACGCTTAAATGCAGGTAAGGCTGCTTGGGTGGTCCTAGAACACGCCTACTGAGCAACTCACACCATTACACACACCTACAATACACACACTCAATCCCCTCTACGGAAAATCCTCGGTGGGACACCCATGTCGTTCCAGACAAGAATCGAACCCGGGCAGGTAGGTTGTGCACCAGCAGACCTTGCCATCTAAGCTAGGCTCGGTTCCCAAAGGCTAGTGTTTTTTGCTATAGTGTTTGATCTATCAAAGATATACTCGGACAGTGCACAACGAGAACTCACAAAATATTCTATTGTAATTTGTTCCCAGAGGATCAGTCCAGCTGGTACAAGGAAGACGTTAGTGTTACTTTTAATAGTGTGGGAGCTGCACCATCTATAGGGGCATACCGCACCTAGAAGAAATTAGTTAGTATTTGTTGAATTGAATCCATATGCAACACTGTAGGATCAATTATATAAGTAAGGTTCCACACTGTCCTATATCTCCCGATTTGTTGTTGGCTTTGGTTTCAAATATAAAATTTCATATAACTTGTACTGGTACTTACCTACTGTAATACATCATCTTTTTGTTGTTTTACTATAACTATTTTTAATCGCCCCTGACTTGAACAAATTTTATTGTAAGCTAGGATGTGAAAAGTGAGGCACAAATTAGTTTCCTCACTTTTTTGTCAGTACTAGTGTAATTGCCCATGGCCATTTTTTTTATTTCTCATTGAGTTCAGAGTTTTTCCTTCCTGGTACCTTGTGTACTATAGTAATTTGCATGTGGCAGTTGCATGCTTGCACTATGTTTTGTTGTCGCAGTTGAGTATGGTTTTTGCTTTTTTTTTATTTGTGGCATTTTATTTTTCTTCAGTTCTAGAGGCAATATGCAAAGCCGGAGTTTTAAATTAGCTTGAATAAGGTGTGCGAATCAGCTAGGTATTTGTTTTACTTTTGTCTATCCCCTTTCTCGATTTTATTCAATTGGTTCTAGGGGTGTGGGCCAGGATGAGGATGGTTCGAGGTCTAAAGACAAGGTGGTGGAGACCTTTTCTGGTTGTGTGCGAGGGAGAGAAGTGGATCCACAGGTGGATCTGGTGACACTTCCCGATGGTAATTCGGAGGAACTGTGTGTTTAAGGTATCACAGATCCCTTTGTTTTCACTACCCATGTCGAGGATGAGGTGAAGTTTCTAGGCTGATCAAGCGACCGTTTTCTTGGGTATTGGCAGGCTGTTAGTGGTAATAACTAGTTTTGGCATCATGTCATGTTGTTAGTGATACTACATGTTGTCTGTTTGTGACTCTGGCGATGCATTTGTAATGCAATTGTCTCTCTGTGCGCACATGCCTATTTGTGTTCTCTCTAAGACTCCTGTGTGGGTCTATCTGTGTGTGTGGGGGGGGGGGGTTTCTGTGTGTGCGTTGTGGTTTAGCTGGTTTTACCAATTGCCATGTATGTCTGTGTTTTTTTATTGTTGATCTTGCCACGCATTTTTTATACAACTATCTCTCCCCCGTGCACATGCATGTGTCTATGTGTTCTCTCTTAAAGTGGTGTATGTCTATGTGAGTGGTGCGTGCATGCCCTTGCGTGTATTCTGTGCATGTGGGTGTGTGGGAGTGGGGGAGGGTGTGCGTGTGTGTTTCTTGTTGGTTAGTTGGTACTACCATTTGCCTTGTATGTCTATTTTTGTGACTGTGGATCTTGCTATGTATTCGTGATGCAACTTCTTCTCTTAGTCTTTGTGCGACTCTGTGTATGTGGTGAGAGGTGTTTCTATGGGCCGTGTGAGAGGTGGGGCATGCTGCTGGCTAGGTGGAGTTCTATAGCAGTGGCATGGGTGGACCAGCAATGACTTGGTAAGTGCATTTTTTACCTGTTGCTTATATAGGTCATTTTTGTGGTTGTTGGCACCCAACAGAAGGGATACATGAGCTTTGCCTTGCTAAAATGACATGAATAACACTTGCGCATTGGAAATGCATGAGCACCGGTACTAGGCCTTGGCTGGAGTGCAGTACCAGTACATGTGTGTTGTTGGCCCCAACTATAAAATTGATTTTGCGGCATTTTTTAGAAAAATATTTTACTTGATACTGATCCTATATGTAGTTTTTGGAAATAAGATCAAATACTTTTAATATTGTGTCTTCTTGTTTCTATATGGGCTTTTAAAGTTGAATAAAAATTCCATCATATATATTTTAGATTTTTTGAAATTGAAGTTGAACTCTTTTTAGTTTCTGATTTTTGTTGCTTCATTTTTATGTTGCTTCGTATGGTGGTGTTATGGACTCCTTCGGCAAACAATATACGAGGAGGCCTGGGGCCCAGGCGCCGAATAGCAGTGGTGAGCATCAATTATATCTGTAATAGTTTGTTGAGTCGTTAGTTATTAGATAAGAATAGATGAGTCCTAGAAAGTAGGAGATGTAATCAACCGGCTTCTGTTTAAGAGGAGCCAGGTTGAACACATGGGTTAAGCTTAAGATTAATAACGAGTCTCAAGGCCTCAATAGAGGGCGAGTCCTTGATCTATCTGCTATCTACTGTACTCCAAGTAATCTAGCCATATCATCTCTGGTATCGGTTCCATGTTGATCCTGTGTCCAATCTTCCCTGCAACCACAACCACAACCTCCTAGCCACCATGGTGCCCTTGCCGCTCGCCGCTCTTCCTAGCACTCACCGCAGCCACCAAGCCGCCACATCCTTCACCAGCATGGGCGACTAACAAATGGTGACTACAAAGGATTTTCAAGATGTTGTCGACAAAATCATCACTAAGATCACAAAAATGACCACCCTCCACAACAAATTGACCACCCTGTGCCTCAATCAAGGGAGGTTGATAGCCTCCGTCAACAAGGTGCAGACCTAGCAGCTCGAGATGCAAGGCCAGTTTGCTGAGAAGAAGATTGGGGACATGATCCTACCCCCCCCCACCACTGCAATCAACCACCCATAAGTTGTGTTTTCCCCACAATGATGGCTCGGAAGATACCTCGGGTTGGCTGCACAAGTGTGACCAGTTATTTTGGTCGCAGAACACCCCCGACGATTAGAAGGTCTGGGTGGCCTCCTATGTGGAAGGCACTGCCGGCCAATGGTACTACAGATTGGAGAAGAACTGAGGAGGCCCCCTACATGGCCTGATCTGATAAACGCCATCAACAAGCTCTTCGGGCAGTTGGTTTGGAGCAATCCACTAGGGGAGCTCACACACCTCTCGCTGTACTGGCACAGTGGAGGAGTACAAAGATGCGCTCCTCAAGCTCCTCGCCCGCTGCGACAAGGTCACGGAGCCGCAACAGATTGACATCTTCACTAGCGGCCTCCGACAGTCAATGCATATCGATGTAGATCCAGAAGCCCATGTCGCTGGAGGACACCATGGTCCTGGAGCACTATCTCTAGCTAGACGACGAGCTCAGCCGAGCCCCGGCACGCATGCCGGCACAATAGCATCCCACCCTGCCACCAGCCGCATCGCCGCGCACTCTGCCGCGGCTAATCAGTTCTACTGCATGGCCTGAACCAACTCCTACCCCGTGCATGCACATGAAACCACCAGCTGACGCCCACTTCACATGAATTTCATGAGAGGAGATAGCCTAGTTGGGGCTTGATGTCCTCTGCTACAAATGCTTGGAGAAATTCAGCCGCAAACAGTTGAAGCACTGCTCCATGAAGGGCATCTATCTCTTGATCAAGGACTCCAATGACTAACTTGATCCAGAGGACTAGGCAGATGATGATGACGTCGAGATCTCCCTGCATGCCTTAGCAGGCGTTCTGGCAAGGCATACTCACTAGCTCAAGGCAGTTCTTGGCTCTTCATCGATCCGTGTGCTGGTGGACTCTGGATCCGCGCACTTGTTCATCTCCACTGAGGTCACGCGTTGTCTAGACCTTCGATCAACTGCATGTCCAAGGCTCACGATGGGTGTCTCCAAAGGGGACTATATCCCCTCGACCGGCATCTGCTCCAATGTTGCAGTCACCATTGGTTCCGATCTCTTCAACTTCAACCTCTACGTTCTCCCTCTCGATGGCTACGAGCCGGTTCTAGGATGTGACTCGCTCCGCACATTGGGGCTAGTCCTCTAGGACATGGCAACGGACTCTCTATGACCTTTTGGCACAACAATCATCGGGTCCAGAGGCTTGGCGCCTCTACTACCATGACACCCAGCCATGCGGTGATGACTGCCACCGATGTTTTGGCCCTGCTCCTAGAGGAAGTCAAAGACCTCTTTGCCAAGCCAACCGGACTAGCCGTCAAAGCATCCATTCAATCAGCACATCCACCTGCTACCGGAGACTGCACCTGTGGCAGTTTGACCATACTGCTACCCACAGCTGTTGAAAGATGAAATTAAGTAGCAATGCTCGACCATGCTCTAGCAGGGCATCATTCGTGCCACCACATCAGCCTTCTCTTCGCTGGTGCTGTTGGTGCACAAGCGGGATCTTTCATGGCGTTCTTGCATCGACTAACGAGGCCCTAAACTCTAAGAAAGTACGGGACAAATTTCCCATACATGGGTTGATGAGCTACTTGATGAACTCCAAGGTGCCATATTCTTCACCAAGCTCGACCTTTGGAGTGGCTATCACCAGGTGCGCATGCACCCCCCAACATCAAGGAGACATCATTCTGGACGCATCATAGCCACTTCGAGTTCCTTGTCATGCTATTTGGGCTCACCAGTGTGCCCTCCACCTTCCAAGCCTTGATGAACTCCATTCTACAGTTGTTCCTCCGCTGTTGTGTTCTTGTTTTCTTTGATGATATCCCCATCTAGAGTTGTTCATGGTTGGAGCATTTGCAACACATTGGAGCAGTCCTTGCCACCCTCTGGGCGCACTGGTTGGCTCTGAAGTGTTCCAAGTGCTTGTTTGGGGAAACTAGTATGCACTACCTTGACTATGTCATCACCAAGGATGACATGGCCATGGGCTCTGACCTTGGCCACTGCCACGCTCAGTCACGGCACTGCGTGGATTTCTAGGCCTCACGGGGTACTATAGCCACAGCTATGGTGTCATTGCCACCCCGTTGACAGCTCTCTTGAAGAAAGAAGCATTCCATTTGACAGTCATTGCCTCAACTGCATTCAACAACCTCAAGCAAGTGCTCACCATGGGTCCCGTCCTTCAATTCCAAATTCTCCAAGCCATTCATAATGGACTGCAATGCATCGGGCATAGGGTTTGGCGTGGTTCTCTATCAAGGCGCCGGTCCCATTGATTTTTTCAGCCGTGTGGTGGCTCCTCAACATGTAAAATTGGCAGCTTATGAGCGGGAGCTGATTGGTCTGGTCTAGGCTATTCACCACTGGAGGCCCTGTCTCTGGTCATGCGAATTCCTCATCTGCACAGACCACTATAGCTTGAAGCATCTGCTTGATCAACGACTGTCTAAAATTCTGCAACATACGTGGGCAAGCTATTTAGCTACAGTTTTTAGGTGGCATACAACCTAGGCAACTAGAACGTGGCTGCCGATGCCCTCTCTCGGCACCACAAAATTGACACAGGCAGTCTCCTGGCTCTTTCCCGGCTGTCCTTCGCCCTTTTCGATGACCTAGGGCAGGAGACTACCACATTACTGGAGGTGCTGGCCAAACGCCAGGATATCATGGAGGGTACAGCCAGGGCTGCTTGGAGTGTCATCGACGGTCTGATTGTGCACCATGACAGCATCTTCATCACCGACTCGTTGGCATTGTCGCCACATATCCTATGGCGGCACACGGTGCGGATCATGAGGGCACCCAACGCACTCTCCATCATCTCCGAGCCTCCTTATACAACCCCCACACGGCTAAATTAGTGCGCGAACATGTGTGTGGGTGCATGGTTTGCCAGCACTACAAGATAGATCACTTACATCCGGCGGGTCTCCTTCCACCTCTCGATATTCCATAGTCGGTGTGGAGCGATATTGCCATGGACTTTGTGTACGGGTTCCCTAAAGGTGGTCGATTGGTTCTCCAAGATGGCGTATTTCATTGCCCTTAGGCATCCTTACACACACCGTCTGTGTAGCTGGCTCAGATGGTTGCCATGGGCAGAATTCTGCTATAATACTGTAGACCAGTCCTCACTCTAGACAACTATGTTCCATGTGGTTTTCGGGGGCGACCCGCCTACACTTCTTACATATCAGTCGGGCCTGGCTAGGGTGGAAGCTTTTGACTAGTAGTTGCAGCAACAGGACGAATTCCTCCTCGACATCAAGGAACGACTTCAACAGGCCCATGATCTCATGAGAGCGCATCATGATCGAGTTCACCGTGATGTTACTTTTGAGGTGGGCGAATAGGCATGGTTGCATCTGAATTAGCGTTCCACTACGGCCATCACTGACAAGACAAATGCTAAGCTCGCTCCTCGCTTCTGTGGGGGCGTTCTAGGTGTTGGAACACATTGGTCAGGTGGCCTATCGACTCAAACTGTCACCGCGGGCTCGCATTCATGATGTCTTTCATGTGCCATTCCTCAAGCACCACGGTGATCCGCCAACAACACCAGTTGTACTGCCCGTGATTGCACGCAGCCGTGTGGTTCCTACTGCGTCTGCGGTGGTCCGTTCCCGTCCAATCCATGGGTCGTGGGACTTGCTAGTGCAATGGGAAGATCGTGGTCCCGCTGATGCTACTTGGGAGGCATTGGACAGATTCAAGGAAGATCACCCCAGCTTTCAGCTCGAGGACGAGATGTTTTCCTAGGGGGCGGAAGTGTTATGGACTCTTTTTTCGGCAAACAATATAGGAGGAGGCCCAAGGCCCAGGCGTCGAATAGTAGTGGCTAGTATCAATTATATCTATAATAGTTTGTTTAGTTTGTTGAGTCATTAGTTATCAGATAAGAATTGATGAGTCCTAGAAAGCAGCCGGCTTCAATATAAGGGGAGCCGGGTCAAACGCATGGGTTAAATAGAAGATTAATAAAGAGTCTCGGGACCTCAACAGAGGGCGAGTTCAATCTATCTCCTATCTACCGTACTCCAGCAATCTAGCCATGTCAGATGGAGCTCGATTGATTGGTAGTACTTGTACAACGGGCTGATTGACTGCTACTGTGGTTGTCTGTATATCACTATGAGGAGCATTTCCAGATTTGTTCTTCGTGCCTACAGACCTCAATGACACTGTATGCACCAATCTCTAGGAATTGCAAGACCATGTCTAGAAAGAGCATCGAATTTGTGGTTTATCCTACTTATTAACACACTTTGTACTGTCGCTTTTTTATTAGAAAATGCATCCTAGTGTCATGGTTGCAGTGTCGCGAAACATTGGGGTTATGGGTTTATCCCTAGCTAAGTTGTACTTATTGAAGTAAAATATTTTTTAATTAGGCTCATTGTCTGTAACACCATTCATAAAGGTGTGCTACACTCTTTTCCATTTGCTTGATGGAGCAGCATATTGTGTTCACGTGATTATTCTCACAACAGTGCATTGTTGATATCACACAATAAATAGCATGAGTAACTTACGTACATTGTATAATTTGTCAAAAGTATTCTTACAATCTCCCTTGGTATCACCAGAGCAAGGAGGTTAGGAAACTTTTTGAATCTGTGTACTTGTTGCTTGTAAGTGGCTGTTTGTGAACTCCAATCTAGTTTCCCAACTACAATATAATTACAAATAACTTGTACCGCAACTATACGTGTACCATAGTACTGTATTTTTGTTATTTAACTACAATTTTGTAAGTAGTTGTATTTTTTGTTATTTAACTATAATTTTGTAAGTAGTCACCCTTTCCTTCAACTGATTGTTTGTTGGGAGACACAAGTTACATGACATGGTGATTAGATAATGCCTTTCTACCTGTAAATGCACTACTGAACAATAGTATATAATAGCAAAAGCTCACATTTGGCACAGCAGCGCGCCTATACTACCAGTTTTTTTAGTCAACCTGGGACTAACGATAAATATGCGTAGTGTGGAGTTCACACTTCACACTAACATATTAGTTACATTTTGTTTTTTTCCTTATATGAGGCTGTATCCAATTACTCTTTCCATTTTTTTTTATTTGACGCGGTTGATTTTTTTTTCAAAATTTTTATCCTTCGTCTTATTTAAAAAAATTCATTACTTATCATTTCATTTGTTATTACTTGTTCATCATTAGATATATTTTGAGTATGATTTGAGTTTTCATATGTTTATATACATTTTTTGAATAAATCGAACGATTAAAGTTTTGAAACAAAGAATCAAACGCGTCAAATAAAAAAGAATGGAGGAAGTATCTCTTTTTCATTTGTTTATTGTGCAATGCCGACAGCCTGTCTTGACGGACAGCTGGAACCGAGGACATGCCCGACAATCAGAGCTGCAGGATATTGGCACAAACCGTCATGTTTCATGTAACTGTTTGGCGTGCGGATGGGGACAACTAGACGACTATTGGGTTCCCAACAAACCGTCAGGCCGGTGACTTACATGAAAGTCACTTCATTTCTCGATTATTTTCTTAATTTATTTGTGTTGACTCTTTTGTGTAAAAGGTGCTGATATAGCCCCTTATTTGTTGGTTTTTTTGTTTATCATGTTTACATGTTGATGATACATGAAGCCTTTCAGCGAAAGCAGCAGGGATCCGATGGCGGGGAAAAGAGAGGGGAAAAAGGCATTTGTCTGGTGTTTGTCCTAGCAGTAAGGCTATACAGGCATTGTGTGAACTGTGAAAGCAAACAATGAAGATAAAGAGTTGGTAAAAAGGCTGCGTTACAGGTCAGTTGCTTGTTTGCTCTGTGTGTTAATCTGGCTGGTGAATAATGTCTTAGTTTTGTGAGCACTGCTGCTATCGAAGCTGGAGCCGGGCAGTTGGTTTCGCCGAGCTAGAGCCGAACACCCTGGCAGCCAGACACATGGTTTCTGAAGCGGGAGCCGAAGATGGGAATGCGTACAAGGCAGCCGGTGATGCAAAGAAGCGGATAACTGTTGGGTTCGGATCAAATGGCCACAACAGGTGACTGAAGCACTGAAGCCTAAGTATTTGGTCAGTCAAGACAGAACCCTAATTCAATCCAAAAAGCATATATTTAAATTTGCAAAGATAAAATGGCAAACCTTTTCTAGTTTTTCAGCAAGCTCCTTGAGGTCTTCTTCTGAATGCCCTTTCTCGTGGATCACCTTAAGGACCTTGAGCAAATGTGCCTGAAGAAACTCTGAGCTGTGCTTTTCAAGATCGCGCTCAGGGAATGAGGAATCACATCCGAAGGGGCACTTCATGGGCCTCATTGGGCAGACAGTGACACAGTGCCTATCCATATCACGCCTCAACAGGCACTTCTCGCAGCTCTGCTCGCACTGAAGGACCTTTAATGGGCAAGCTGCATCATGATCTTTCATGCAGCGGACAGAAACTTTGGCTCGGCATCCAACGTTTGGGCATGCAACAGGTCTGAAGGTACATTGCTCCTTGTGATCAGCCAGCCGCTCCTCATTTTCATACTTCTCTGGGCAGTGGAACTTGGTCTTGATGTCCACGTTCTTGAGAAGGACCTCGGCAATAGCTTCCCTCCTATCCAGTGGCCAGAAGCGGGTCATGTCCATCTCCTGAACAAACTCATCGATCTTGTCCTCGCGGCTGTCGCTCAGCAGCCACCCAGAGACGTGGCCGATGATGTTCCTCTTGGTCCTGCTGAAATCGTCCATAAAGATGGAAACGATCTCGAAAGGGTCCTCCGGCATCTCATTCTCGGTTTCTTGATTTGCTTCCGACTCGATAAGGGCATCGGCGATGAAAGTGTCGCTCCTCTGCGTGATGTAGTCAACCATCTCCTTCCTCAACTCTACAGCGACGTGGGATGGCTTCCTGAACAGATCGCCAGTGGTGCTGTCGACGCAGACCGCGGCCAGGCCAGGGAGCAGGAGCTGCGCTAGCTTGTGCATTGCCTCCGAATCGCAGTACGGGCACTGGAGGAGGATGCCTTCCCCTCTCTCCGTTCCAGGATCAGCGATTGGGAGCTCCATTACGTTGTGAGATCAGAAACTGCAAACAGGAGCCGCCAAGGAAAGTCATTATTTGTGGCAAAAGACACATTTGTGGCTCAATTATTTGTACAATTTTTGCAGCGATCCTAGGGATCACGGAGGACACTCCATGGAACATTACACGGACATGGTCGTATGTTTTTCCATTTTCTACGATTTGTTCACAGCAAATGTTAAAGAAACATTTCCAGAGCAAAGAACATACTACGTTTTGTAGACTGCAAGGAGCGGGCACGAAGAATCGGAACCAGTTCTATATATATAGATTATTATTGGAAAGGGTGGGCTCAAAGCAAAGACATCCTAAGGGGGGGGGGATCTTCCTTACCCTTACCTGATCTGTAAGAAGTCGACCCTGGCGGAGAAGGCAGGAGCCGCAGCCGCTGTGTTCCCGAGGCGTTCGTAGATCGGCCGGCGTCCTCCGTCTTGTTCGGCAAAAACTACAGCAACGAAGAAGGGCAAAACGGTTGGAGACCCCAAATACGGCAGCGGTCAACCGAACATGCAGGCAAGGCTTCTGCATGGGTTCGGTTGGGGTACGAATATTTCCGGGCGTCCACGTCTTGTGTGATTGTTGGTTCTCTCTGCCAGGCCCGCCCTCCGCATGCAGGTGGTGTATGATTGGTTGCATGAACAGGCGCTGCGGCCAGGCTGCATGCATGCACCTGTCCAAGCGGAGCCGGCGAAGAACGGACAGATCGGACTTTGCTCAGGCCTCAGGGTTTACATTTTCATTCTGAATCTATTTTCCATATCCGGCCGAAAACGGAATTTCGAACGAAATTCTACGAAATTTGAAATTTCAGACCCGAAAGAGAGTTTGAATTCGAAAAAACAGAATTCAAACAGCAAAAATTTGAAACAGCAAAAACAAAAATGAAAAACAGTCACGCACAAGCAGTCTAAAATTGAAAATTTTGGCATGATTTCCCCAAATTATGTGTACACTTACATTTTATGATGCACAACTTCACAAAATAATAACAAATACAACATTGCACACATAAGACATGTCCAAACCGATATGTTGCGAATGCAATACATAGTCCAATATCCATTAGAATTATTAGAATGCAAGGCATAGTCCAAATTCCATTATAATTGTTACAATATAAGCCATAGTCCAAAGTGCACATGTCCAAAATCCTAAGTTAGTGTTTGCGAATACATGTTTGGACTACGTGGAATATAATACAACACAATTCATAGTCCAAACTAAGCCCATAAAGCAACAAATAAATAGTCCCTGCATTGCATATTTATCAATGGAATTAATAAAATAGAGAAAGCAAAACATGCAAATAAACACTACTCCCTCTGTCCACAAAAGAATGAAATCCTAGTTTTATCCTAAGTCAAACCATCGGAACTTTGACCAAGATTATATCGGAACATATTAAAATTTATGCTACCAAATTAGTATCATTAGATTCTTGTCGAAACATATTTTCATATCGTACATAATTGGTATCATAAATGTTGTTATGTCTCTATATAAGCTTAGTCAAACATACGATAGTTTGACTTAGGACAAAGCCATGATTTCATTCTTTCATGGACGCAGGGAGTATTTATTAGTTGGCTCATATTGCTCTCCCGGTGGTCCTTCGTATGGTTCATCTGGTGGTGGGAAATATCGTAAGTATTGGCCACTTGCTTGTGAGGGGCTACCTTGGCGCTAGTAATACAAATGTGGAGAGCCATATGGTAGGTAGCCGTGATAGTACATATGAGGGGCTCCATATATTGGCCGTGGAGGGACAAGGTGCAAGGTCAGACATGGTGGCCACACATAGCCGCTTGCAGGCTCTGTAGTGGTGTAGCGGAAGTACTTACCACAGGAGCTGGTGCTATCACCATCATATGCAAGGGGTGCATGTCGAGTACGTGTGGATCTTGTCTGTCATTGTGATGTGGGTGCTCCATGATCTGTATCTTGTGTGGTATGGGTGAATTGGTCCTCACCAGTGAATTTTATACCGTGACCTTACTGCCAACCTGAACCACCACTCCCTCCAACACTAGTAGTATCCTCGCCGCCTCCACCATCATCATCGCTTGCATCACTACTAGTACCCCCACCTCCAGCACCATCATTGCTAGTAAAATCACCACACCACCACCATCACCATCACTACCACCACTAGGCTTACATGTGGAATCATCACTATCAATCCCCTCCTCCTCATCGTTCGTTCTTGATCGTTTCTGTTTTCTTTGGGCGAGGCCAAGTTTTGTCTTTCATTTTCCAAGATGCATATCACCAACATTTTTTTAGCCCATTTGGTGATATCTTCGTCATCATGGTGAGCATGTCCAATGGAGTTTGAACATCTGGCTAGGCAGTGGAGTGTCACTGCTCAGAGTCCTCATCAAAAGTAGGGGCTCCATTCGATCAAGCTTGCTCCATCCACTCAATTGCTGAATGTTGCCGGTACAACGATAGATCCATAAAACTGCTCACCGGATCATACTCAGATGGTTCAGGCACTGTTGTAGCATGCTGGAGCTGGAGGTTGTACTTGGCAAAGAAAAATTGGTGAAGTTTTTATGGCTCAACCAATTTCGTAGCTTAGTGTGGATGTTGGCAAATGTGCTCCAGTTTCATTCACACCCACTACATGAGGCACACTTTGACAACAAGCTCGGGCTAGCTTTTCCAAAGTTGGTGTATCTGCCCCAAACATAGCCCACCAGCTAGCAGGTTTTGTGTTCTGGTCAAAGGTCAACTGCATAGGAAGGTCAGTAGAAAACTCACCTAGCTTCATTTTGAACCAATTAAACTCCTGCAGTGCAAGTGCCCCATCGTTAGTGTCAAACATTTTTTTGACCCCCTTCCACATATATAGCATGATATTATTTGTTGTGCCCATAGTGTAGTTAACCAAAAGGTTAAGGGCGCATGCTGTTTGCACATGTGTGTGTCATCACAATGACCATCCTTGCATTAATGACTTCCATGATCCTCTGAAAGCATGCAGGGTTATGACCAAACTTGTTGCTATGTCTACCTCATATTTTGGTACTCCAAGAGCACTACACCTAGAATGGAAGTCTTGCTCGATGTAAACATACTCGAGCAATGCTCGAGTAACAATAGATCGTCCTTGATCGAAGGAGAGGATCTAACCAGAGCCTAGCGTATAGGTTGGATTATAGCACCAGCAAGAATAACAAGACTTGAATAACCAAAGTAATCATAGCCTAAGCCAAGCAAGTATGAAAAGAAAGGTACACCACACTTGCAAGATATAGAAATAAAGAAAAGTAAATATATTATATTGGAAATAACAAAGGTAAAAGATACAATGCTACTTTACCACAGAGTCGAAGGTATCTCATAGAAATCCGAGGCAAAGCTCGACTCACTCCAACTCCCAGGAGTATCCTAACTACTAAGGAAGGAAATGACACACTCTAAGGTAGAATGTAGCTTCACAACTTATCCACACCTTACAACTGAGCTCCACAAGTATATTTATAGTCCCAACCAGTGAGGGACGGTACTTGTAGGCAATGTAGGTTGGTAAAGGGGGTAGGTTGATGGCCGGGCGGCCACCCTTATGGCTAGGAGGCCATATGATCTACCGCCTCTAGTGCATCTTCGGCTGAGATTGCTTCCCCACGTCGGCTGGCGATTGAATTAGTGGATGCACGTGCAAAACAGGACTGAGTGATGGCTGGGAGGACATGCCTATGGCTAGGCGGCCATTGAATTTGCTGACTTTGTCAATTCAGCGTCTCGCATGCCCCCTGGATGGCGGTTGATTGTTCTTTTGGTATGTTTCTCCATGGATCATTGGATTTGGAGTGTGTTTCTTCCTTGACCATTGGATCCATGTGACTTGGATTGGTGAGGTGGCGCTAGTCATGTTGGAAACTTGGTCCACACTTAAGTTTGTACACTTGACATGTTGTTCTTGCATGTAGGGTTGGAGTGGAGGCATTTGGGCTCGGTCGGATGGCCTAGAAGCCATGCTGGTGCCCTGGTGCTGCTAAGGTATGGCTAGGCAGCCACTAGGGGTGCCCGGGCAGCCATGCCCCTACGCCCGTTGACAACTGAAAATGCCCCTACCTCGTTTTCATGTGCATTTCATACCTGCAATCAAATAATTGTACAAACCTCATGGAATTCATTAGTAGCAAGGGTTAGTCAGATAAATATACATGTTTGGCGTCATTTCAAGGATAGTTGATGGTTGGAATCATGAAATAACGACTGTCAACACCCACCATCGAGTACAAGCACCCCCCAGGCCACCTTGCTCTCCACCAGTGGGTAGGAACGTGTCTCTGTGGGGATATCCCTTGGCTCCTCATGGTGTGGATCCAAGACATGGGACATTGGAGGGCCTGAGAAGGGCGAACGACTGATTTCATGGGACGGTTGCCTAGCTCAGGCCCAAAGACGGTCAGGCAAGCTTGGAGATCAAGGCAAGGATGTCGTGGTTCAGGGAAGCATGGAAGGATACTTGACTTGGACTCAGGGTCTGAGATTCGCAGAGCTCAAGAGTGATATGATGAAGGTGACTATATATGAGGCAGATAAGGGACCCCTACGTAGCATATCTCAACCCATCGCAAGTCACCAAACCACGCTCTCGCACAAAAGCTCTAGCTCTCATTGTAATCTGGACCTTGGATCAATACAACTCGCCGCCACAGGATGTAGGGTATTACGCATCTTGTGGCCCAAACCTGTATAAATCTACGTGTTCTGTCGCTTTTTCGGTGAACCATCGAGCTACGTCGACTTTGTCGACCCCTAAAAGCATCCCGTGGTACATCTTGTGGTGCACTGCCGATGTAAAACCCCGACAGTTGGCGCACCAGGTAGGGGTTCGGTGACATCGACATCAGGTTAGCTCCATGGTCAACTTCTCCACTGATGTCATCAAGTTCGCTCCTAGTGAGATGATCTGTTTTGGATATATCTCATTCATCGCCGACAAGATCGGCGATCTGCACCGACTCATTGGTGCCACGGAGGAGGTGCACAGCCGTAAGGCCCCATCACCAACTCTGAAGCTTCCTTCGACCTCATCAGCTCCAAGATTTGTTCAGTGGGTGGTCAGCCAACGGCTGGCCATCACAGTGACCAGGGTTGGGCCAGCTTGTCCTTGGGTGCCGACGCACCAATCCGTTGTCAGGACCACTCCAGCTCCATCCACCTCATTGCAAGGCGAATCATTGTTGACGCTTGTTATATACTAAAATTATGGATCATTTTTATATGATTTTATATCTTTTTGAGAGTCAATCTTATCATTTACTCTTATTTTACTAACAAATAACCCCATTTTCGAGATTTCTCTTTGTTTTTGTGCAATATTTATTTTTGCAGGAAAATAGGGAATAATTGAGGATATTTGAGAATTTCTCGAATAAAGGATTTATGCTATGGGGAAGCTCTGAAGAAAGGACTAATTTGAAGCCCAATTAAGGAAGAAGCCCAACAAGAGAAGAGCCTTAAAAGATAAGGATTGCTTGAAGGACTAAATCCTGAAATCTTCTCGAAATTCATTACAGCAGCAGCTTGTGGGCCCAATTTGGAGACATTAGCACATCAAATGGAGAAAGTTTGAATACCAAAGTTGTAGATCTCTTAGAGCTCTACAATTTAGAGTCCGAGTTTGCATTAATTGGACTCCAGATAAGTAAGTTATGGTCGAAATACCAAAGGCTGCAGAATATGGAAGGGTTATTTCGGGAAGGATCAAAACGATGACTTCATCTCCAAGCAAGGAAGGATATGGACGACCGGGACTCTTCTAGAGGCATGGATAAACATGGAAATAGATGTTTTAATTATTTTAGGGCTCTTAGAACCGACCTATTAGATTCCTTGTATAGGGTTCGCTCCGGGGTATAAATATAGAGCCTCCCAAGGGGAGAGACAGGGCACCACCCATTATTCATTACAAGTCGAGAGTCTAGGGCAGAGGTCGGGGGCGAGAAGCGTTCAACTCGGCGAGAAGTACATCTCGGTGAAAGGAGGAAGCAAGAAGAGGCAGGAAGCCGGCCGGTCGGCCGTCTGGTCGGCCGACCAGGAGCTTCCCGAGGAGGACTCGAGTTCATCTTTCGACATGTTCTTCGTCGAGTTCATCCCGACGACTATGCTTCAAAGTTTACGATGTATCTCGAGTAATTCCTTGTACATTCTTCGATACTATGATGAAACCTTGTTATTCGATCAATAAAGATTATCTTTTAGACTTAGCATGTTGTTTATACATAACTTATGATCCATATCTTTGCAATGCTTAATTCCAACATGGTTTTTCGGCCGAATTAAACGTTTTCATGTTCTTTTAGTAGATCTTTTTACTTTAATTAGTTGATTGAATCTGCTCACGCTTAGAGATGGTTAGTGTTTGCTAGTTCATCAATTACCTGGTTACTAGTGATAGTAGAGCCCGGGGAAAGGTTCGAGTAGATCCATGACATTCATGATCATGTTTATTCTATGCTTATGATTAGATCTAGTTTCAAGGTTGTTCTTAGTATGAAGGATGTTTGTCTCATATCTCTTGTGGATCCTTTTGCCATGTTAAACCTATCGTTTCGACATTTTTAGCCTAAGCCTGGTTCTATCGTTTTATGCTATAGTTTAAACCCTGTTTAGAACATATTTAGTTTATTAAGTAAGATATAATTAGAGTAGTCTTAATCATCTTTTAAAGCTTGCTTTAGATCTATTAGAATTAGTTAGTAATTCAGTTAATATTAGATAGATAGTTTATTAAACATAATTATTCCTGGATTGACAAAACCTAAGATACTCATCCTAGGAAAAGCTACCGCGATACTGTGCGCTTGCAGTATAAGGATTGGCATGCTTAAGTGCTGTCAACAAGCTTTTTTGGCGCCGCTGCCGGGGAACAATAATTATCGTTTAAGTTATTATAAATCTTTTATTAACTTTGTTACTACTAGTTTTGATAGTTAGTTTATTTGTTAATTGTGTGTTTAATCTCGTTTTACTAGGTTGCTTATAATTTCTTTAGTGTTTTAATCTTAATTTTAAATTCAGTTTAGGTTAATCTCAGTTTTTAATTGCTTAGCTTAATTCGTTCTTGATTTTAAGTTTATTAGTTTTTACTAATCCAGCAACTTTGCTGTCATAGATTTTTCATTTTGTATTTTTGTTTTTGAAATTAGTTTCAGTTATGACTCCAATGTCTGGAGAATGGGAGCTCTTGACACTCGGAGAACGCTTAACTCCAAAAGCCATAGACCTCAAGTTTCAAGAATCCAACAAGAAGCCAGAGTCAGGATCATACGAGCTAAAGCCAGGAATCATCTGGATTGCTGCCGCCAATCCATTCAGTTTAGAAGATGACGAGAATCCGAAGAAGGTCAAGCGAGTGTGCCACACTTTCTATCAAGAAGGAGTCCCAGTGGAGTGGGTTAAGTGGAATCTCTTTCCATTTACTCTTGTGGACAAAGCCAACAAGTGGTATCAAGCTGCCTCGATTGAAGCCAAAGGAGATTGGGAAATTCTTGAGCAGAAATTTCTCGCAAGATTCTTCTCGCCACTAAAGGTGTACAAGCTGAGGAAGCAGATTTTCCACTTCGAGCAAAGATGCAATGAAGACATCGACGAAGCCTAGGAGAGACTCGATGACATGCTTACACAAGGGCCACTGCTTGGAATAATGCCAGACATACACATTCACACTTTCTACTATGGATTGACGTCAGAAGCCTTCGAGAAGGTGAACATTACCACTGGAGGATCATTGTTGAGCAAGACATTGAGTGAAGCTAGCAAGATTCTATCAGACATCTGCATGGCATGCAAATACAACACGGATAGAAAGGACAACGGAGTGAAAGAGCCAAGAGACCATATGGCGTCTACACCTGCTGTTTTTAAAGACCAACCACCTACCAAAAAGACTACAGTATCCCATGCCTCTGATGAGGAGGATTTTGGAACTTTTGCACCTCAAGAGGAGACCAAGAGTGACTACAGAAGTCTTGCAAGTGCAAAGTCTTTGACGGAGTTCGAGAAGGTGAGCTGGATGCCAGTGGAATTTGGAGATACACTCAAGTGTGTAGGACCACTCCCGGCAGAAGACTTAGTGGAAGAAGAAGAGCTGTTCCCACCAGAAGTTTCACTAAGGAAGAGTGACGATGGTCAAGATACAGGGGAGATGCTGCAGAAATTATTCCAAGAAGAAGAGCTGGATAGTGACTTTCTCTCCGAAGTGAAGCAAGTAATAGGGATCAAGCCGGAGGCATCACTTACTGAAGAAGTTGTCATTCAGCTACCAGCCGACGAATCTTCAACTGGAATTTCTTGCTCCATCAACAACGAAGTCTTCAACAACATTTGCTGCGCCATGGAAGCCCAGGTAAGTGCAATGAGCTATGAAGTTTATTCTAAATTATGTGATAAACCATGTTTAATTTCCACTAATCTTAGAATTAAACTTGCTAGTAATGAAGTAATTGCACCTGTAGGCTTAATAAAGGATGTTGAAGTTAAGTTTGCTGGAAAAGTTATACCAACTGATTTTTATGTCATTAATGTTTATGATGATAATATTAAATTAATTTTTGGTAGACCTTTTCTTAAATTAGTTAATGCCGTAGTTAATAATGAAAAAGGAAAAGTCATGGTTAATATAAATGGATTAAAATATGACTTTGATTTCTTACCGGCATCTAAAGTGCCTATTAATCTCACTCCCGATATAGAGGAGATAGAGAGTATCAACTACATTAATGCTTTTAGAGAGCCTTTAAATCTAGTTTTAGAGGTTGAAGATGAAGGATTCTTCTTTCAAGAAGCAACTGAAGCTACTAATCAACTAGAACAAAACATAGAAGAAACCCAAGACTTTCCAGTAGAGCCACTAGGTGACCTTAATCAAAAAGAGGCGCCAAATGTGGAGTTAAAACCTTTACCTAATGGACTTAGATACGAGTTTTTAGGAGAGGATAAAACTACCCAGTAGTCATTAGTGATTAGCTAAGTCCAGAAGAAGTAGAGAGGCTGTTGGAAGTCTTGAAGAAGCATAAGAAGGAAATTGGGTATTCTCTAGCAGATCTAAAAGGAATTAGCCCAGCATTTTGTACTCACCGCATTCCTATGGAGGAAGACCACAAGCCAGTGGTTGATAATCAAAGGAGGTTGAGTCATGAAATGAGATCTGAAGTTAAAAAGGAAGTCATCAAACTCTTAAATGCCGGAATCATTTACCCAGTACCAACTAGTGAATGGGTAAGCCCTGTTCATTGTGTACCTAAGAAAGGAGGATTAACCATAGTTAAAAATGATAAAAATGAATTAATCCCACAAAGAACAGTGACTGGTTGGAGAATGTGCATTGATTACCAGAAATTAAATAAAGCCACTAAAAAAGATCACTTCCCTTTTCCTTTTATAGATGAGATGTTAGAGAGACTTGCTAAAAATACCCATTTTTGTTATTTAGACGGATTTTCTGGTTTCTTTCAAATCCCTATTCATCCAGACGATCAACACAAGACTACCTTCACTTGTCCTTATGGAACTTTTTCCTAGAGGAGAATGCCTTTTGGTCTTTGTAATGCACCTGCTTCTTTCCAAAGGTGTATGATGGCTATATTCTCTGATTTCATTGAAGATATCATGGAAGTTTTTATGGACGATTTCTCAGTTCATGGCACGAGTTTTGACCATTGCCTAAGGAATTTAGAGAAAGTGTTAAAGAGGTGTGAAGAGGTCGACTTGGTGCTAAACTGGGAAAAATGTCATTTCATGGTTAGAAGAGGGCTTGTGTTGGGACATATCATTTCTGAGAAAGGAATTGAAGTAGATAAAGCCAAAATAGAAATAGTAGAGAAATTACCACCACCTCCTGATATTAAATCTTTAAGAAGCTTTCTCGGTCATGCTGGATTTTATAGGAGATTCATAAAAGTTTTTTCTAAAATAGCTAAACCTCTCACTTACTTGCTTCAAAAGGATATTCCTTTTGATTTCACTGAGGAATGTGAGGTTGCTTTCAGAAAAATTAAGGAATTACTTATTAGTGCACCTATCATTCAACCACCAGACTGGAATCTACCTTTTGAAATCATGTGTGATGCAAGTGACTATGCAGTAGGAGCTGTGCTGGGGCAAAGAAAGGACGAAAAAGTACATGCCATTTATTATGCTAGCAAAACTCTTAATGAAGCTCAAGTGAATTACGCTACTACAGAAAAGGAGTTGTTAGCAGTAATTTTTGCCTTTGAGAAATTTAGATCTTATATAGTTAATTCAAAGGTCATAGTCTACACTGACCACGCTGCTATCAAATACCTTCTCACTAAAAAAGATGCTAAACCTCGTTTAATTAGATGGATTCTTATATTAGAAGAATTTGATGTAGAAATTAGGGACAAGAAGGGAGTGGAGAATGTAGTGGTAGATCATTTATCTAGGATGAACTATGACAAGGACGGCCCGCCAATAGAAGACGCGTTAAGAGACGACACCCTTTATGCAGTCTTAGATAAAGATTCATGGATGATAGACGTTATAAGAGCCATTAAAAAGGAGCCACTTACTCATCTTAACTATAATTTCAAAAGAAAAGTCCTTGCCGAAGCTAAAAAGTTTTATTGGAACGCCCCTTACCTATATAGGTTTGGATCTGATGGAGTCCTTAGGAGATGTGTCTCTGCAGAGGAAAGAGAAGAAATTCTTAGAAAATGCCACGTTGCAAAATATGGAGGACATCATGGACATTTCAGAACTCAAGCTAAGATATGGGGGAGTGGGTTTTATTGGCCAAGAATGCATGAAGATGCAAGGAAGTTTGTTGCTTCTTGTCCAGAGTGTCAGAGGACCGAAAATGTCACCTCTAGAAATTCAATGCCTCTCACTTATAATTTCCAAATTGATTTATTTGATGTTTGGGGAATGGATTTTATGGGTCCATTTGAAAATTCACATGGTTATGAGTACATTTTGGTGACTGTGGATTATGTCTCAAAATGGGTAGAAGCTTTACCATGTAAAAAAGCGGCTACACAGGAGTCCATAGAAATGATTAAGAATAATATCTTTCCAAGATATGGAGTCCCTAGAGTCATAATTTCTGATGTAGGATCGCATTTTATTGGTAAAGAGTTTACTAATTACCTAGATAAAATGGGAATTGAGCATTGGGTCTCCACAGCCTATCACCCACAAACGAATGGCCAAGCCGAAACATCAAATAAACAATTAAAAGAAATTCTTAAAAAAACAGTAATTAAAGGAGGTAAGAATTGGTCAAATAAGGTTAGCGATGCTCTTTGGGCATATAGGACCGCGTTTAAAGCCCCTATAGGGATGACACCTTATCAATTAGTTTATGGAAAGACTTATCATTTGCCAGTTGAGATGGAGCATAAAGCTTATTGGGCAATTAAGGAGCTAAATTTAGATTTTGATGCTGCTCTAGTCAAAAAAAGGATTCAGCTAAGTACCCTGGGTGAGGCAAGATTGCAGGCTTACCATAATGCAACTATTTATAAAGAAAGGGTTAAAAGATGGTTTGATAAAAGAATCCTGAAGAAAGATTTTAAGCAAGGTGATAAGGTTCTGCTTTTTAATTCAAGGTTTAAATTATTTGGAAAAGGAAAGTTACAAAGCAAATGGGATGGACCTTATATTGTTCATGATGTCTCACCTGCCGGAGCAGTTATTATTATGGATTTTGAGGGAAACAAGTTTATGGTAAATGGTCAAAGGCTAAAGGTGTTCTTTGAAGGAGATAAATTTGAAGTCAATTATATTGACACATATGAATTCAAGGAGGTTAGGATGCATTACCATGGTGTTAATCCCTAGTTTTCCATAAATTTTCCTACCTTTGTATGTATATAGTTATGTTTAATTTCAGTTTTTATAAAAATTTAGATCTAGTTTTATTTTTAATAAGGAAATAAGGTTACCGACAAAACTTGGAGGCCTTTCGAGTCAGAAAAGGCCCAGGTTGGCCGAGCCCATGGCCTTTGGTCGGCCGACCAGGGGGTTTATCGAGGCGGTTTTCTTCTAGGTTTTGTCAGCAGAGTCTGCATATTATACCAAGTGTATTTAGGGAAGAGTTCAGAACGGAATCGCTGTTTAGTTTCCAAATTTCGTCAAACTCCAGAGTATAAAACCACGGGTAAGCCATAGACCTGAGACATCAAACTCAAAACACATCCAGGCCTAGCCACGACCTATTCTGAAGTGATGGAGATGCAACTCATGAAGAAGGAGGTCGAGGCGCCGGAAGAGGGGTCCTGGTCGGCCGACCAGGAGGGTTCTAGTCGGACTACCAGCCCTGTTTGCTGGGGTTTCCGCCGCAATTTTTCGCATATGGTCTTCGACGATGAAGACAAAGAGGCGAGGGTGCGTGGATTGGCCGGAAAGCCTGACCAAGGCAGATGAAGGTCAGGAGATCCAGAAGAATTGAAGAGATGCCTAGGTTGAACTATCGAGAAAGTCCTACCCGTTCTGGAGGTACTATTCACTCAAGTGAGGATCAGTCTATGAGCCATGGCCATGGTCAGGAATCAGAGACTGAGGAGGTAAACTCCATTGCTATTGTTCCTAGTTTCAATACTTATCATGTTGGAGCAGAGGATGGAGTAGATTGCTGCCCGACTTGTAGAGAGGCAATCTATTTCAACAAGAAGAAGAGTGAGGACATCCTTGATGTAATCATTGATTTAGAGGAAAGGCTTCAAGAAAAGATAGAAAATACCAGGGATAGAGTTAACGATTTTGTTAACGACCTTAAGCGGCAAGTGAACCACCTCCAAAGAATCTATAGGAATCAAAGACGTATCCTTAACGATATTTGGGGCCGTACGGAAGGAAGAAACTATCAACCGGATGACACTTGGGACGGACCAGAAGAATATTCACCGACACTCGATTACTTTCCCGATGAAGATCCTCTCGATGCATCAGTGGATGAGACTCACTGGTATTCTAGTGATTAGGAGTATGCTTAGTTTAAGTGTGGGGAAATTAGAGATTCCCCATTAGTTAGGAAGTCTAAATTAGAGTTTTTAGAGTCAGTATAAGAGTCAGTGTTTTCTTTAAAAAGAGTCTTTGTAGACAGTCTTTTATATTAATAAAGTGTGTGATTGAATAAATTACTTTACTTTATTTAAGTTTATTCTTTATTTTTGCTTTGATGATTAATCTTGTTTAAGAATTTCATGATTTGATTAATATGGTGATTACTAGATTGATTAAAATTGCATAACCCATATCTTTATTAAAGAATGATGTTTTATAGCTTTGCCAAGGTTTTAATAAGAAAAGATTAGAGGAGTATTATCTTTTTATTAAAAATTTATTTTTCTTTTTGATCAAGAATTACATCCCTATGTTAAGAGAGAGCTAAAATTCCTAAGTAGAGCTTCGAATTAAAACCAGTTTAAAAAGCGAGTTGACTTATTTGAGTTTGGTTAAGTTTGATTCCTTTAGATATTTTGATCACTTAGAATTATCTTGGTCATCTTCTTTCATCTTTTTCCTAGCCTTTATATATTCAATTGCTTACAATAATAGAGCAATTTCTTTAATCCTGTTAGCCCATTTCATCTCATTACTTTATCTTAACCTATATAGAGTAAAGTTTTTGCTCAAATACTCAATGTTCCATGAAAAGCAATTTGTCCAAAAAGGTGGTAAAAAGGGAAAGTGGCGCCATATACAGACTTAAAAAAGAGAGAGAGAGAGAGAAAGAGAGGAAGATGGCGCCCAGAAAAAGAAAAGAGGGAGAAAAATGGCCATGGGGTCGATTATTAAAAAGGTAGAATTAGGAAAAGGAGAAAGGGGAGAAAAGAAAGAAGGAAAAAAATAGTAGAATTAGAAAAGTTGAAGGAGTAAAGAAAGTTTTATTATCTTGTTAAATAATGAGCAAAAACTATTACTTTTCCAAACCATGTGCAAGTTTTCGGAAATAATTCCACTCCATTTGTTGTTGCACATGTCCACTATCTATATCTTCTTTTTCCTTGTCCTTACTTATCCTTACTTATATTTTCTTCTTTTTCGATGACCAAGGTAGTTTAAAAGTTGATTGAATAATTTCTAGGGAGATACCTTAGCTAGACAATAGAATAAACAGCTTTGCTAAGCCTTTACCAAGCTCCACTTAAACTCTTGTGAGATGAGAGAAGAAGAGTAATTTTATAGGATTAGCTACTTATAAGAGTGCCTTTTTGAGGGCTTAATATTTGGGGATATAGTAATTTCTTGATCTTTGAAAAATCTTTTTCTTTAAAAAAAACCCTCTTTGATAATTCCGAAAAGAAACTTTGGCATTGTTATGATTCATTTGATCTTAATAATTCTTTGTGGGGATCTATGTGCATAGAAGTTAATCTGAAAAGATCCATGTTATGATTTGAATGATTTCTAAGGCATGATTATCTCTAAAAGGTAACTATTTAGAATTTACTTAAACATAGTTAAAGTTCTTTTATCGATCTTTTTGCTCGAGGATTAGCAAGATCTAAGTGTGGGGATATTGTTGACGCTCGTTATATACTAAAATTATGGATCATTTTTATATGATTTTATATCTTTTCGAGAATCAATCTTATCATTTACTCTTATTTTACTAACAAATAACCCCGTTTTCGAGAATGCTCTTTGTTTTTGTGCAATATTTATTTTTGCAGGAAAATAGGGAATAATTGAGGATATTTGAGAATTTCTCGAAGAAAGGATTTATGCTATGGGGAAGCTCTGAAGAAAGGACTAATTGGAAGCCCAATTAAGGAAGAAGCCCAACAAGAGAAGAGTCTTAAACGATAAGGATTGCTTGAAGGACTAAATCCTGAAATCTTCTCGAAATTCATTACAGCAGCAGCTTGTGGGCCCAATTTGGAGACATTACCGACTTCAAATCGATGAAGTTTGAATACCAAAGTTGTAGATCTCTTCAAGCTCTACAATTTGGAGTCTGAGTTTGAATTAATTGGACTACAGATGAGTAAGTTATGGTCGAAATACCAAAGGCTGCAGAATATGGAAGGGTTATTTCGGGAAGGATCAAAACGATGACTTCATCTCCAAGCAAGGAAGGATATTGTGGCGGAACCGCCGATTTAATCCGAACTAATCACACCTGCCACCCATGGCTCGCAGTGTGATTAGGCCGAACTAAACCCGGTCGTCCGTCGAGAGTCAAAATGACTCCCGATATTACCTTTTCCCAGAGGAACCGACATCACACACATCCAGCCCTCGATGGAGCCACAACAGTTACATCATCACAGGCAGTTTATAGTAGAAAATAAGTTTGAGTGCTTACAAACCAAATATAGGTAGTCAAATACCTATTCATATACAAAGCGGAAGCGTTGTTCAAAATAAATCTCACTGCGGAAACATATTACTTTAAGAAGAAGTCTTCAGGCAATAAAGAATGAGGCGAGAAGCACCGAGCCCACCGGTACTGCTCTCCTCCAAGCTAGTGTCCAAAAGACATCATTACCTGCTCAAAAAGTGGGGGCAAACCCTGAGTACTAATTACTCAGTAGGACTTAATGGAAGAGCTTACGGCTGACGCAAAGCTGGCAACTAACAGTTGATCCTTAGCCATTCTTTTTATAGTAATTAAAAGTTAATATGTAATTATCAGCATCATCAAAATATTCATCATCATAATATAACTGGCAGGAATGTAAACATACATATACGAACATGTGGTATTGAAAACAAAACATATATAGTCATAAATACAATTCGATTGTTACTACGTTGCCCGTGTGTGACCTTGGCATTCTCACACCTGGTGAGCATCAGCGATTCGAATCGATTTTTAATTCCCGGGAATAACTATCATGCCAGGGGTATATGCTTACTAGCCATCGCGTTCCCACATATAGCCCCCATCTCCACTCGTCCCATCCCAAGTTTGATTCAATCCCGCCATTCCCCTGGGTTTTGCCCTCTCAGGAGCGATACCACGGCCGCACCGGGTCAGCCCTCCCTCGAGTACAAGCTCCCCCAGGCCTAACTCCCTCCAACAAGAATGGTAGGAACCTGTCTCTGTTCTTCGGATGGCACGAGTAAGACTTTCACCGGTCCATTATCCCGGATAAGCACTCTAGCAATATTATGCCGATCAGCAGGCGAACAGCGAATCGGGCCTTAAACGACTCGGGCGGAGTCCACCAAACCATCCACATCATTTTTCATCATAATATACCCAAATCTCCGCCCGGCCTCAATTTAGTTTCATGACAACCATGTTTAAAGTTTCCCATGTATTTTGAAAGCCTTTCCTTTGAAAACACCTATACGACGAGTGACTCCAATTCACTCGTGTCTACTCGCACCTAGCATTTCTAGGCATACTCGTCCTACGTACTCTATTGTAGGTGCTAGGGCCAGGACGGCCAAGAAGTCTAATGCAATTGTTTTCAAACAACTCCTAATGCGGATGTCTAAACATCATTCAATATCATATTTGCTGGGAATTTATGATCCTGCCTACCTTCCTCACTAGGGTTAGTAGCTGCTTCCTGAGCGAAGTCGGGCTCCTGCGGCTGGTCTTCCGGCTCCTGATGCAGCTCCTTCTGGTGCTCTTCTACGATCGGTTGGCCCGGCGGATATCCTTCGCTCGCGGGATCTATATGCATGACATGGTGCAATCGGAGCACGTATTAGTGCAATGCTTTGCTTCATGATGTAAGTGCAATGCAAAGAATCATGATTTAGGGGCTAAAGTGATGCATTTCGTGATTAAACTGGTTTAGTATTAAGAAATCGTACAAGCCATTACCTACGGTAACTTAGCTTATCGCATATCACAACGTGGGGTGTGTGGCGAGGTAACACCGTTTTATGCGGAGGCAACCGAAGTTTACTTAAATAAGTATTTTGCCTGCTATTTCCAAAATAGGGTCAATCTTACATGCACAGTACCCTATTTCAACCATGAGCTATTTATACCACAGGGAGCATAATAAAAGGTGTAAAACCCTTTTTAGAGCAAAATTTTTAATATGGTTACCTTTTCCTTATTTCTTTTTATGCTAAAATCATATGTAGGGGTAAAATAGTAATTAAAAAATGAGCACTTGAGCTACCAAAAATCACAATGAGTCTATATACCCTAATAACACTGCTGATCAAGTTTGGCAATTTTTTTGGAGACCATTTAGCCCATATTTCCTAATTATATTGATTTATCAAGCACACATAATATCAGGGGCAAAAAGGTCTTTTCCTGCTCAACCAACATACCCATTCTGTAGATTTACCTAAAAGGAGTACAATGCAACAAGTTTTGTATTTTTCTGATTTTTATTTGATTTATTATGGATTTTCAAAGTTTCAGCCGAATTAATAATTATTTAGAGGAAAAACCACAGATCTAGGGTTCTTTTCGTTATTACTGTAAACTACAGGGGCTGGTTTGCGAAATATTCCAAGACTCATTGAGCAGTACTTGGACGAAAACGCGAAAAGGGAACACCGCAGGGGCTAAGTCGCAAAGCGAGCATCTTCAACCTCTGTTCTTCTTCCTCCTACCGACAGGGAGGGGAAAAATGGAGGAGGCGCGCGGAACCCGGCCATGCAGGGCCCGAAGCTCGACTCCGGCGACCAGGAGAGGGAAGGGAGGATGGGAAACGCTTACCCCCCTACCTGATTCGTGGGGAAAAATCACGGATGGGGCCGGCGACGGAGCTTTGGATGCATGGAACTTCGGCGGCGAACTGCGTCGCGGAGGAGTGGAATCGGCGGCCTAGGCTCGGGGAATCGGCGGAGCCGAGGTAGGTGAGGGCCGGCGCGGCGATAGGGAGGAGCGGAACGGCCGGAATTTGTGCGACCTCAAGCTCCCTGCTTGCTCCAATGGCGGACGGCGTGGAACGAAAGGAAAACAGAAGGTAGAGTGAGAGGAGAGGTCACTCGACCTCGCCTTTTGGCCAGGCGCGGGCAGGGCGCCAGGACGCGTGGCCGGCAGGGCGACGCGGCGTGCGGGTGGACGCCGGCGGCCGCGTGGCAGCCCTGCTTCGCCCGCCGTGGGGGCACGTCGCGCGCCGGGTGGAGGGAGGAGAGAGGAGGAAGAAAGGGGCGCGCCGTGGACTCGGTCCATGGACCCGAGGTCGATGACAAGTGGGGCCGCGGGAAGGAACTAAACTTAACATGTATGGACCGGGTGCACGGGTGAGATGGTCTGGTGGGGCCCACAACTGAAGCCGTCCACGCCCGGTGTCCAAAGCCTGACGGGTGGGTCCCACGCGTCATACACACAAAAGGGAAAATAAAACTCGAAAATGGAAAAAGGCTATTTGACCAGGATGACATAGTTCTGAATTTCACATTTTTGAATATCTTAGAGGCCGAATTAGACCAAACTTAAAATAGAGAAGTTATTGTAAACTTGATGATATACAACTTTGTCAAAAGGAGTAATACCATATTCCAAGTTTAACTATGATTTAAATTGAGTTTAATCTGCTGACCCCAGTTTGACCAACAAAATTTTCCAATTTAAAAATTCTACAAGTCATATTTTTATGCATTTTCATGGAAAATGTTATATACCAATGTTGTTCAGTTGCTCAGGCACTACAACTTTGATATACAAAGTTTTTCAAAATGTTGACTTTTGTTTCACAAAAATTTGAATTCTCTATTTAACTCACATTCGGACAGATTTCTCAATTTTACCGAAAATGACCTAAAACTCTATTCAAACCTTTACGCATGTCATGACACAAAATACCAAAGTTGTTCATTAGGAAATTGTCTACAAGTTTGGTATGTATAGTTTTATCAAATTCACCACAGTATTAAGGTTACCGGGCAAATGAAAATGCAGTTTGCAGAAAAATCGGTTTTAACTCACTTCAAAGGACTTAACCCACTCATGCCCCTAATATGAAATGTTCATTTAATGATGCAATTTAGCTAATGATTCTGACGTAATACGCTTGAGATGCCTGGGGCATCACAGCCCACCCCCCTTAAATAAATCTCGTCCCGAGATTTTTGATGTGACGTGGGTGGTATAAGTTACGAGAGAGAAGGAAAGCGCATTGTGTGTGAATTTCAAATTTAAACTTCAAGGTACTTGCGACGTACCCCTTTTGAGTTGACGGAAGAAAATTAGGATAATGAATGCGCAAATATTCTTCTTGCTCCCAAGTTGCCTCCTCTTCGGATTGGTTACTCCATTGAACTTTGTAGAAATTGATTCTTGTTTTCCGGGTTACCCTTTGTTTTTGATCAAGCACTCGGATGGGATGTTCTTGGTATGTGAGGTCAGGTTCAATATGAATGTTTGAGGTATCTACAATCTGGTCTGGCACGCGAAGACACTTTTTGAGTTGTGAGACATGAAATACATCATGCACTGCTGCAAGGTTTGGTGGTAACTTCAACCGGTAAGCAACTGACCCACACTGCTCTATAATCTGGAATGGACCAACATAACGTGGTGCTAACTTTCCCTTTACTCCAAATCGATGCACTCCCTTCATTGGTGACACCCGAAGGTACACATGATCGCCCTTTTCAAAGGCTAGCGGTCTCCTCCTTTTATCTGAGTAGCTTTTCTGTCTAGATTGTGCTCTTTTCAAATTGCCTTGAATGAATCGCACCTGCTCTTCCGCATCTTTCACAAGATCAGGACCAAAGATCACACGCTCTCCTGGTTCAGACCAGTTTAAAGGTGTTCTACATCTTTTACCGTATAGGGCTTCGAAGGGTGCCATTTCCAAGCTTTTCTGATAACTGTTGTTGTACGCAAACTCAGCCAAGGATAAACATTCATCCCACTTAGTAGTGTAAGTTAGCGCACATGCCCTTAACATATCCTCAAGTACTTGATTTATCCTTTCCACTTGCCCACTTGTTTGGGGATGGTATGCTGAACTACGAATTAATGTTGTACTCAATGCTGATTGTAAATGCTCCCAAAAATGGGATACAAATAAAGAGCCCCGATCAGAGGTGATGGTTTTTGGAACCCCATGCAAGGACACAACACGGTCAATATAGATTTCCGCATACTTCTTTGCTCTATAAGTGGTTTTTACTGGAATGAAATGAGCTGACTTGGTGAACCGATCGATGATCACCCATATGGAGTCATAGCCTTTTTGGGTACGAGGCAAACCTACGATAAAATCCATGTGGATATCTTCCCACTTCCATGCTGGAACTTCTAGTGGTTGGAGCATACCGGCAGGCTTCAAATGATCAGCCTTCACTCTCTGACATACATCACATTCAGACACATACTTGGCAATTTCTCGTTTCATACGAGTCCACCAAAATTTTTGCTTCAGATCTTGGTACATTTTGTTGCTCCCAGGGTGCATAGCAAGCAAGGAGTTGTGGGCTTCATCTAGTATTTTCTTCCTTAGACCCATGTCTTTTGGTACCACTAAGCGATTTTTGAACCATAGGACTCCCTCTTCATCAAGCTTGTAACAAGCCTTCTTCCTTTCATTGATCCCATCTCGAATATGTGCCATACCCTTATCTTTCTTTTGTGCCTCTATGATTAGATCTTTTATAGTGGGTTCAATGATGAGATTGTAAAGTTCAGCTCGTTGCCCTATGGGTGTTTCTATCTCTGCAATCTCACAACATAGCACTCTTACTGTTGGTCGAGCCTCAATGAAATTGCAATGAGCTTTACGGCTTAATGCATCTGCTACCACATTAGCTTTTCCAGGATGATAGTGAATTTCCAAGTCATAGTCCTTGATCAATTCTAACCAACGACGTTGCCTCATGTTTATTTCTGGCTGGGTGAAGATATATTTTAAGCTCTTATGATCAGTGTATATGTGGCATGTGTTGCCCAACAAGTAATGTCTCCATATCTTCAGGGCATGAACAACTGCAAGTAGTTCCAGATCATGAGTTGGATAATTCACCTCATGTTTCCTAAGCTGGCGGGATGCATAGGCAATCACCTTTCCTTCTTGCATTAAGACACAACCGAGGCCAATACCACAGGCATCACAATAAACATCAAATGGCCTGGTGACGTCCGGTTGAGCAAGAACAGGTGCTGAAGTTAGGAGTTTCTTCAATGTTTGGAATGACTCTTCACATTTTGTGCTCCATACAAACTTTGCATTCTTTTGGGTCAATGCTGTCATTGGCTTTGCAATTTTGGAGAAGTCCTTGATGAAGCGGCGGTAGTAGCCCGCTAAACCAAGAAAACTCCGTATCTCTGTCACTGTTTGTGGTTGTTTCCATTCTAGCACATCTTTCACTTTCCCAGGATCAACAGCCACACCCTTCTCTGACAAGATATGGCCTAGGAATGCCACTTCCTTCAGCCAAAAAGCACATTTACTGAATTTGGCATAGAGTTTATGCTCTCTAAGCCGAGATAGCACTACTCGCAAGTGCTCTTCATGCTCCTTCGCATCCTTGGAATAAACCAAGATGTCATCAATGAATACTATCACGAACTTGTCAAGCTCATTCATGAATACCGAGTTCATCATGTACATGAAGAAAGCCGGTGCATTTGTCAATCCGAAAGACATGACAAGGTACTCATACAGCCCATACCGCGTTGAGAAAGCGGTCTTTGGTATGTCTTCCTCTCGGATTTTCATTTGATGGTACCCGGACCTAAGATCAATCTTGGAGAAAACTGAGGCTCCCGCAAGTTGATCAAATAAGATATCAATGTGTGGCAGTGGGTACTTGTTCTTGACTGTGACAGCATTCAGTGGTCGATAGTCCACACATAACCTCTTACCACCAGGTTCTTTCTTCTCAACAAAAAGGGCCGGGCAACCCCATGGCGATGAGCTAGGGCGAATGAAACCTTTGTGAAGCTGTTCTTGCAGCTGCACTTTCAATTCCTTCAACTCATCCGGCGCCATTCTATATGGTCTTCTTGAGACAGGTGCTGTACCAGGCATAAGCTCAATGGAAAACTCGACATCTCTATCCGGTGGGAGTCCGGGAAGCTCTTCTGGAAACACATCTGGATAGTCACAAACCACCGGTATCTTCTTGATTTGCTGGAGTTCTGTGGCGTTTACTGTGTGTGACAACTGCTTATGAATTGGCAAATGAAGGTGCATAATCTTCCCATTCTGGCTAGACTTTATCTGAACTATCCTGCTAGTAATATCCAACATGACGTTATGCTCTTTCATCCAATCCATCCCTAAGATAATGTCAATCCCCTGGTTAGGAAGTACCACAGGGTCAACATAGAATTCCTCGGCGTCTATGCGCAGGCGTAAGTGCCTCACAATCTGATTTGTGTCAATTTGTGATCCCGGGGCTATGATATGATATTTTGTCCTCATATCATCAATGTGGTACCCATGTTTTGTTGCATAGGACCTACTGATGAAGGTATTTGATGCTCCGGAATCAAACAAAACCACTGTGGGGTGCTCATTGACAAGGAATGTGCTTGCCAACACTGGTTCACCTTCTGGAATTTGATCTAAGTGGGTATAGTGCACCTGACCCTTCCTTAGGGGTAGCTCTGGCTTTGATCCCTTCCTCTTGTTTAGCTGTTGGCTGCCCTTAACAAGCACTGCCCCCTGATTTCGTCGAGGGGCACGACAGTTTCTACTGAGGTGATTTGTTTTCCCACAGTTGTAGCAAGCACCCACAAAAGAAGTGGCTAAGGCACGCACTGTGGGGAGCTGGAATGGAGCACGATTGGCTGCAACTTGTGGGCATGTCCCAATGTGTTGAAGCTGTTGAGGTTGAGGGCCCCATTCAAGTTGTTGCGACCGACTGACCTGACATGTGTGCAGTAATGGTTGGTGCACAACTCGTTGCCGCAGTGAGGAAGTCAACGGCGGGGTACCTGCAAGTCTTTTCCTCCGCTGGTCCTCTTGGGCCTCGCGGAGGCGCCGTTCCATGTCGATGGCGGCGTCCACCAACTCAATGAAGCTATCGTAGCGGCGCCCCAAGTGAGTCAGCAGAGTGGGGTCAAACCCATCCAACAGACAGGCAGCCCTACGTGAGTCAGTGTCGACATCCTTAGGGGAGTACTGAGACAGGCGAATGAAGGCCTGTACGTACTCGAGTACTGACATGTTCCCTTGACGAAGGGCACGGAATTCCCGCTGCTTGAGTTCAATAAGGCTAGCCGGGAGATAGTGAGCTCGGAAAGCCACACAGAACTCGTCCCATGTGACCTGGTGCCCGGTAGGTTGCATTGCCAGGAATGTAGCATACCAGGCCCCCGAGGGACCGTGTAGACATTGCCCTGCGAAGCAAGTCTTCTGTCGTTCAGTGAGTTGGGGCAATAGACTGAGCTTGGATTCTATGACTCGAAGCCAGTCATTTGCTTCAAGTGGATCCGTAGCAGTGGTGAAGATGGGCGGTTGTAGGGCCGCAAAGTCGGCATAACCAATCTCTTGCGGGTAACGCCTTTGTTGCTCTTGAGCTATCAGATTGATGAGCTGACCCTGCTGAGTGACCAGAGTGGCCAACTCAGGAGGAGGGGGTGCTCCGTGAGTAGCCCCTCGAGCTGACGTCTCAGGTGTGGTGACCATCTGCAGGAATAAGGCCAATGGCGTTTAGTCTAGCAACCCTAGCGCAATCGATGCGGTGATAAAAAGGTCGTAGCATCATAGATACCGCATAGATACATGAAAGCGTGGATGTCATGATGCATGATTCGTCCTATTCGTTCTCACATCTCACACCCTATATTCAATATATAACTACCGATATTTTTGGTGACACATATGCACGACACTCTCTAATGCAACTAGTCGTCACTACTCGGTCTTAGTTTCGTGCGTAGTTAGTGTACCTGCAGAAAAATGCATGCTCATACCAACATCACCATCATTATACATTACCACTCTAACCCTAAAAGTGGCATCCACGAATTTCTTTAAGCTACGTCTGGTGGACGACGTAGTGGCGCCATTTCTCCCAACGCACCCAACGTCCCTCCAGTACTGGGGAATTGCTGGGGAGAGAAACGGTGGCCAACAAGATCTAGCTATAATTTTGGTCGAAGGAAGAGTGGTCACGAAACACTCCCACGGCGTGACCGCCCCCCTTAAAGAGTTCTGCCCTATCAGCATGAATGCAGGGTTCGCAATAGTCCGCAAATCCCAATAGCGCTCCACCAGTACTGGGGATAACTATGGCCGAAATGTTGCTTCCCAAAGCGCCGAATATGCATATGAGTTCTATCTAAGTTAAGATGTTAGCGATGTCACCTGATAATACACTAACATCCTTAATATGGGCGTATCGATACTCTCATTTTCCAAATACTTCGAAAAGGTTTTCGAAAATAGGTTTGCAAACCAAAACTGGATGATATGACTGTTGTCTGTGTATGATCGGCTCTGATACCAGCTGTGGCGGAACCGCCGATTTAATCCGAACTAATCACACCTGCCACCCATGGCTCGCAGTGTGATTAGGCCGAACTAAACCCGGTCGTCCGTCGAGAGTCAAAATGACTCCCGATATTACCTTTTCCCAGAGGAACCGACATCACACACATCCAGCCCTCGATGGAGCCACAACAGTTACATCATCACAGGCAGTTTATAGTAGAAAATAAGTTTGAGTGCTTACAAACCAAATATAGGTAGTCAAATACCTATTCATATACAAAGCGGAAGCGTTGTTCAAAATAAATCTCACTGCGGAAACATATTACTTTAAGAAGAAGTCTTCAGGCAATAAAGAATGAGGCGAGAAGCACCGAGCCCACCGGTACTGCTCTCCTCCAAGCTAGTGTCCAAAAGACATCATTACCTGCTCAAAAAGTGGGGGCAAACCCTGAGTACTAATTACTCAGTAGGACTTAATGGAAGAGCTTACGGCTGACGCAAAGCTGGCAACTAACAGTTGATCCTTATCCATTCTTTTTATAGTAATTAAAAGTTAATATGTAATTATCAGCATCATCAAAATATTCATCATCATAATATAACTGGCAGGAATGTAAACATACATATACGAACATGTGGTATTGAAAACAAAACATATATAGTCATAAATACAATTCGATTGTTACTACGTTGCCCGTGTGTGACCTTGGCATTCTCACACCTGGTGAGCATCAGCGATTCGAATCGATTTTTAATTCCCGGGAATAACTATCATGCCAGGGGTATATGCTTACTAGCCATCGCGTTCCCACATATAGCCCCCATCTCCACTCGTCCCATCCCAAGTTTGATTCAATCCCGCCATTCCCCTGGGTTTTGCCCTCTCAGGAGCGATACCACGGCCGCACCGGGTCAGCCCTCCCTCGAGTACAAGCTCCCCCAGGCCTAACTCCCTCCAACAAGAATGGTAGGAACCTGTCTCTGTTCTTCGGATGGCACGAGTAAGACTTTCACCGGTCCATTATCCCGGATAAGCACTCTAGCAATATTATGCCGATCAGCAGGCGAACAGCGAATCGGGCCTTAAACGACTCGGGCGGAGTCCACCAAACCATCCACATCATTTTTCATCATAATATACCCAAATCTCCGCCCGGCCTCAATTTAGTTTCATGACAACCATGTTTAAAGTTTCCCATGTATTTTGAAAGCCTTTCCTTTGAAAACACCTATACGACGAGTGACTCCAATTCACTCGTGTCTACTCGCACCTAGCATTTCTAGGCATACTCGTCCTACGTACTCTATTGTAGGTGCTAGGGCCAGGACGGCCAAGAAGTCTAATGCAATTGTTTTCAAACAACTCCTAATGCGGATGTCTAAACATCATTCAATATCATATTTGCTGGGAATTTATGATCCTGCCTACCTTCCTCACTAGGGTTAGTAGCTGCTTCCTGAGCGAAGTCGGGCTCCTGCGGCTGGTCTTCCGGCTCCTGATGCAGCTCCTTCTGGTGCTCTTCTACGATCGGTTGGCCCGGCGGATATCCTTCGCTCGCGGGATCTATATGCATGACATGGTGCAATCGGAGCACGTATTAGTGCAATGCTTTGCTTCATGATGTAAGTGCAATGCAAAGAATCATGATTTAGGGGCTAAAGTGATGCATTTCGTGATTAAACTGGTTTAGTATTAAGAAATCGTACAAGCCATTACCTACGGTAACTTAGCTTATCGCATATCACAACGTGGGGTGTGTGGCGAGGTAACACCGTTTTATGCGGAGGCAACCGAAGTTTACTTAAATAAGTATTTTGCCTGCTATTTCCAAAATAGGGTCAATCTTACATGCACAGTACCCTATTTCAACCATGAGCTATTTATACCACAGGGAGCATAATAAAAGGTGTAAAACCCTTTTTAGAGCAAAATTTTTAATATGGTTACCTTTTCCTTATTTCTTTTTATGCTAAAATCATATGTAGGGGTAAAATAGTAATTAAAAAATGAGCACTTGAGCTACCAAAAATCACAATGAGTCTATATACCCTAATAACACTGCTGATCAAGTTTGGCAATTTTTTTGGAGACCATTTAGCCCATATTTCCTAATTATATTGATTTATCAAGCACACATAATATCAGGGGCAAAAAGGTCTTTTCCTGCTCAACCAACATACCCATTCTGTAGATTTACCTAAAAGGAGTACAATGCAACAAGTTTTGTATTTTTCTGATTTTTATTTGATTTATTATGGATTTTCAAAGTTTCAGCCGAATTAATAATTATTTAGAGGAAAAACCACAGATCTAGGGTTCTTTTCGTTATTACTGTAAACTACAGGGGCTGGTTTGCGAAATATTCCAAGACTCATTGAGCAGTACTTGGACGAAAACGCGAAAAGGGAACACCGCAGGGGCTAAGTCGCAAAGCGAGCATCTTCAACCTCTGTTCTTCTTCCTCCTACCGACAGGGAGGGGAAAAATGGAGGAGGCGCGCGGAACCCGGCCATGCAGGGCCCGAAGCTCGACTCCGGCGACCAGGAGAGGGAAGGGAGGATGGGAAACGCTTACCCCCCTACCTGATTCGTGGGGAAAAATCACGGATGGGGCCGGCGACGGAGCTTTGGATGCATGGAACTTCGGCGGCGAACTGCGTCGCGGAGGAGTGGAATCGGCGGCCTAGGCTCGGGGAATCGGCGGAGCCGAGGTAGGTGAGGGCCGGCGCGGCGATAGGGAGGAGCGGAACGGCCGGAATTTGTGCGACCTCAAGCTCCCTGCTTGCTCCAATGGCGGACGGCGTGGAACGAAAGGAAAACAGAAGGTAGAGTGAGAGGAGAGGTCACTCGACCTCGCCTTTTGGCCAGGCGCGGGCAGGGCGCCAGGACGCGTGGCCGGCAGGGCGACGCGGCGTGCGGGTGGACACCGGCGGCCGCGTGGCAGCCCTGCTTCGCCCGCCGTGGGGGCACGTCGCGCGCCGGGTGGAGGGAGGAGAGAGGAGGAAGAAAGGGGCGCGCCGTGGACTCGGTCCATGGACCCGAGGTCGATGACAAGTGGGGCCGCGGGAAGGAACTAAACTTAACATGTATGGACCGGGTGCACGGGTGAGATGGTCTGGTGGGGCCCACAACTGAAGCCGTCCACGCCCGGTGTCCAAAGCCTGACGGGTGGGTCCCACGCGTCATACACACAAAAGGGAAAATAAAACTCGAAAATGGAAAAAGGCTATTTGACCAGGATGACATAGTTCTGAATTTCACATTTTTGAATATCTTAGAGGCCGAATTAGACCAAACTTAAAATAGAGAAGTTATTGTAAACTTGATGATCTACAACTTTGTCAAAAGGAGTAATACCATATTCCAAGTTTAACTATGATTTAAATTGAGTTTAATCTGCTGACCCCAGTTTGACCAACAAAATTTTCCAATTTAAAAATTCTACAAGTCATATTTTTATGCATTTTCATGGAAAATGTTATATACCAATGTTGTTCAGTTGCTCAGGCACTACAACTTTGATATACAAAGTTTTTCAAAATGTTGACTTTTGTTTCACAAAAATTTGAATTCTCTATTTAACTCACATTCGGACAGATTTCTCAATTTTACCGAAAATGACCTAAAACTCTATTCAAACCTTTACGCATGTCATGACACAAAATACCAAAGTTGTTCATTAGGAAATTGTCTACAAGTTTGGTATGTATAGTTTTATCAAATTCACCACAGTATTAAGGTTACCGGGCAAATGAAAATGCAGTTTGCAGAAAAATCGGTTTTAACTCACTTCAAAGGACTTAACCCACTCATGCCCCTAATATGAAATGTTCATTTAATGATGCAATTTAGCTAATGATTCTGACGTAATACGCTTGAGATGCCTGGGGCATCACAGATATGGACGACCGGGACTCTTCTAGAGGCATGGATAAACATGGAAATAGATGTTTTTATTGTTTTAGGACTCTTAGAACCGACCTATTAGATTCCATGTATAGGGTTCCCTCCGGGGTATAAATATAGAGCCTCCCAAGGGGAGAGAGAGGGCATCACCGCATTATTCATTACAAGTCGAGAGTCTAGGGCAGAGGTCAGGGGTGAGAAGCATTCAACTCAGCGAGAAGTATATCTCGGCGAAAGGAGGAAGCAAGAGGAGGCAAGAAGCCGGCCGGTCGGCCGTCTGGTCGGCCGACCAGGAGCTTCCCGAGGAGGACTCGAGTTCATCTTTCGACATGTTCTTCGTCGAGTTCATCCCGACGACTATGCTTCAAAGTTTACGATGTATCTCGAGTAATTCCTTGTACTTTCTTCGATACTATGATGAAACCTTGTTATTCGATCAATAAAGATTGTCTTTTAGACTTAGCTTGTTGTTTATACATGACTTATGATCCATATCTTTGGAATGCTTAATTCCAACATGGTTTTTCGGCCGAATTAAACGTTGTCATGTTCTTTTAGTAGATCTTTTTATTTTAATTAGTTGATTGAATCTGCTCATGCTTAGAGATGGTTAGGGTTTGCTAGTTTGTCGATTACCTGGTTACTAGTGATAGTAGAGCCCGGGGAAAGGTTCGAGTAGATCCATGACATTCATGATCATGTTTATTCTATGCTTATGATTAGATCTAGTTTCAAGGTTGTTCTTAGTATGAAGGATGTTTGTCTCATATCTCTTGTGGATCCTTTTGCCATGTTAAACCTATCGTTTCCACGTTTTTAGCCTAAGCCTGGTTCTATCGTTTTATGCTATAGTTTAAACCCTGTTTAGAACATATTTAGTTTATTAAGTAAGATATAATTAGAGTAGTCTTAATCATCTCTTAAAGCTTGCTTTAGATCTATTAGAATTAGTTAGTAATTCAGTTAATATTAGATAGATAGTTTCTTAAACATAATTATTCCCGGATTGACAAAACCCAAGATACTCATCCTGGGGAAAAGCTACCGCGATACTGTGCGCTTGCAGTATAAGGATTGGCATGCTTAAGTGCTGCCAACAATCATCGAGACGCGTCTTTAGTCAAGTTGGCCTGAGACCACGATGGACATTCGTAGCATGGACCGGGCGTGGGTTTGCATCTGGCCCCTCGTCTTGCCCGATCGCCACATCACCACCAACTCGGCGCACAGTGCTCTGTACCTCCCCGACCCGGGTCTAGACCCAGATCAGTCAGGGGAGGAAACTACGGCTACCAGAGGTTAGCTATACGTCTCTAGCTCCTACACCAGCGACTACTCCACATCAAGCGGCCTCGATCCTACAGCCAACTGGGGGTTGAAACCGCAGTGCTCTGGGACATGGGAAGAATCTGGCTCCGTCCCAATTCCCTCGTGGCCTTTGTAATGCCGTGGCTACTTACTAGGCGAGCTCATCACATTTGCGGTCCGTCCCCCATGCCATAGCTCTCCACAAAGACGATGAGGATGTGCGATGAGAGGCTGCCGACCTTCGCCGCCAATAGCCACATCGGCCACCTCATTCTGAAGTGGGAGAAGGAGAAGCATCGAGCGGCCCTGTCTTGGGGTCAATGTCCACGTCACCCATGGACGACGAAGTCTACCATGCGGTCGAAGAATCATTGACTGATCATCATCTGGGGCTCATCATCAGCTCTTCCCCAAGTGGCAGAACCGCCACTTGGCGTAGTTCGCATCCAGTGGCTGGGTCAGGAGTTTCTGCTCCAACGTCTTCACAGCAGCTTCCACCTCAGCAGTTGTCTCAGCCATCTCTCCCTCGAGAGGGCGGTGAGGCTTCCTGCCCACACATGATTTGCAACCTAGAGTCTCTCGATGAACCTAAGGATGGGCTAACTACAACTAAAGTGACAGGATCTACGCCTTCTGAAATTGGGCTTCACTTCGGGGGATCGCCAACGCTCCTTAACAATTAGGCAAGCTCACCCTTGAGGTTACCCACCTACTTCTCTAAGATCCTCATCATCAAAGGCCAACTGAAGGATGACCCCATCTTTGACAATGAGCCCTCCGTAAATGAAGAAATCCAACAACAGTGTGATAGGTGATGCCTTCGCAACTGGCGTCGCAACATCTGCTGCCATCATCACACAGGGAATCAAGATCCGACCCTTCCCATCTCCCAGGATGAGGCATCCAAACCTGGGGAGGTGCCAGAAGAGGCCGAGTTTCATCATCAAAGGAATGGTCGACGATAGGAACGCCGGCGCTTGCAAACCCAAAAGCACGACCGCGATCGTGGGAGAGCGCGCGAGGGGGAGACTCGCGTTTAGCCCCGCGCACCACCAATCCCAGGACGCAACCTGTTGCTGAAATTCATCGCCACCATTGGGACCCTGAGTCAAGTGGGAGGAGTACTGGCAAGACTGGCGGATGCCTTTCCTCACCATGGGGAACTCTACCGTCAAATTTTCACTCAGGCGGCTAACCATCTTCTGCCCGCCAATGCTCCCACGGCTGCCGATGCCTATCACGCTGTCAACACAGGGCGCAACGCCCACCGCAATATTGAGAGGTCACGTTCAAACCAGCACGAGGAAGAAATCTGGCATCGCAATGACTATGATCGGGACTATAGGGCCCCCCACCGCGATGATGGAGGAAGGGCTCACTTGGGCGGAGCTTCTGTCAACTGCCCGACGCCTTGACGCTCAGTTCACGATCGACTGGGGGGAGCCCGCCCCCAGTCCCCACGACGCCACGAAGGAGGTAACCAAGATGGAGGTTGGGGTGAACCAGCCCACCAAGGCATGGCCGGTATCCTAGCCTTCACCAAGCGGCTTCGTGAGGTAGCGTGACCTCCGAATTTCAATGTTTTTAACGTCGACAAGTATGAGACAAAGCACGACCCGAGCAGCTAGTTGGCTGTATACTCCACCGCAGCTAGCGCCGTTGGGGCAAGCAAGGACATGATGGCTGCTTATGTCCCAATCGTGCTAGGGCGGGATGCACTTCAATGGCTGCGCCATCTCCAGCGCGACTGCATCGACAGCTCGGACGACTTCTGCTGGCACTTCATCGCCAACTTTCAGTCATTGTCAGACAAGCCAGCACAGCCATGGGATCTCAAGTCCATCAAGTGCAAAGATGGCACGAGTCTCAGCTCGTACTTGATGCATTTCCAGTCGATGCGGAACCGCATTCCCAACCGATGCGGAACCGCATTCCCAACAACGCTGATGTGGCAATGATTGAAGACTTCTTCCATGGCTCCAACGATGAGGCCTTTGTGAAGATCCTCCTGCACAAGGCTCCAGTGATGTCTGAGTAGCTCTTTCGTGACGCCGACCAATACATTACCACGGATGAGTGAGCTCGGGACTTGGTCAACGCACGTCAAGAAGAGTAGGGTAAAAGGAAGCATGAAGACCCCCCATGGCAAGATTGCCGCTAGGACAAGAGGCCTCAGGAGGAGGTCCAGGCTGTGGGGCCACCGCCCATGCGCCTGCACGTCCCTCCACATCAAGGGGGTGAGCGATCACTCAACCAACTCCTTGATGTGCCGTGCCCTTATCACAAGGAGATGGACTACACCCTGTGCGACTGTAGGGACATCACAGCTTTGATCGCCAATGGCTGGCCCTTTGTACCTCTACCCCTGTCGCCACCTCTGTTGCGTGATCAGGGGCCGCCACTCCAGCAGAACTGGGCCAATGGCCCAAGTCGACCACCGAATCATGGCGGCCACTCAAGAGCCTCTAACTCCACACAACTGGTCAGACATGCCCATCTTTTTCAGTCGGGCAGATCATTGGCTCAGTTTTGACCACCCGGGCGATTATCCCTTGCTTGTGAGTCCGGTGGTCCATGAGAGCTGAATCATAAGGATGCTAAATGATGGAGGAAGCAGCATGAACGTAATGTCCCGCAAGACTCTGCTATCTCTCGGGCTCTCCATCAACGATCTGCAAGAGTCAAACAGCCATTTTTTGGGATTATGCCTGGCGAAGAAGAATATCCGTTGGGGCATATCAACCTGCCCATGACCTTTGGAACGGAGGATAACTCTCACACCGAGACACTCCATTTCGCGGTGTCAACCATCGACTCCGCCTACAATGCCATCATTGGGCAGCCCGGGCTTTTGTTGGCCAAGTTCATGACTGTCCCCCACTACTCGTACCTGGTCCTGAAGATGCTAGCCCCACGTGGAGTCCTCTCTGTGCGGGCGGACTTCATGGGCTCTGCGCTCTATGCTCGGAAGGCATTCCAGACGGCCTTCATAGCAACTACCACAGCAGCTCAGCACCGGCTCGTCGATGACGCGGCTCAGCTCTCAAAGGACGATCTAACAATCCTGACTCATGAATCGATCCCCAGCTCGGCCATACAGGCGACCATGGTGACTAAGGAAGTGAGCCTTGACCTCCCTGACGCTTCAAAGATGGTGACCATCAGTGCCATCCTTTCTCCTAAATAGGAAGACGCGCTCATCCCGTTCTTGAGGGACAATTGGGACATGTTCACATGGAAGCCTGTACATATGCCTGGAGTCCCGTGGGAACTGGCTGAGCACAAACTCATGGTGTTTCCCAACGCGAAGCCGGTCAAGCAGAGGCTACGCTAGTTCACTCCAGAAAAGAGGGAAGCGATCCGTGCGAAGTCAGCTCGGCTCCAAGCTACCGGGTTTATCAGGGAAGTCATGCATCCTGAATGGTTGGCAAATCCTGTACTGGTACTCAAAAAGAATAAAGTAGACTGGCGGATGTGTTTTGATTATATTGATCTCAATAAGCACTACCCAAAGGACCCTTTCGGGCTGCCTAGGATAGATCAAGTCGTCAACTCTATGGCAGGACGCTCCCTCATTTGATTCTTAGATTGTTACTCGGGCTACCATCAAATCAGCTTGGCTGAGGAAGATCAGGAGAAGACCACATTCATCCATCCCTTTGGGGTGTTTTGTTATACCTCTATGTCGTTCGGGCTAAAAAATGCCAGGGTGACATGCCAATGCACAATTCAGATGTGCTTGGCTGAACACTGGGGTAAGCATGTCGAAGCTTATGTCAATGATGTGGTGATGAACACGAAGGATCCTGAAGACTTCATTAACGCAATACAGCAAGTCTTCAAAATCCTCAGAAGGTTCCGCTGGAAGCTCAACCCCGCTAAGTGTGTATTTAGGGTCCCAGCCGGGCAACTACTCAGGTTTGTCATCAGCAAGAGGGGGATCAAAGCCAATCCAGAGAAGATTGATGCAATTCTCTGGATGCAGCCCCCTAAGAAATAGAAGAAGGTTCAGAAGCTCACTGGGTGCATGGCTGCCTTAAGTTGATTCATCTCAAGGTTGGGGGAGCGTGGCATGCCATTCTACAAGCTACTAAAGAAGGTGGATAGATTCCAATGCACGTCGGATGCTTAGGAAGCACTAGAAGCCCTCAAAAAGTTCTTAATGACACCTCCGGTATTGAAATCACCAAACTAAGCCACAGTAGACGATGCAGACGAAGACTTGCTATTGTACCTCTCCAACACGAGTCATGTGCTTACTACCGCTTTGGTGGTCAAGAGGTCGGAAGAAGGACACATTCAGCAGACTCAACACCCAGTCTACTTCATCAGTGAGGCCCATCTAAGATAAGGTACCCTCAGGTTCAAAAATTACTGTATGCGGTCATTATCACAGCTCGCAAGCTACGCCATTATTTCGAGGATAAAGTCATGGTGGTCACCTCGTTTCCCATCGGCGAGATTTTGCACAACAGAGAAGCTACCGGGAGAATTGCCAAGTGGGTGTGTGAGCTGGGAGCACATGACATCGAATTCCACCCATGCACCGCCATCAAGACTCAAGCACTAGTTGACTTCTTCTCCGAGTGGACGGAGAACCAGGTACCAAAAAACCCAGAGCCTCTGGAATTTTGGTATGTAGTTTGACGGGTTGTCTTGACCTCCCCAAAAGGCAAAAAACTCAAGTACGTGCTGCAGATCCTATTCAAGGTGCCTAACAATGCAGCAGAATATGAAGCCATGCGGCATGGGTTGCGCGTCGCGATTTCACTCGGCATCAAGTGCCTCATGATCTATGGGGATTCCCTGGTCACGATCAGTCAAGTCAACAAAACTGGGATTGCTCCACAGAAGTGATGGATAAATATTGCGCAAATGTTCGCAAACTGGAGGACAAGTTCAATGGGCTAGAATTTCATCACATGGACTGCAACAACAACGCAGATGATGACCTACTATCAAAGATCGGCTCTTCCCGAGCCAAAATACCTCTAGGAGTGTTTGTCCAAGAGCTGTCTTGTCCGTCCATCGATCGAGAGCCAGAACCCCTAGAGCAGCATGTCCTGAGCCTGGAGAAAGCCCCAGCAGACTGGCAGGTCCCAATCATCAAGTACATCAGAGATAGTGATGAGCCTAATGGTAGAGCAGAAGCCGAGCGACTCATTCGGCGTGCAGCCAGCTACACATTGATTGGCAATGACTTGTTCAAGCGCGGCGCGGCCAGAGTTCTCTTGAAGTGCATTGATATATCTCGTGGTAAGAGTCTGTTGATGGAAATCCACACTGGGCAGTGTAGTAATCACGCTGCCTCTAGGACACTAGTTGGAAAGGCATTCAAGGCTAGATTTTACTGGCCGACAGCCAAGCAGGATGCTACAGAATTGGTCAAGCGTTGTGAAGCCTGTCAGTTCTTCTCAAATCAACATCACCTCCTGGCTCAGCAGCTGCAGAATATTCCTATCTCATGGCGCTTTGCATGCTGGGGGCTCGACAAGATCGGACCACTCAAGAGAGCTCAAGGTGGGTATACTCACGTCTTGGTGGCCATCAACAAGTTTACCAAGTGGATGGTGGTCAAACCGATCACGTCTCTAACTTCAGCAAAGGCAGCAGAATTCATTCAGGAGACTATATTCCACTTTGAGATCCCGAATAGCATTATCACAGACCTAGGCTTTAACTTTATAGGCTCGGAATTCTGTGATTTATGCAGTGAAAAGTCTATACTTGTCAAGTATGTTTCAGTAGCGCACCCTCGCGCCAATGGCCAAGTCGAGCGCGCAAACGGGATGATCCTTGACGCTTTGAAGAAGAGGGTCTTTGACAAAGATGAAAAGCTGGCAGACAAATGGATCAGGGAGCTCCCGTACATAGTCGGGAGTCTTAGAACACAACTGAGTAAAGTCCTCAATGGTAATATGCCCTTCTTCATGGTGTATGGCTCGGAAGCAGTGCTGCTCACCGATTTAGCACACAGAGCACCATGGCTTGCGTTCAAGGATATCGCCGAGGCAGAAACCACTCAGCTTGAGAAAGTTGATTTGCTTGAAGAAGAGCGACTCAATTCAATGATTCAGTCGGCGTGCTTTCAGCACACTCTGCGGCGTTATCATGAGCGCAATATGCGTCCTCATGCCTTTTCAGTTGGAGAATTGGTCCTCCGTAGAGTCCTCAAGGGGGTTGGGTGTCATAAGCTATCCCTTCCTTGGGAGGGACCTTACATCGTCACAGAAGTCACTCGGCTAGGATCTTATCGCTTGTCTAAAATGGATGGCACTCCGATTGGGAACTCTTGGAATATCGAGCATCTTCGTAAGTTCTATGCTTAGAGCTCTTGCAAACCTCAGAGCACTGTATCCTCATCGGTACTCATGATTAATATCGTGGTTATCGTGACCCTAAATTAACTCGTCCTCGCTCGTGTTCAGTTGGGTGTACTCACATAATGAATAATTGCATGATCTCTGTGTACATGTCCTCTTTCTCTGGCGTAACTACATGATGCCTCTCGCAGCAGCATTTCGTTCTCGCATAATCAGGCAATTAGTCATGGGTCCTGACCCAACTCATGGCTGGTGCTACATGCCTACTCCTACTCAAGATAGGGTGTAGTCTGACCCTAATTACGGGGCAATCAGCCTAGGTCTTAGACCGATAGTTGATGTTACATGCCTTCACATACTCATAAAAGGGTGCAATCTGGCTATCCTTATGGGGCAATCAGCCTAGGTCGTAGATCGACAGCTAGTCTTATATGCCTTTGCGTACACATAAGAGGGCGCAATCTGCCCCTCCTTACAGGACAATCAGCCTTGGTCATAGACCGACAGCTAGTGTTACATGCCTTCGCATACTCATGATATGGTGCAATCCAACCCTCGTTACGGGGCAATTGGCCTAGGTCTTGGACCGACAGCTAGTGCTACATGCCCGTGCTTCCTCTTACGAAAGGGTGCGGTCCGACCCTATGCATCGCACGCTCAGAAGTATTCGGCTCGAATAAACGTAAAAGTTTGAATCAGATATTCGCATACGTATTTAAGCTCAAGACAACACGTGCGAACTCTGTGTTTCATGAGAAACTTTGGGTCATAGGTCCGACTCAAGGACCTGGCTTCACATGTCATCATATGTGTGAGAACGGCTAATTCAATTTTACAGTAACTTATGATGCTAATCTCATTTTCTTGCAGTTTGAAGTAATCAATACCAGATCTCATTCAATTACAAGGATGTGATGTCATTTCCACAAATGCCGCAACAAGTATTCTAGTTCATGGCTCAAACTCTGCTGTGAGTTTCTCGGCTACAGTTTGGATCTCTGCAGCATATTAGTCTATTGTTGAGTCACTGGGATCAACCACAACATTTTCTGATAAGTCAGTTAACTTCAGATCTGACCGGGTTATCTTCAGCATCAGTAGAACATGCTACTAGACTTATTTCAGCCTTCCATGGAGGTGATTCTTGATATCTTCCACCGGAGTTGATACTCGATCTGCCACTGGTCGCGGGGCTCCAACCTCTGGGGCGCATATATTCAGCATGGTTGTCATGGCAGACATTGCATACTTTATCAGCTCCTTGGTCTTCTCATAAGTTGCCTTTAGTTTTTGATAATTCTTCTTGGAAATTTCATAATTCCGCATTGCGAGATCTAGGTCTTTGTGATATTTCTTTGACAATTGCTGTGATTCCTTGAGAGCTTGCCTTGTGGACTTCAGTACCTTGTCCAAGTCTCTGTTCTTGCTTTGAATTTTGACTCAGATTCTGTCGGCTTCAATTAACTCAGAAATCTTCTTCTCAAGATCTTCCCGAGTCAATTTATGGCTTGTCTCAAGCACTGCCAATGCACTGGAAGTATTCTGGAATGAGTTTTCAAATCTGTCTCACAATTCTCAGAGCTCTTGAATTTCTCTCTTTACATGCAGTGCATCATCCTGTGGACCGATGCAGCTTATAGGCTTTTGTATGTAAAGAACATGCTAGTTGGGTTTCTTGGCTAGTTACCTCATGCTGTTTTCTCTCTAGTTCAAGCTTACACTGCAAGTTCAGAGCAATGTCTCGGGCTTCATCACGCTCAAGTATGATGTTGCGATGTGAGGTATCGCGTAGAGCCAACGCACTCTGGAGATCAGCAATCCTTTTTGCAGCAGCTGCAGACCAATGCATGTACTAATATGAGTATGTGAGACATTGGACTGAGTAGAGAATTAGGGGGCAGTCACTTACCAGCAGCTTCAGCAATACGGGTTGCCTCAGATTCGGCCAAATGTTAGCCTAGCTTGGTCACCGCGAAGCTTGATCCAGCCAATCCTATTAAAGAGTTTAGCTACATGTGAGTACCGACATCAAAGATCATTACGATCGCGATTCAGGAGGACCTGTAGCGATTTGTAAGTCCGAGTCAACCCTATCGAGCATAGTAGTGTTCACAATGGCACTTATGTCATCTGTCAGCCCTGCGCTTGCATCTTGGGATCTCAGAACCAGTACGGATGTATCCAACATGGTCTCGGTATTAGTTGGCTCGCCTGAAGCAGTCGTTTTTTCTCGAGTGTTGTCTCATGCCCATCCAAGGGATGTTCCTGGCTGTTTAGGATGTTTCCTCCTCCGGGGTTACTGAGCGCGTCATGCTAGTCGACTGGGGGCCTGCTGTCAGCGTCGTATTGCTGGTTGTCTGCAGTTTCTAGCATGGGTCTAGTCAGACGGTTCGGGGCTTCAAGCTCTGGGGCTGCAGTCGGGCTAGCACTGAGTTCGGGGGGCACCATGTCTTGCTCTAGAAATGGCCTAAATAGAATTTCATTCAGTTGGAAGATTGATGGCGGAGGTGGAATAGAGGGACAACAGTCAAATGAATCAAAAACATACCGTGGCGGTCTAGGACTGTCTTCAGTCAGATGTGGGACTGCCTTCACAGATTGATCTAGTTCAAGATCAACATTAAAGAGGTTCAGTTCCTCTTCCACTGGCATAGGTTGTTGAGTCAGGGGAGAGGAGGTGGTCTTGGCATCCTGCATTTAGTTTGACCTCCTCTGACGATGTTGAAGGGGAATTTGTTCTTCTTCCTCCTCTTCATTGGCTAGCATATTCTAGTCAATATGGCCGAGAGAAGCTCCTTCATTATTATCAGTTCTCTCCTGTAGTTTTGGCTTCTTGCTTGGACTCTTGGATGGCAATGATAAGTTAGGAATGGTCGTAGTGGACTTCTTAATTTTGGCTTGCTCCCTGATTATTCTCTTCTTTCGTGGGACTTCGATTTACATAGTAGACGTCTTGGTACGGGTGTGCTTGGCCACCTCTGCGGTAGGTCCACTTTCTATTGTAACGGTTGCATGCTCGGGGGCTTGGCCATCAGCTTCAGTATCTCCATGCTCGGGGGCTTGTTCTTCCTAAGCCCCAGTATCTTCTCTAGCCTCAGAGCCTTCAGCTGGGTGAGGGATTACTATATACGTGGTGGCCTCAATGTTGCCTTCACCTTGTGTCACAGCAACAACTACTTCCATCTCTTCAGTCATCAATTCCAACCCTCATTTTAGCACTTTGTCCGTGCCTTGTTGAGGTGGGTCGGATAGAAACTTGGCAATATTGCTCTGCTAGATTGAATCAGAAAGTATATTCAGTGGTGTCTGTATTATCAGATCTTACAATTGATTTGGTCAAACAAGCTAAAATACTTACAGAAAGAGTAGGGTGCCATGCAGAGTAGGGTTGTGGAGATCCTTCGTTTTGGATATCATCCCTTAGCATCAACCCAACGCGAACTCTGATTTCTTATGCAGTAATGACTCGGCTGGTTTTTCAGGTAGGATCACTTGCTCCAACATACAGGTAGGCTGGGTAGACTCGATCCTTCAAGGGTTGGATGCTCTGGAATGTGAAATCAACGACCACAGCCCAGATAGTTAAGCCATTTTCCTTCAAATTAGTAATATCCTTAAGCAGAATTTCTACCTCAGCACTTTCCTCTGCTGTTGGTGCCTCCTCCCAACTGCTCAGCTTGGTGTTCGGCTGTCGGCCCAACCGGGGTGGCAGGGAATTTCCATGATTACTGATGTAGAACCACTCGGAGTGCCACCCCCTGTTGCTGTCTTTGAGTGGGTATCTAGGTACACCGATCTTCGCCCCCTACGCAGCTCTAAGCTAGCCCTGCCAACTACTTTCAAGACCCCGTCTCCAGTTTTAGGTTTGCAATGATAGAGGTGCTTCCAAAGACCAAAGTGCGGAACAATTCCTAGGAAAGCTTCGCATAGATGGATAAAGATCGAGATTTGAACAATGGAATTATGGTTCAGATGTGACAAGTCAATAGAATAGAAATTGAGCAGACCTCACGCGAATGAACGGAGAGGCAGTCCTAGTCCGCGTACAAAGAAACGGGCAAAGACTAGACATTCGTGAGTATCTTCTGTGGGGACCTTTTTGCCCTCACAACTTCTCCACCCACCTAATTCCTTGGTGGGAAGGACTCCCATTTCTACAAGATTAAGTAAGATTTAGAGATGGTGGGCATACGGAATGCAAGGAATGACGAAGGGATTGGACGGTTTTCATCATGCAGGAGTCCTTCGCTGGTGTTCCCGCGCTCGCTGATTGTCTTCTTTTTCGGAGCCATGGTCGGGAGGATTCTAGTGTGATTTTGGGAGGTTTTGGGCAAGGACTTCAGGTTTGTTGGCGCTGGCGGTGGAGTAATTGCGGAAATTGGGGAATGAGGATACGAGTAGAAAGCACCGTTAGGGTATTGGTTCTCTTTAATACCTAACAACGTTAAATTGAGAAGTTTTGTTTACACTAAGGAAGATCACGCTGCTAGTGTTATCCACCATGAGTCTGTCAAGTCAGTAGTTCTTGTAATGTTAAGTCAGCACGGTTTCAGTCGGCGAGGTAGTTATAAGGATTATCTGGAAGTCAGCTCAGGTGGTAATTCAGTTGGATATTGTTCGTTCGGTTGAGTTAAGTCGGATATTGTCACTCGGCTGAGGGGTGTTTGGTGGCAGTTGTTTCTTCAGAAAATTATTCGCCTCGAAGATTAAAATTCTAACTAAGTATTTGGATTGTGGCAGTTTTGTCTGACATGATTCATTCTCGGTGGCAAAGTAAGCATCAGTTGTACAGCAAACTCTATAGTGGTTGTTCAACGGACAAGAATAGCAGCATCGTCACACACATATAATGGGCGATTGCAAATGAGAACACAAGATATCATTAGAAGATAAGTTCATTACACATTACTACAAGGGATACATGGGACCTAACTACAAAACACTAGACTCCTAATCACTACTACTAAGCTAATTGGCGATGCGGCGGCGCTTCTTAGGAGGAAGGGCGGCGTCCTCATCGCTGCTGTCACTGTTGCTGCCGTCGTCGTCATCGTCATCGCCGCCGTAGTCGTCCTCGTCGTCATCGATGTCCCCCATGGGGATCGGCATTGCTGTGATGCCCTAGGCATCTCAAATGCATTACACTAAAATCATTAGCATAATGACATCTTTTCCAAGGCCTCTTATCTTGAAAAGCATGCATAAACTAGGCCAATTGAGCAACTAAACCTAGTTTTCAGAAAAAGCTGTGTTTGAATTGTGGATATAACTTTAAGGCCATTGTGTTTTTCATAAAACCTTACATACCAAACTTGTAGGTAATCCCATAAGGAATTACTTTGGTATTTTGTGCTTTGACATGCATGAATGTTGAAATCAAGTTTTGGGTCATTTTGTGGGAAAATGTGATTTTGCCAAATTCAGCCCTGTTTGGTAAATTCAAAATTTTGTGAAACAAAATTCAAAATCTTGCCATGTCATGAATACCAAAGTTGTAGATCATGAGATTCTATGCAACTTTGGTATAGTTCACCTTTCATGAAAATGCACCTAAAATGGACTTTTATAATTTTCAAGTTGGAGGTTTTAATTGGTCAAACAGGAGTCAGCAAGTTATTTTCAAATTTAAATCATTTTGTATTTGGAATCTGGTATAGGTCCTTTTGACAAAGTTGTAGATTTCAAAATGTACAACATTTCATTCAATTGGGTCTTTTTCAAATTCGGCTCCTAAATTGGTCAAATTTGCAAATTTCAGAAACCTAATCAGCTGGTCAAAGGGGGTTTATCTTTTTACGATTTTCTTTTATTTTCTCGTCTGTATGACAGGCGGGACCCACCTGTCAGCCCCGCCCGCGCCAGCGCACGGACCCGCTTCCTCGCTCGATGCACCGAGTCTATACACCGTACTCACAAATTCTGGGATTGGCCCCACCTGTCAGCCACCGTGGTCCATAGACCGGGTCCACCCACGCGCTTCTCTTTTCTCTCCCCGCCCGCGCGCGCCCACGCGGCGCTGCGCGCCGAGCGGCCGTGGCCACGCGCCGGCCGTCCCGGCCGCCGCGGCCACGCGCCACTGCCGCGCGCGGACAGCGCGCGCGCGACGCGCCACCGGGGCGAGGGCGAGGCCGGCCCTATATCTCGGGTTCTCCTTCCCGAACTCGAGTTTTCTGCTTTTCCCTTCCGACCTCGCGCGTCCGCCATTGCCGGAAACCGCGCGAGCTCGCCCCCAGCCATCTCCGCCCACTCCCGAGCTCAACCGTCACCGCGCCGAGCTTCGCCGCCCTCGACTCTACCTTTCCGTCTAGACCGCGTCGCCCGAGACCCTCCCACTTCGGCGTATTGCACCGCCGGACCTCGCCGGCCAGGGGCACTCGTCGCCGACCCTCCCCGCGATCTCCCCCGCCGTCTGAGGTAGTGGGTAAAGCTTCCCGTCTTCTCCTCTCTCTCCCCGGCACTCCGCGGCGAGCTCCCGAGCCCCGCAGGGCCGGGATTGACCGCGCGCCGCCGGAGCTCCCCTCCCGTCGCGAGGAGGAAGACGACGGGAGGAGGAAGACGCACATTTTGCGCTATCGCCCTTCGGGTTTAACAGTTTTACGTTTCCATACCGAGCACTGTGTACTGAGTCTTGTAAATCTTGCACAGGAACCCTCAGAAGCTATAGATATTTACAGATAGGTCCTGGATCTGTTTAATTTCGATTAAAATGCTTTTAAAAAAAGGCTGAAACTTTGAAAAATCATAGTAAAGTGTATAAAAATCCAAAAATAGCAAACTTTGTTGCATTTTGTTCCTAATATATAGATCTACAGAATGGGTATGATGGTTGAGTAGGAAAAGACAGTTTTGCCCCTGTTTTTGTGCAAGCATGAAAAACCTTGATAAATGGAAAATATGGCTAAAATGATTTCCAAAAATTGTGAAATTTGGGCAGAGACCTTTATATTCTGTGTAGGCTCTATGAAAATTTTGGTAGCTCAAATGACCACTGCTAATTACCATTTTGCCCCTACATGTGTTTTTAGCATGAAAAATAAATGCAGAAATGTTGTTTATATAAAAATTAGGTTCTAAATGGTTATACCTAGTTTATTGTGCTCCTTATAGCATAAAAGAGTTCTAGATGGTAGTAGACATCGGTCTTTTCGCATAAATCGATGCAACTCAGTCACACACCACGTTATTTTATGTGACAAGCTAAGCTGTCGTAGATGATGGCTTGTACGATTTCTTAGTATGAAACGACTTTCACCTCAATATGCATAACTTTGTACCACGAATCATAAGTTCACTGATCTACTGCATTACACCCGCATAATGAGGCAAGCTTTGCACTAATACATGCTTTAACTGCATCATGTCATACATATAGATTCCGCGAACGAAGAACCACCATCGGACCAACCGATCGTGACGGAGCCGGAAGAGGAACTGCACCCAGAGTCAGAGGACCAGCAGCAGGAACCCGACTACGCTCCGGAGGAAGCTACTGACCCTAGTGAAGAAGGTAGGCAGGATCATACTCTACCCAGCAAATAAATTATACTTGATGATTACGCATATGCATTAGGAGTTGTTTTGAAACCAATTGCATTAGACTTCCTGGCCGCCCTGGCCCTAGCACCTATACATAGAGTTCGTAGGACGAGTATGCCTAGAAATTGCTAGGTACGAGTAGACACGAGTGTGTGTACTCGTCACGTAGGTGTTTTCAAAGTTACAAAAGCTTACAGTCATATCATTTATTATTGTTGCTTATGAAGTTAAATGGAGACCGGGCGGAGATTTATTTCAGTATTTACGTTTTCATGATGTCGCACCCGGACTCCGCCCGAGTCGTTTAAGGCCCGTTCGCTGTTCGCCTGCTGATCAGCATAACATTGCTAGAGTGCTTATCCGGGATATGGGACCGGAGAAGTCTTTCCTGGGCTCGTCCGAAGCACAGAGACACGTTCCTACCCGCTGGTTGAGAGGAAGGTGGCCCGGGGGAGCTTGGTACTCATGACGGGGAGACCGAGATGTCGGCAGGCTCGTCATGAGGGCACAACCCGGGGGTTAGGCGGGAGTGAATCGAACTTGGGACGAGGCAGGTTAAGATTGGGGCTATATGTGGGAACGCGATGGCTAGTAAGCATATACCCCTGGCATGATAGTTATTCCCGGGAATTAAAAATCGATTCGAATCGCTGATGCCCACCAGGTGTGGGAATGCTGATAGTGCACACGGGCAACGTAGTAATTACTTAAACTCCCGGTACCTTAATATTCATGGTTTTTGTAATACTACATGTTTGAGCTGAGTTGTTATCTTGCAAAGACTTACTGTTATGTTGGCAATCATAGAGACAATGAAACTTGTTATTTATGTTAATTAAGTTGCTGTTAAAAACTAAAAGCTAAGGATCTACTCGTTAGTAAGCTGCTTCGCGTCAGCCGTAAGCCAAATCCATTAAGACTTACTGAGTAATTAGTACTCAGGGTTTGCCCCCACATTTTGAGCGCAGGTATGGAATTCATGGTGTGCACCTGTGTCGGAGGTGGGGCATGCCCTCATGTAGGATGAAGTGACTAAGTGGCACGAGGACAACATCGGTGGGCTCGATGTTGTACCTCCAATGCAAAACTTTTGGTGATAACATGGTGACCTAAACTTATATTTTCCGCTGCGAGAAACTTTCAAACTTGCTACCGTATAATATTATGTTGGACTGGTATTTTATGTAAAAAACTGGTTTGTAAATAAATCTACTTTTATGCTATTTAACTGCCTGTGATGATGTTTCTGTTGTGGCTCCATCGTGAGTCGGATGTGTATGATGTCGGTTCCTCTGGGAAAAGGTAATATCGGGAGTCGAATGACTCTCGACGGACGACCGGGTTTAGTTCGGTCTAATCGCACTGCAAGCCAGAGGTGGCAGGTGTGCTTAGCCCGGATTAAATCGGCGGTTCCGCCACAATTGCTGGGCGGGTCTTCGTTGCTGAAGCCGCCAGCGAAGACCTCATTTTCCTCATCGGAGAACTCTTGGCGGTTCCTGCGACTGTTGTCAACCATGGTGTTGGGAAGAAGAGAGGAAAGTGCTTGGCAATGGGCTGTGATGTATGCATAAGGCAATGGAGGTCTGATTGCTGGAGGGGCTCGTGCCTTGGTTATATAGCGGGCAAGACGCCGCTTCAGCTTCTGCGAGTACATGCACAGGGATGGCGTTTCGTATTCTGAATGGGCACGTGTCAAAGATCTACATGTGTGGCGGTTCAAGAAGGTCAGATCTGTTTGTGGTTACGTTTTCGAGGTTGCGAACGCAATGCAAGGGATGGCACTTCGTATACTTGGCAGTTTCCCATTTTACACCCAATGGGTATGGAATCTTTTCTTGAAAATTTCTATTGAGATAAAGCTTGGAAATTTCAGTTGGGCGGTAATGAGTCGGGGGAATTTTCTGGACCTTCAAGATGATTGTTACTCAAGTCAACTTAATGCTCAGGGGCTACACCCAATGGGTGCACCTAGTCGATCTACCATTGAAAAGCCATGTCGATTCACTCGGGGAAGTTCATATTTCGGAGCCTTCAAGTTTTTTGGACCATCAAGATGATTGTTACACAAGTCAGCTTGAAGCTCGGGGGCTATACCCATTGGGTGCACCTAGTCAGTGCAACCAATGAAAAAAGGAGCTGATCGATCCGGAGGTAGGGTTGTTTAATCTGTTATTTTTTTGGATCTTTAAGATGATTGCTGCTCAAGTCAGCTTAAAGCTCGAGGGCTACACCCAATAGGTGCACCTAGTCGGTGCAACCATTGAGGGGATAAGCTGAGGGTTACTTTAGAGTCTCGAGTTAATTGTCTTCTGAATTGACTCGAGCCTCGGGGGCTTGTGGGAGATGGATATCCCCTTGCTCCTCATGGCGTGGATGCAATACATGGGCCGTTGGAGGGCCTGAGAAGGGCGAACGGCTAATTTCGTTAGCCGGTTGCCTAGCTCATGCCTAAAGACAATCGGGCAAGCTTGGAGATCAAGGTAAGGATGTCGTGGTTCAGGGAAGCATGGAAGGATACTTGACTCGGACTGGGTCCGAGATTCGCTGAGCTCAAGGGAGATACGATGAAGGCAAAGATTCTGTTTGATCTCTTGTAATCTAAACCTACTAGGAGATATAGAAGGAACCTAACTTGTAACCCAAGAATCCATCGGACTATATATAAGGCAGATGAGGGACCCCTACATAGCATATCTCAACCCATCGCAAGTCACCAAACCACACTCTCGCACAAAATCCCTAGCTCTCATTATAATCTGGACCTTGGATCAATACAACTCGCCACCACAGGACATAGGGTATTACGCATCTTGTGGCCCGAACCTATATAAATCTACGTGTTCTGTCACTTTTCTGGTGAACCATCGAGCTACTTCGACTTCGTCGTCCCCCAAAAGCATCCCGTGGTACATCTCGTGGTGTACTGCCGGTGTAAAACCCCAATAGTCTCTGTGCCTCGAATGAGCCCAGTAAGGACTTTATTGGTCCCACATTCCAGACAAGCGTTCTAGTAATGTTATGCCGATCAGTAGACAAATGGAGGACGGGCCTTAAACGACTTGGGCGGAACCAAATAATACAACAATGCACACCCGAGACGTAAACTTATGCTATACCCAGTCTCATCTTTCTATCACATCACATCATATTGCTTTAAAATGGGAATTTTTGAAAACCATTTTTGGAGCCCTATCATCCCGCGATTGAATATCTTCACCCGACTTCTACCGTTCTAAGCATGGCTAAGCATAGACTTTGACCTGTTCATTCTATTTAGGAAGTTAGGTATTTGTGCAGGTGGGGTTTCAAACAACTCCTAAACGTAAATGCTCATACAAAATATAGGGTGGTGGGACTCTCTAAATAGGTGTAGGTGCCTAAGGTGTAGGGATACAGGGTAGGCTACCATACCATGAAAACATTTTCATCTACCACGTAAGACACAGGAACACATACAAGCAAGAGATCATATATCGTTACCAATAGACGCGCAGTGCAGCTATTTAAATCTAGACAGATTTTTCGTAACCCACAAATTTGAATGCTTGAACTATTTCAAAATAGAACCAACCGAGACCTTCTATACCAATGAGGTAGAGTATAGACTTTTGCATGACCTTCATGCTTGGATTGCAGTAAAGTCCACCAATTGACCCTCAGAAATCTAGTATAAACTATACACATTAGAAAAAGGCGATATAGGTTTGTGCCATCACCTTGAGATGGATTCACGTATCAGCATATTCTGTTGAGCACATAAACGCGAAATGCACTATGACCACACCAGGCTTTTAAAACTATTGAATTTATGGGAGCCTTATTCTTCCTGCTGCAGATGTCGCTGCCCTTCGACTTATGCCCTGATCACCCCGAGCCCATGAAGGCTAGAACAACAGCACTTGAAAGTCACAAGAAGAAGAGAAAAGAGTGAGCATCTTCCACTGACGTGGCTTCAGTTCAACATCTGCGACCGGGGATGGTTCTATTGAAGGGATTCGTCAAGCTTGAAGATCAAGTCAAGATAGTTCGTACGTGTCGACAACTAGGTATTGGTCCAGGAGGATTCTATAGGCCTAGTTTCAAGAATGGAGCCAAGATGAGGCTATGGATGATGTTCCTAGGGAAGAATTGGGATCCTACTACAGGCTTCTATGGGCCAATGCGTCTGTGCGATTGGGCCCTAGTCCTTGCGATACCAGAAGCATTCAATACAATTGCTCAAACTACAAATTCTGCTAGAAGCAAGTTTCCTCAAATCAATCATGACATATGTATCATCAACTACTACAACAACGCGGGGAAGCTTGGACTCCATCAAGACAGGGATGAATCAAAAAGTAGCCTCAGCCAAGGTCTACTCGTCATCTCGGTCTCCATAGGTGACACTGCAGAGTTCCTCTTCGGCAATACTCGGGACAAGGATAGAGCGACTAAGATCAACCTCGAATCTGGCTATGTTCTTATACTCGGTGGAAGATCAAGGTTACTGTTCCATGGCATCTCCCATGTGAAGCCTAACACTACACTGACCTGGCTGAAAGAAGAAACCAGTCTTCATCCTGGACGCGTCAATCTTATGTTTAGGCAGTACTAGCAGAGTGCCGATTGGTTTGGTAATGTTCGGGTCAGACTTTTGTAATAAGGGAACCCGACTCTCGTAGATAAAGCAGACCTCATGTATCTGGCTCTGAAAAATTTACTGGTGTCTCGTTTTCATGGTTAATGTACTCCTAGTCTTACCGCAGTAGCACTTCGAACTTTGGTAATTCCCATGTCTGGAAACTCTTGTCGTTCATGCACTTCAACCTTTTCTAATCAATGCAACCCTAATTTATTTGCATTGTATTTCAATGTTCATGACTTCTTTGCTCTGAACCTTTGCAAATCGAGTACTCCTCGCCTCTTTGATTCTTATCGTTCATACATTGAGGTTATGTGTTATAAGCTCATGTATTGTATACGTGCCTCATTACTCATTACCTTACCAAAATCTAGTATTACTCATGACTCCTTGGATTGGATGGTTATACCACACTTGATGTGGTGTTTACCTAAGCAGTCTATGGTGCCGCGACAGAACCTAGGGTCCTATGTGTACGGCTGTCACATAGCTGTGCCCCTAGGTCGCGCAGGTATCATGCCATGCGAAGGCACAACATCACTTCAATCGTGGAACATTCATAACCATTTTTCATCCCGTTGTTGATCTTGCTACTCTTGGTTCGTAGAGGTGACCGATTCCATTTCCACTACCTCGTATACATCATTTCATTGCCTTGTTTCACCTTGCCTTTCTTGAGTTGTGCGAATAGCCAACCATCACCCACTGTTTATTCACCTCCTTTCATTTGCTTGTGTGGAAGGGATCGATTATATTTCCACTATTTCGGTGCATCTTTCTATTGCCTTGTTTCACCTTGCCTTCTTGAGTAGTGAACATGATCCGTATCAATCCCCCGACTTGCTCATATCCATTCATTACCTTATTTAACTTTGCCTTTGATGGCTGGTGGGAACAGTCAACTTCGTTCCCACTGTTTCGTTGGATATCTTCCCTTCATTTGTTGAACCTTATCCTCCGAGGGTGTACTTCACGAACATCGTTCGCACTAGCTTTATGTTCTCGGTTGGTGCTCTTGCCATATCGTCATTTCCATATGAGTTGTTTTCTTCCTCTTAGAAATTACCCAAGAAGGGAGCTTACTAACATTCTCAATTGTTTTGTTAGTAAGTACACGTCAACTATTTCCATTTTCTTGGTCAGTCCTGACCAACGCTAAGAAATCGTACAAACCATCACCTTGTCTAGGAGAATACGACCTATCTTCCCCTCTTGTGCCTTTCTTGTCACGATGAGCAGGATGTGCTATGTTTCACCACATCTTACTCTTTGAAGACGTGTTGATTTAGTATCTTATATGTGTGCATAGTCCCTATGAAATAAAATGTATCTTTCTCTCAAAAACACATCCAATGACACTCCCTTGAATCACAAGATTCTGCTTTGTTCAATTTCCGATGGTGTACACTTTGCTTTCATTGTTTGGATAAATCGGGTACTTATCATGTTTCTAATCTTGGTATCAAAGTCAGGAAGTGACTCCTTTTCTTTGCTTCTACCATTGTCACTCGCTCACTGACCACATTCCTTTCATGGTTTGTTCATTCACTCTCATATATGGCACGACTACTCGAGTACCTTAGGGAGACCACCCTAGCCTTATTAGATGACGCTTTGTGACTACTTGCGTTAAAGAGGTACTAACCATTCACAAGCTAGTTGACAAAGCCAATGGGTGAAAATTTGGATGTTGCCATGTGCATTCGAAAAGACATGAACCACAATACCCATACCCTTTGCAATACGCGATAGGTTATACAGCCGTACCTCATCCAAATCTCAGGATGAGATTTCTTTAAGGGGGGTGGGTTGTGATGCCCCTGGCATCTCAAAAGCCTTGGCACACAACTAGATGAATGCTAATGATGGATTTGGACTTAATCATGCTGAGAGAGGAGTGAGAACTAGGTGGAGAAATCACTAAGTCCAAATTTCCAAATTGAATATGCAAAACCTTGTGTTGTTTGGTTAAGCAGATAAAAATATATACATTTTCTTTTGTAACCTCGAATACAAAAGTTTTAGTTCGACGTATTACCTTCAACTTTGGTATTTTGACTCTCCTTAAAAATCAAAAGCTAAAGAGGCTCAAAAGTCCAAACCAAATCAAACCAACAATTGTTTAAACGGTGGCAAATGTGATCGTGACCAAATCGGAGCCCTAATAAAGCTTTCAAATTCATAAAGCACTTGAGCTCAACTTCATTATCAAAGTGGTTGTACATGCTGTGAACTACACTTTTGTTACACAGAACCTAGTCCAAAACTATTTATTAGTTAATTTAAATTGGGTCTATATGTCTTATGAAATCAGCCCAAGTGGGCCTATACTTGGGAAAATTCCCAAGTCTTGATTTTCAGCTTATCCCCAAACTAATTCTGAAATCACTTTTGATTTTACTATACAACTTCAAAATATTCCTTTTAATGAAATGAAATTGGATTCATGACCTTTCAAATGCATCAGACCTTGAATTAATTGGACTTCATTTGGTAGTTCAAAAGTTGGAAACAAGAAATACTCTACATAAATTGAAGCTGCAGTTTCACCAAATCTTTGAATACAATTGTGTTTGTGTTCCAAAACCTGTTGAGATATCGATAAAACTTTATATACCAAACTTGTAGACAATCTCATTATGAACAACTTTGTTAATTGGTGGTTTGTCATACATTGAGGTTTGTATGGTGTTTTGGGTCTTTTCTGTCAGCATATGGAATCTGTCAAAACCTGACCTGCTTGTTAAATTCAACTTTTCTTTGATCTACAACCATTTTCATAGAAAACTTTATTTGAGAAAGTTGTAGCTAATGAATTTCTAGACGAAGTTTGTATAAAACTCTTTGCACGGAAGTGGCGACAAAATAGACTTTTGGAATTTTTGAACTGAAAGGATCTATGGCCAAACTGGAGTTAATGACTTAAATTCAAATTTAAATCATATTTTCACATGGAATTTGGTATCAAGGCTTTTCACAAAGTTGTAGACCACGAAGAGTGCAACAATTCTTATAATTAGTGTTTTCCCAAACTCGTCTTTTAAATTGATCAAATATTCAATTTTCAGAAGGGAAGAAAACCAAATCCAATGTGTTTGTCATTTTCTCCATTTTCCTTCCTTTCCCGTGTCACTTACAGGTGGGCCCCGCGATCCGGGCAGCTCGCCTATGGCGAGCCGGTGCACGCCACACGGCCGACGGGCACTGGCGCCACTGCCCTCCACTGCCTGGCCTACGCCCGCGCCCCTCCCTTCACCTGGATGCCATCTCGGTCGCGTTCACGCCTTCTCCACTCGCCGTTGCCTCCAACTCTCTTCCGCCCCTGCTCTGTTCGCGCAGGGAGCCGCCATGGCCAACAGCAAAGTCCGAGCTTGTGTGCTAGTGGCCTTGCAGCCTCTTGTGCCCATCCACTGAATGCACCGCCTTTGCCATGATCTGCTCCACCAATTTCCCCCATCTCCGGCCCGCCTCCATCGCTCCCCCGCCTCTCCCACGCGCGCCATTGTCGCCGCACCCGTGCACTACCGACCTCACCGTCACGTGCCACCTTCGGCTGCCTCCCCTGCCTCTAGGCCCTATGAGTTGAGTTTGCCATCCAACCGCACAGCCCTAAGCCCATCCGTGGCCGCTTCCCTTGCTGGTGCCGTGAGATCGAGCCAATGCCTCCAAGCTTTACGCGCCGCAGTTCGTCCCCGGTTCACGGCCCGTTCCTCGCTGATTCAGTCCTCCCTGCACGTCCTTACCTTGGGGAAAAGGTAGCCTATCGCCGGGAACACCTTCCCGGACTTCCATGGCTCCAAGACCGGGTCCCCTCGCGCCAGCACGTGCGCACGAAGCTCAGCCCGCGGCGCCATTCGTCCCTGGGCTAGAGGTAGAAGAAGACTCCGCGATTTTGCCCCTGCCATTTTGTATTTTTGCGGTCTATTTCATGCACTGTTGTATGTGTCTTGCAGGACTTGCGTGGTAGCCCCTGGATGTGCGAGAAACTACATATAGGTCCCTGATCTGGCCTATTTCAAATGAAATGTAAATTTCTATGTCTAAGAACTTTGAAAATCTATAATAAATCCAAGAAAAATGCTAAAAATGTTATATCAGTTTTGTTAGGAAGATAAAAATAGTATCTGCGTAGTAGGTCAGACCTTGATGAGTGGAATGCCTGTTTTACCCCTGATTTCATGCATATCATATTTTCTTAGATAATTAGCAAAAGTAAAGATAAACACCCCCAAAAATCATGAAACTAGGATGGTAGCTTTAATAGGGTACCTAGACACTATGTGATTTTTGGTAGCCCTCGTATTGGTTGGATGTTATAGTTTTCACTACCAAGTATGTATTTTATGTCTTTTAATAACATAAAAATAGTGGCTACATAAAATGTGCTCTAAATGCCTCCATGGAATTTATACGTGCTCTCCATAGTATTGTTAGCTCACTAATAAAATGTGGGACTGTGCATGTCAGGATTTGATGGTGATTTGAAAATGATAAATTATTGCTTGCTAAAGTAAATAATAGGAAAAAGAGACATTATGTTGAAAAATAAATTCGGAGAAAAATCATGGGGCTTCATAGTTAACTTTAGGTTTCAGAAAGTATTTTTGTAGTTTTTATTTCTACTGTTTTGATTGATATTCGAAATAGGTATATATTAAATTGATGGATTAAGTTTAAATACCAAACAAGTCCAATGGGCTTGCTGATTTTTATGCGTGATACCCATGACCAGTTGTTGTAGCTGTAGATATGTCATGTCCAAAAATCATTTCTAGGAATTATGATAAATCTGAGAAGCTAGATGTTAAATAAATTGCTAGGATCACTATAATTAATTTATAACTCTTTTATTGCTGCAATTTGGGTTGTAGCATTATCTTGTACCCATCTACATATCAAAAATTGGTTTCGCTCATTTGGCATTGTCTAGCAACCTGAAGTTAAAATGACTGACTATATTATTAAATAAACATATGCATAGTGAAATTATTGTGTGCCCCCTAAAACTAAGTGAAGTTTACATGATTTCGGCTAGTTACTGAACGAAAATAAACACCACCACACGATTCTTAGTAATCGAAGTAACTGGATAACTATGGAATCTTTTATTGAGGTCACGTGTTAACATGTTGATGTACAATCTGTAACTTGATAACTGTATATGTGTGGTTTAGTGATTGTGTGCTTGCTCTATGTACATGAAAGTGCTCCAAGTTTAAGTAGTTTATCAATCACCTTTCTGTCTATCCATAAAATGATTGTTCACATGTGTGCTTCATATTGATGCATGCATCATGCATAGCATTCAAATAGTCAGTTTCTCTGGGAAAGGGTAATATCGAGAGCTGAATGACTCTCGACGGACGACCGGGTTTAGTTCGGTCTAATTACACTGCGAGCCAGAGGTGGCAGGTGTGCTTAGCCTAGATTAAATCGGCGGTTCTGCCATAGGGCCCAGAGGCAATGCCCCCATTATGTAGGAGGGGCAAATTCCATCTTGATCCACTCACATCCCCACCCATGTTTCGTGATGCACCCAAAAGTTACTTTTATGACTAAGTTATGGAGTAGCGTTTGGCAACCCCTAAGTCCACCAGTACGCATAGTGAGAAACAATGGTGATCTCAGGTCAAAGGATTTAGTGGGTGTATCACTCGGGATCGCTTAATGGCACATTTAAGCATAACAATACAGCAACGTCTCGAAGTGAGTCAATCCGACACCATGATTTCTAACATCTGTCCACATCATTGATTTGATATCCAATATCCATGATCCGCAAGACATGATCATCAATGAATCCATGTGCCAACCCTTGAATCATTACTGTGCCACATAAAGATTATAGACTAGGGACCATTTAGAACACGACATTTAAACGGGAGTCTCAGGAATGAGTCACGCACTCGTTGATCCATTGTTTACAGCAGCATGTTCAATGAACAAAGATGAATAACATTTAGTCAAAATAAAACATAACGAATTCTCATCCCACATACATTAGAGTCAACTCAAGTATCCAATACCCATTCCTTTCGTGTGCGTACATTTTACATATCTTCACATCACCTCTATCAATTATCTCTCTGATTCGGTGATATCACCTGAGTATATGTTTGGATTTTTGGTGTGACCTAAGTTCCTTAGCATGTGCGATGGCACTGATATTATCATAGTAAAGGTCCAATGGGCACAAATCACTCAGAACAACACCCAACTCAGGAACAAATTTTCTCATCCAAACTGCCTCCTTTGTAGCTTCCGTAGCTGAAATATACTCGGCTTCCATTGCAGAATCGGCTACCGTATCATGCTTGGAACTCTTCCAACAAACCGCTCCACCATTGAGACAGAATACGAATCCGGCTTGCAATCTACTGTCGTCTTTGTCTGTTCGGAAACCAGCATCGGTGTAACCCTTTACAATGAGCTCTTACTCACCTCCAAACTCTAGGAACACATCCTTAGTCCTTCTCAAGTACTTAGGGATATTCTTTATAGCTATCCAAGGACCTTGACCTAGACATGACTGGTATCTGGTCGTAACACTTAGAGCAAAGGTAACATCTGGGTGAGTACATATCATGGCATACATGATGGATGTGATTGCAGGGGTATACGGGATCTTAGTCATCCTCCTTTGCTCATCAGTAGTCGACGGACACTGACTCTTGCTCAAGATTGTGCTAGGTGACATAGGCAAGAAACCACTCTTGGAATCATGCATGTTGAACCATTTCAACACCTTGTCGATATACATACTTTGGCTTAATCCAATTAAGTGCTTAGATCTATCTCTATAGATCTTTATACCCAAGATGTAAGCTGCTTCTCCCAAGTCCTTCATGGAGAAACTCTTTCTCAATGAGTCCTTCACAGCCTCCAACATAGGAATGTCATTTCCGATCAATTATATGTCATCTACACATAAGAACAGAAAGATGAGTGTGCTCCCACTAACATTCTTGTATACACAAGGTTCTTCTATGTTTTTGATGAAACCAAACGCTTTGACCACTTCATCAAAACATAGGTTCCAACTCTGAGATGCTTGCTTGAGTTCATAAATGCACTTCAAAAGCTTCCATACCTTCCCAGCATTCTTCGGATCGACAAAACCATCAGGCTATGTCATGTACACATCCTCACTTAGGTTTCCATTAAGGAACGCCGTTTTGACATCCATTTGCCACACCTCATAGTCATGATATGTAGCAATTGCTAAGAGGATCTGAATAGACTTTGTCATAGCTACGAGCGAAAATGTTTCATCAAAGTTAACACCTTGAATCTAATGAAACCCTTTCACCACAAGTCGTGCTTTATGGATGTGAACATTTCCATCAACTTCTATCTTTTCCTTGAAAACCACTTGTACTCGATAGGTCGCACCTCATCAAGTGGCTTGACCAAGTTCCAAACTCTGTTATCAGCCATGGATTTCAACTCAGATCTCATGGCCTCTAACCATTCCTTAGAGTCGGGTGCTATCACAGCTTATTTGTAAGTCTTAGGTGCAAGGAAAATGGGCCTTAAGCTTGGTGCTTAGTTCCCTAATGTGATTTTGGTGATTGAGTTGACAACACGTACCATTTGGGACTAATGCGTGTCCAAGTGTTTTTGTTTAAGTCCCAGGGTGCAAGAGATGGACTTGGAGTACAAACACCTCAAACAAGGACGTAAAAGACTCACGAGAAGTCCCCAAGCCCCTATCAAGTCGCATCTGTGTGTATGTTTTTTTGGAGCATTAAGAGGTCCGGAGAAGCTCCATTGAACGATCGAGCAAAAAGAAGAAGCCCCAATATGAAGACTCAAGGGCCGGTGTGAATTACACGCATTGGACAGTCCGATGGTGCTACCATCGGACGGTCCGATGGTGCATCAGACCATTTGGGTAGCGATGAAGGAGACAACCAAGTCCTAGTGCTTCAAGCATCGAACGGTCCGATGGATGCACCATCGGACTGTCCGATGGTCCATCAAACGATTTGGACCGAACGATCAACCAACTCAAGACCTCAGGCAATCCATGTATCGGACGGTCCGATGGTGCCACCATCGGACAGTCCAACAGTCGGATTCTAGACTCAACAGTCGACTCCAATGGCTAGTGGAAGCCACCATCGGATGGTTTGATGGTCCCACCATCGGACGGTCCGATGGTCACGCAGAAAAGAGTAGAAGGCTCCCAACGGCTAGTTTTGAGGCATGGGCTATATGTGCCATTATGGCCAGCCTCCACAATGTGGTTGGAGGCTCCTAAGCTAACAGAAGTGTTGAGACACCCATTTGATCCATCCAAAGAGCCACATACACTCATTTGTGAGCCCAACCACCATAAGAGCAAATAGACACATCCCGGCATAGCGAGAGCTTCCATAGCATCTTGGCTTAGGCCTATTTGTCTAGTTCTCGTGCCTGCGTGCATGTCTATCCTTTGTAAGAGTGGGGCTTGTAAGTCTTGCGAGACCATCCAGAGTGTGGAGTGGCCGGCACCTTACTTGTGAGAGGGAGGAAGGCCCTCGGTGGTTTGTCCAAAAGCTTCCCCTAGTGGAGATGGCGGGGTAGCTCCGCGAGAAGGACTCAGAAGACCCCAACAGCCTTGACAATCCTCTGCCCTTGCGTGGGTGAGGCTGTAGTCCAAGACTACATGAGAGAAGGGCTTGTGTGGGTGTGTACCGAGGAGATCCGAAGAGCCGACCGGGGTTGCTTGACTTCCGCGGAAGTCGCTTTGCCATCCTCCACCCTTGCATGGGTGAGGCCGCACTCCTTTGAGGATTGCACGAGAGCAGAGCCTGCAGGGGCACCAAACGACGAGTAGGGGTTTTGTCTTTAGGTTCCGCATTTATATTCTTGCAATTATGTGCTTACATTCCTAGACTAGCTTGATTCGTTCATTTTTAGGTGGAACTAGTTTGCAAGATTTGGCCACGGTACATTTAGCAACACTTAGCAAAACCTTAGTGCACATAGCTAGATTTATTTTGAATTGGTTTTGCTTAGTAGTTCTAGTTTTTGGAGAGCCTTAGTTTTCAGAAATCCTAATTCACCCCCCTCTTAGGCGTTGGTCTAATCCTTCCATTGGTATCAGAGCCAGGCCACTCAATCTAGTCCATTTCATTGTCATTAGATTCACAACTCATATTTGGACCTTTGGCTTCTCCTCCAGATTGAGTACTAGAGACATCTTAGAGTGGGAGGATGAGTACCGGTAGATCTCCTGACTTTGATGGCACAAACTATCCCTATTGGCGTGTTAGAATGGCTAGTTATCTAGAGACCGTAGGGTTGGATGTTTGGCTAGTGACGAAGGAAGGAACGAAACCCCTCTCTCGGTTGGAAAAGCCGACAAAAGCCAATGAGAAAGAAATACATCTCAATGCCATTGCTCGTGATGTTTTGTTTGGGTCTTCGAGCATTGATGTATTTAATAGAGTATATAGCCTCTCAAGTGCTCATGAGATTTGGCAAACGCTCCAAGCGCTCCATGACGGCACTAATGACGTCAAGGAGCAAAAGCTTGGCTTTGTTAGAAAAGCTTTAAATTCTTTTACTATGCTTCCTAATGAATTGGCTAATCACATGTACTCACGCCTAAATGTTATTGTCAATGAGTTCATTTCAATAGGCGACACCAAGTTAACGATGTTGATGTCTCAAGGAAGATCATCGAGGTGCTTCCACAAGGAAAATATGCAAGCATCATCACCTATCTTCTCAATCGAGATATGAGCAACATGATGCCCACAAAGGTTCTTGACAGGGTCATAGCTTTTGATCACTACAAAGGGATTGGCCAAGATACCTCTTCATCCAAGTCACATGCTCTCACCATTCATGGCGAAAAGAAGAAGATGAAGAAGGGCAAGAGCAAGAAAGAAGCAAGCTCAAGCTCAAGTGAAGAAGAAGAAGAAGATAGTGATGAAGATGATCAATCCCAATGCTCCTTCTCCGATGAAGATGAAGAGATTGCAATATTCATCAAGAGGATAGACAAAGCAATGAAGAAGCTCAACTGGGTGTCCCCATCACCATTGAGGACATTGAGTACAACCACCAAAGGATGAAGGAAAGGAAAAGCGGTTGTTTCGGATGTGGTGAGAAGGGTCACTTTGCAGACGCATGTCCCATTCTTGCCAAGGAGGAAAACAAGAAGAGGCACAAGCTCAAGAAAAAAGAAAAAGAAAGAAGAGATAGGCACAAGGTGCTCACAAGCATTATCAAGTGGGTAGATGTGTCAAGTGATGAAGATCATCACAAGAAGCACTCCCACAAGCCTACTTCGCGCAAAGTATCCTGTACATCGCACAAGTGCCTCATGGCCAAAGGTAAAAATGAAAGCGATGTAAGTGATGACGGAGCCCCCTCCTACAACGAGCTTGAAAAACAGGTAACTAAATTAATTTACCAAAACAAGAGTCTTAAAGCTCAATTGCTAGCTCAACAACCAATTATGAAGAATTAGTGATTAAGTTTGACATGGTTTTAGACCATAATGATGAGCTAACAAAGAAAATTGAGGCTCTTAAACTAAAAGCTACTTCAAGTGTTGCATCCACACTCTCTTTTGAAAAATCTAAAATGGATGCTTTCACCTCTTGTGATTCAAATGTTAAACCTCACTCACCCATTTGCAAGCCGTTTGTTAGTTGGTATGAAGAAACTTGCAGAGAGGACATTACCATTTAAAATGAGGTACTTAAGCAAGAGGTGGATCGGCTCATGGAGGATGTGGCAAGGCTACAAGGTCAAAGGGAGCAAACCCGACCTCCTCAAGATAACCGCCCCAATGTGGTGAAGAAGCTTGAGGAGAGTCAAACCGTGGTGTGCTTCCTTTGTAATAAACAAGGCCACAAGTCATACATGTGTAGGTCCAAGCAAAAAGGAGAGGCTAAGAAGAGAGAGGGAAAAAAAAAGAAGAACGTCACTCCCAAGGCACCGTAGAGCCACAAGGGCTAAAGAGGACTTGGAGACTTGGCTACATTTGGTACAAGGTCTTAAGTGAGAAAGACAAGTGATGAAGATCATCTCATACCCAAGTCCTCCACGTGTGTGGTAACTAGGTTTGTTTTCTTTTGGTATTTCCTTTGGCATCTAGTTGCTATACTTGCCTAGGTATGCATGAGCATATTTAATTTCAAGTAATGCATGCCTCGGCTATGTCATGGTAGGTTGCTTGTGCATCATTCTAACCCATGAGCAACCTACACGGTTTCTTAGTTTAGTTTCCAAATCATTGGGTGAGCTCCTCCAATGGACTTGAATGTGTAGTGCATAACTCTCACAAGCAATTCATAACTTGTATGCACACTTTTCGGGAGAGCCTATCCTATGGTTTGTTACTTAGAGACTAACAACATTTTCAAGTTTATCATATGTGTAGTCTCACCCATGTCCCTAGAGGTACGCATGAAGTTAAGGAAAATGTGCTTCAAATTGGTAACACCTTCCTAGGTTATATTTTCAATTGATATCATATATAGCTACCTCCGTGCATGATATAGTTTAAGCTTCCTTTTGTCTATTGGCTCAATGTGCATATGGTTCATCGACCATCTCATGTGTGCACACTTTTAGGGGGAGCTTAGCCTATGTTATGCGAGTCTCATATATTATGACCCATTTGACTTCGATATCTTGAGGATCATTATATATGCGACTCTCCCTTGTACTTTTAATGCTTTCCTTTTTGGTGTTTGATTCCAAAGGGGGAGAAGTTGTGGACCCAAGCAAGCTAAAAAGGAGTGGAACATAAACTGAGAAGGAAGATCAAAGAGGACCAAAGGGGGATTGCCGCGTGATCAAGAACAATGGGGAAGAAATGAAGATCAAGATCTAGGCAATGCTCCAAGAAAGAAAGGGAAGTGCCATTGGAATAAGGTGGACCCTTATGTCCATTGACCACAAGAAGGGGACAAGATCATGGCAAGGGCAAGACATGACCAAATTCTTCCAATCTTTTTGGAATGAAAGATTTTTTTTCCTTCAATTGGTATCATTGTATATTTCAATTAGCATCCTTTGATCTTGCCTTTGCATTGCATCCTAGCAAGTAATATGTTCATGTCCTTCATTTGTTATCTTTTTATTGCTTGATTGGTCGTGTTGTCATCAATCACCAAAAAGGGGGAGATTGTAAGGAAAATGGGCCCTAAGCCTGGTGCTTAGTTCCCTAATGTGATTTTGGTGATTCAGTTAACAACACGTACCATTTGGGACTAATGCATGTGCAAGTGTTTTTGTTCAAGTCCCAGAGTGCAAAAGATGGACTTGGGGTACAAACACCTCTAACAAGGACGTAAAAGACTCAAGAGAAGTCCCTAAGCCGCTGTCAAGTCACATCCGTGTGTACGATTTTTTGGAGCATTAAGAGGTCCAGAGAAGCTTCATCAAATGATCCAGCAAAAAGAAGAAGCCCCAAGATGAAGACTTAAGGGCCGGTGCGAATTACACGCATCGGATGGTCCAACGGTCTGATGGTGCATCGGACCATCTGGGTAGCTAGGAAGGAGAAGACCAAGTCCTGGTGCTTCAAGCATCGGACGGTCCAATGGATGCACCATCGGACGGTCCGATGGTCCATCGGACGATCTGGACAGAACAATCAACCAACTCAGGACCTCGGGCATTCCATGCATCAAACGGTCTGATGCTGCCACCATCAGATAGTCTGATGGTTCCAACAGTCGGACGGTCGACTCCAACAGACTCAACGGTCGACTCCAACGGCTAGTGGAAGCCACGATTGGATGGTCCTATCATCGCACGGTCCGATGGTCACGCAGAAAAGAGTAGAAGGCTCCCAATGGCAAGTTTTGAGGCTTGGGCTATATATGCCCTTATGGCCAGCCTCCACAATGTGGTTGGAGACTCCTGAGCTAACAAAAGTGTTGGGGCACCCATTTGATCCATCCAAAGAGCCACATACACTCATTTGTGAGCCCAACCACCATAAGAGCAAATAGACACATCCCGGCATAGTGAGAGCTTCCATAGCATCTTGGCTTAGGCCTATTTGTCTAGTTCCCGTGCTTGCGTGCACATCTATCCTTTGTAAGAGTGGGGCTAGTAAGTCTTGCGAGACCCTCCGGAGTGTGGAGTGCCCGCCACCTTATTTGTGAGAGGGAGGAAGGCCCACGCTGGTTTGGTCAAAAGCTTCCCCTAGTGGAGACGGTAGGGTAGCTCCGTGAGAAGGACTCAGAAGACCCCAACCGCCTTGACAATCCTCTACACTTGCATGGGTGAGGCCATAGTCCAAGACTACGCGAGAGAAGGGCTCGTGTGGATGTGTACCGAGGATATCCGGAGAGCTGACCGGGGTTGCTTGACTTCCACGGAAGTCACTTTGCCATCCTCCACCCTTGCTTGGGTGAGGCCGCACTCCTTTGAGGATTGCGTAAGAGCAAAGCCTGCATGGGTACCAAATGAGGTGTAGGGGGTAGAGGCACGTTGGCCTCCCCGAACCTTGGGAAAAATCTCTGCGTCTCCTCTGTGTGCCATCGCCGTCATTGCCATCAAGAGTTTGCTTTCTCTATCTCATCTCTTTAGCTTCCGCATTTATATTCTTGCATTTATGTGCTTACATTCCTAGACTAGCTTGATAGGTTAGTTTCTAGGTGGAACTAGGTTGTAAGACTTGGCCATGGTAGATTTAGCAACACTTAGCAAAACCTTAGTGCACATAGCTAGATTTATCTTGCATATGTTTTGCTTAGTATTTCTAGTTTGTAGAGAGCCTCAGTTTTTAGAAATCCTAATTCACCCCCCTCTTAGGCATCGATCTGATCCTTCATTAGGCTCATCACTGTCCAACAACAATACATCATGCCGACCAATGGTGAGTAACATGAAGCAGTCGTGTGCACGATGTGCCCTCTAAGACATACGTGGGGCCATTGGTGTTTCAACAGAGTGCTCAACGTTTGACTCATCCTATTGGAAATTAGTCAAACTAGAACCATTCTTCAGTGTTTCTCGAACCTTTTCTAGTTGCACCTGGTTCCGACTGGTTTCATCTTTTAAGAGAAACTCTTTCTCCAAAAAGACACCATTCCGGCTTGCTTCCTCCCAGTTATAGAAATAATATCCTTTGATTTCCATAGGATAGCCCACAAAGTAGAATTTGTCCAACTTAGGAAAGACAACCTAGGACTCTTCCCAGTCTGTATCTCATATGGTATCCTCTCCATAGACTTCGATGGAACTCTGTTCAGTGTGAACCCAATAGTTTCCAGAGCATAATGCCAAAAGGACAACGGAAGATCAATCTGACTCATCATCAGCCTCACCATGTCCAACAAGATTCAGCTCCTACTCTCGACACACCATTCCACTGAGGTGTTCTAGGTGGAGTCACCTGTGGAACAATTCCACAACTCTTGAGATGGTCATTGAACTCTTGGCTCAGATATTCTCCACCATGATCCAATCTTTGGAATTTTATCGTCTTGCCCAAGTGGTTCTGTACATCATTCTGATACTGTTTGAACCTTTCAAACTACTCAGACTTGTGTCGCATCAAGTAGATATGGCCATACCTACTAAAGTCATCAGTAAAAGTAATGAAATACTAAAAACTGCCTTTGGCTACTGAGCTCATCAGACCACATACATGTGTACGTACAAGAGCCAACAACTCATAAGCCCTCTCAACTTGACCAGCGAAGGGTGCTTTTGTCATCTTGCCATGTAAACAAGATTCACTGGTCTCAAATGATTCATAATCAAATGAGCTGAGTAGTCCATCCCTATGGAGCTTCTCTACACGTTTTTTATTGATGTGGCCCAAGCAACAATGCCATATAAAAGTAGGATTCAAACCACTCAACTTAAGTTATTTAGCAATAATGTTAAGAATCAGCTCATCCTCAAGATCAAGAACATACAATCCATTCACTAATGGACAATGTGCATAGAGCTTGTTATTCAAATAAATAGAACAACGCTTGTTCTTTATTATTATCTCATAACCACCATCATCCTCCAAACATGAAGAGAAGATAATATTAAAATAACAATTATTTAACTCTATCACTAATCCTGAAGGAAGCGACAAGTGATATGTGCCCATTGCCAACACAACAACCTTTGCTCCATTGCCAATGCGCTCATCCAACTTTCCTTTTGCAAACCTTCTAATATGTTTTAGTCCCTGCAATGATTTGCAGGTATGAACCATCGACCCAGTATCAAATACACAAGATCCACTGGAATTTGTTGCAAGATTAATTTCAATAACATTAATACCTGAAGCAGAAGTCTCACTTCCCTTCTTTTTCTTCTCTTTCAAGTACTTCTGGTAGTTCCTCGACCAATACCCATTGTCACCATAGTGGAAGAACTTGTCTGAGGTAGAGGGACCAGCCTTAGGCTTAGCATCAGGTTTGGGCATTTGCATCCTATCCTCAACCTTGCCTTTGCCCTTGCCCTTGCGCTTCCTTTTTTTCCTATCGCTTTGGACCATCATCACCTGAGTCCAAATTTTCTTGATTCTATCTTCGGTAGTTTTAAGCATCCCATGCAACTCGGTCAAAGTCTTATTTAAGCTATTCATATGATAGTTCATAATGAATGGCTCAAAACTAGGAGGCATAGAGTGGAGGATCACATCCGTCGCAAGCTTTGGCTCAAGCTCAAAACCAAGTATGTCGAGTGCCTCGATGTGACCAATCGTCTTGATCACATGAGGGCTGACTGGACTCCCTTCAGCTATCTTACAACTTATAAGGCATTAGAGGTGTTAAACGTCTCGACCCTTGCTTGGTTCTCAAACATGCCACGGAGCCCTTCAATCATATTGCAGGCATATGAGTCCTCATATTGCTTCTGAAGCTCAAGAGACATAGTGGCAACTCGCAAGCATGAGATGGCCAACATCAAGCGATTCATTGCAGTGCCTTTCATAAGCCTTGGGCTCAGCTGCAGTAGCACCAGCCTCCACATCCTCAGGATAGGGATGCTTGAAAACATATTCCTTTTTCTCTTGATTAAGAATAATTCTCAAGTTTCGATACCAACTAGTAAAGTTTGTTCCAAACAACTTCTCTTTATCAAGAATAGATTGCAAATTAAAGCGAGAAGTCAGAGCGGGATTAGCGTCCATGATCAACTACAATAGAAAGTAAATATGCAATGTCTCAGCTCAATGTTTTAGGTAGATCTTTTATTAAATAATTTTAACAAGAGATACTCCCACTATATCTTTTGCAATCGTATTCCCTTTCATGACACATAGTGGACAAGATCCACCTTTATCTAAGCCTATAGTGAGCTTTGTCATTACTGCTAGAAACTTAGCGAAACCGGTAGACAACAATTGTCATTCACATGCTATGTGATTCTCGTTTGTTGTGCGACATCACATGTCAAGACATCCAACGCCATGCCCATGGCCCAAATCTGATATGATAGCCTCATCAAGCAAACCAACCCCATAGCACGGATGTCCGACATCCACCCTATTTGATTAAAATAGTTGAAGGCACCCAGCTTTGGCAGACCCACCAAACAATGATCGAAATCCTTATAGGTGTAGCAATTGGAAGGGCATCAAGAATTCTTGTATTTTCTAAGGGAATCTATTCTAACACATCTAATGTAAGGAAGAATAGGTTGTGATAACAAAAATATGGACCATAGATCGAATCTACGAAAACTCATCGAGTTGATCCAATCAAGCCAAGTGCAAGTTTCATCCATGTACATCACATCGACTCATCCAATGAACTAGTGCAGATAGCCAGTAATATATCAAATCTACCATCCATTCATCCAATGAATCGATGCATCGAGCCTATAACAGATCCAATCTGTTATCATAGAGCCACAGTAGATCCAATATACTATGGCTCTAGATCCAATCTATGACATCAATCTAGATCAAAAAGCTACGTTCCATTGGCTCTGATACCACTGTAGGGTTATGGCGTAGGCTACCCTAGCATGAAACATTTTTCATCTACCACATAAGACACAGGAATAGGTACAAGCAAGAGATCATAGGTCATTACCACTAGACGCGTAGTGCAGCAAAAGACAAGTCGAAGCAATCGGCTGTAGGAGTCGTGTGTGCCGAGTCGATGCTGCGACAAGAGCTGATGCCAATTCCTTCAGTCGATCTCGATCAAGAACCAATCAACCACCCTTGAGTCCTGTTGGCTGATCAGCATAGCACTACAGGAAAATTGTATTTTTTCGTGGGCCAGCCCGTGAAATTAAGTGGTATATTTTCGTCGGCCTTTGCAACCGACAAAAATAAGTTTAAATTCGTTGGCCAAACCGTATGGCCGACGAAAATAAGTATAATTTCATAGGCTAGACTCCTGGCCAACGAAATTACTTGGAGGCGAGGGAATTTAAAAAAAATATTTTCGTTGGCCCTAACTAGCCCACTAAAATAGCATAAATTCATGGGCCCGCCACATGGCCGACGAATTTACTCCATTTTCGTGGGCCCTTATCGGTCCACAAAATTAATCCCTAACCTAACCCGCACACAACTATGCCTATCCTGACACCGACACACACGCACGCTTACCTCCCCGCCACTGCAATGCCACCTCCACCGCTGGCGGGATCTGCGCCGCCGCGCCGCCTCCCCCTAGCGCCGCGCCGCCTCCTAGCCAGGCACCGCCTCCTGGCCACACGCTGGCTCCCAGCCCTGTGTCACCTCTCGCCATCCACCGCCTCTCGGCCGTGCACCACCTCCCGGCACGATGCCGCCTCGCAGCCGCGCACCGCCACGCAACCCGGCGCCGCGTCCCACGTGCTAGTTCCCGATCCCACGCCGTCTCCTAGCCGGGCGCCACCTGCCGCCACCCCTGTCGATCCCACGATGCCAATGCCCTCCCTGCCCCTACTGCTTTGGCTAGCGCCCAGCTTTAAGTACCATTTGCACCCACGCCACGATAACGTGTAGGTTAATTCATCTTCTTGTGTCTTTTTATAGTGGAGCAAACTTTGTCGGCTTTGCATGTCTAGAGTACTTTATGTGTAACTACATCAGCCTCATTGACAAACCATCAAAACTTATTAATCATTCACTGCCAGTTCAATTTGGATAAAAAAATGGTTAATTACAATTAATGATTAATGACTAGGGTTGTGCGAGTTGTATTAATTGATGATTTACTAGTGTTGTCATGCTACGTAAAAGTGTTCATGCTTATGTTGATGTTTGAATGAGGTATATATAATGAGATGTTTTACTGATGTTTTCATTCTATATATGCATCATCTTGCTTAATCTTTACTTTTTTGCACTTTAATTCGAGCTACTTTTGTTTTTTTGATTAACATTTTCAAGTTTAGAGTTTAGGTTTACTCCCCAAACCGTAGTGAACCATAGGCATCACCCGTTCGGGAATGATGAACCTCACATTGACTTATGATGTTCGTCGTTCCGGAATTGTCCACATATTTTGGACAGCCTAAGAGTGGAGGTAGATGCATGTGATTTTTGACTCGTGGCCTATGATTGGGGCGAAATTTTGGCTATGTAACCCCTTTATTCTCCAACACACCATGATCAGGCATGTACTTGGAGAACATCGGGGTTATGCTGCCAAAATTTCGCTTCAATCGTAGGCCAAGTCACAGATCACATGCATCAGCCTCCTCTCTTGGGTGGGTTTAGGACACATCTTTTCCAAATAGGGAGTTCATTATCACCTATGCCACTGTCAGATATCATATCTCCTTTGTTTAGCCTGTTGAAATGGATGGTGATCAGATTGTGATGTACGATGGGTGGGGGAAGGATGGGGCAGACTCAAAAGAATGGCAAGCTGTAACAAAGGCTTTCCTTGACCACACATTCGTAGTAGCAAATGGTCCTGTAGTGAAGTGTCCTTGTAGTAAGTGTGAGGATAAGTGGTACTGGGAAAAGCAAGACATCGAGGAACACCTTTGCAAAAGGGGTTTATGCCCAACTACCTTGTATGGCGAGTGCATGGAGAGCCTACTGAACGCGTTGATTTAATATATGCAGTAAGTGATCATCGTAATTGTGTCGACGTCCTTCCATTTTTCGGTCTCATGTCTATCTTTAATAATCTGCATAAAATGAATTTGTGCTGATTATTTGACGATGAATGTTGGAAATCTAGTTCTAGACCCACACCCACACAATTGGAAAATATGTGATGTGATGGGTTCAAAGGTGGCCATAACTTAGTGTAGTGGCTCCGTCGATATATAATTTATCATCTCTATCTCATTTTCCATACATAAACTTAAGCTTGGCCGACAAGGTGTAATGCATGTTTTATTTTATTTTTTTGTGTAGGCTTTTGCCAATAGAGTGCATGAGGACTTGCAGCAACTCGCACATGCTTATATGACTGCGAAAAACTATAGTCACTATAATGTTAATGGATACCGCTTCCGAACCGCGAAATTGGAAAAGAGTAGACCATTGGCAGCCACTGTCAAAAGTAGAGTGATGACAAGTGCATATGATGCTAGTGATAAAGTCGTGAATTATTACGGTGTTCTTCAAAACATTGTTGAGTGTGTATTCAGTGGTCCCAAGGAACGAAAAGTTGTGTTTTTCGAATGCGATTGGTTCAACCCGCATAATGGGACTCGTGTTGACAAGTATGGGGTGGTTGAGGTCAAGCATAGTTCTAGACTTCCCAGCAATATTAATAGTGTTGTCTTTGCAAATTAGGCAGAGCAAGTGTACTACCTCCCATACAATCACCCAAGCTTGAAGCTTAGTGGGTTGCATTGAAAGTCAACCCACAAGTGTGCCCTCCTGGAGATGTTGCATACATGAGTACTAACATAGAAAATGATGACACTAACTTGTTTCGATAAAAAGGGTAGTTAGACAAGCATGGCATGAATCAAGCCATAGGACATAGATTCCATGTGACTGATGGTGAAGGCCTTGATAATTTAGGTACCGATACCAGAGAACTAATTGAGGAACCTAGATCAAAACGCAAATAACCTGTAGCTGTCAGAAAATCGATACAAATTCAACAGATTCAGGAGCGTGTCAACAAACAATGAGTCTACGAAGCATCATCAGATGCATACAACTTTTGATAAGTATATTTCTTACACTTCCATATTATTTTGTTTGTCAAAATGTGCACTGATCTTATTTTGATGAAATAATGCACATGATGTTGATGCATAGGTCATCGTGGATGAAGAGCAAGGGTTCTAGTAAGGACACCTCGAGCAGTGGCCTTTTTCAGGGCACCACCCAGAGCCGATAGAGGAAGGAGCAGCTCCTTGGTTTTTTACAGGCACAGGCACAGACACAGGAGCTTCCTATGGCAGCACAGGAGGCTCAGTAGGAGGAACCACAATAGGAGGTACCACAGCAGCAAGCACCACAGGAGGCTCCGTAGGAGGCACCATAGCCTGGCATAGGTGCTAGTGAGATTGACCCAAGAGAGCCAATGGACAGGCTCCGTTGCCTCTAGAGTGATGAGTGATTGTCAATAGAAGCCAAAGATCCAGAAGGACTTGGGCACAAACCCTCTAATGGACTAGAGGTAGATGGAGAAGAAAGTCCTCTGAAGGACAGGAGGCATGCTATCCATCGGTCGGCAATGGGAGTTCGGTACACGGAGGAGCGGCACGGTGATGGTAGGAGTATGATCTCCGTAGGACTGCGAGGCGACCCCGATGGATAGGTGATGCCAGGTGCCACCGTGGTGCTCCGACCTGAGTACATGGCACGAAGACGTGCGAGGGCGTTGGCGCATTCGCTCAAATCTACCACCCTACCACCAAGTTATTAAGACTCGGTGAATAGGCTCAGTTGTCGCCGAGATACTGTGGAGTGGGCAGTTCCAGGCCCCGGAAGGAAACATTAAAGTTTCTCGGTTTCTAACTTCAAAACCGGGGGTCGATCGGCGGATTTTGACTACTGGCCACGTGGACATCATCCGAGAGTTAGCATGAAACTAAAGAAGATCAAGACTCCATTGCGGTTGTCCATCCCAGAGAAAGTTGAGTCTTTTCCAGTTTGGCACCTACGGGCGTTTCTGTAATATAGGGGTCTTAGTGTAAATTGAGTCAGTTAGACCTGGGCTATATATACCTAAGTGGCTGGTCATTTAGGTGACTCTTCTACCTCTACAAACCCTAGGCTTAGCTTCCAACCAGCCAAGTGCTTAGAGAGCAAATCGGATACAAATCTAGGTTTTAGTGTCCCCTAGAGCTAGTACTTTGCATTAGTGGGAGGATGAAGGTTGGTAGGCTGTGAGGATCCTTGCAAGAACTCATTTTCACTTCTAATGCAAGGTCGATTCATCCCAAATTCATGCTCATGTGTGCAGCCATCTCCTCCCCCCTCCTCTAGTTCGGTTTTTGGATGAAACTCAAAGGCTTTTGGTGATTTGCTTTGCCCATGACTTAATCCAGTTCTTTTTGCTCTTTTGGACTTGCTATGATGTGGAGATTATGACTTAGCTCATCTGAATCCTGTAGGATTGCGATGAGCAAGGTGTTCTTGAGTTTCCCCCTTTCTTGCCCAAAGATTGCATTCTCACGAGATCTGAAATTCCCACTAATCCCTTATTCGGTTTGAGTTGATCTCTTGCGAAAAACTTTGGAATAGGGTCTAGATAGCCTATGCAAAATCTTGTAATGATTGGACAAGATTTAGTCAGTTTTGGGGTGTGAAAACTCTTTTCCTGCGACTCCACCGGACTATCCGATAGGCCACCAGGTTATCCGGTCTCACCGGACAGTCCGGTGCAGCCTACTGGACCATTTAGTGCTAGATCTGCCCAAGGGCTTCTCACCGGACTATTTGACAGCACCCACTGACTATCCGGTGCTACCAGACAGTCCGGCCCCTAGCACCGGACAGCCGGTAATCCCAGGGGAGCTGCCCTGTTTTATGTTTGTTTGGTTCTTCCGCCGCATTTTGGAATCGAACGTGCTTTTCCCACTATTTGACCATTCTCTTTGCTTGTTGTATATTTGTAAGTCGCATTTCGATGTGGTGAGTGTCAAGTGGCGAACTTCTAGGTTTTTGGTGCTTGGGGTGACTTGCGATCTTTGTGATCGTTGAGTTGCTAGCTCTTTTCTCGCCTGGTACGTATCCGTTCTGTGGACGGCACATTGCTTTTGCTAGACTCGTATATGTTTAGTGGATGGAGTCTAGCGTCAGTTCTCGTAGCACCAGTTTTGGGGATTGTGATTTTGAGTTTTCAAGTGCTCCAATTCACCCCCATCTAGTCGCACTTCTCGGTCCTACAAGTGGTATCAGAGCGAGTTAGGTTTCTTCATACCTTTAATGGTGAGAAACCAGTTGCAACTATGGTGCACTCTGGGAAGGTTCCGGTTCTCGGCTCGGGTGGCTATCCCTACTGGAAGGGTAGGATGAGAGCTTTCTTGCTTAGCCAGAGTGAGGACATATGGAATGCTACTCAGAGTACGACTTTTGTGGTGCTTCCCGTTGCCGAGCGTACCACACCGGCACTTGTTGCTCAGCACGAGGCGAACTACAAGGCGGTCAACTTTCTCTTCTCTGGACATGGTTTGGCAGACTATGAGAGGGTAAGCCACCTTGGGACCGCCCGTGAGATCTGGTCCCTGCTCAATGCACTCCATGAGGGAACGGTGATAGTTAAGGGTCGGCTTCTGGAGACTTACTGGTGTGAATATGAGAATTTCGCCCAGAAGCCGAGAGAGTCTATGGATGCCTTGTTTGGTCATTTTTAGTCAATCATTAACAAGCTCCTTGTCAACTCTGCCCTGCTGCTCCCCCATACACTAACCATCAGTAGGCTATCAAACTGCTGTATTCCTTGGATAGGAATGTGTGGGAGATCAAGAAAAACTCCATTCTTGAGTCGGCAGGGTATGACACCTTAGGTGTAGAGGAGCTTTATAGCAAGCTAAAGGCCACAGAGGTTGATTACCAGATGACAGATATTCTCAATGGTACTGGCTCCAAAAGCCTCGCCTTGGCTTCTAGCTCCAAGGAAGTTGCTGCTAACCCCCCACTTCACGATTTTTCATACTGTGCTTTGATGTCTTTGATAGAGGAGCAGTTGGCTTCACTTAGGATGATGAGCTTTGTCTGGTGTCTTGTCGCTTTCAGTGCACCTATGACAACCAGATGAGCAAGAAGAGGGGCGAGAGGCCCAAATGCTTCGAATGCGGAGAGGTCAGCCACTTCATCGCCGAGTGCCCGAACAAGTAGAACGACTACTAAAAGATGGCCAAGAGCCACTCCCGTGACTTCAACAAGTATCGCTCCGGCAAGCATGACTTCGGTAAGCGTGACCACACCAAGCATTGCTCCGGCAAGATCAAGAACTTTAGGAAGGCTTTCAAGAGCTACCAGACGGACAACCAGAACCGAGAGAAGGCCTTCTTTGCCGAGCTTGGTGGCCTTTACAGTGAAACGTCCTCTTCTTCCTTGTCCTCGTCAAGCTCAAGCGATGAGGAGATCGTCACCAAGCAGGATAACAGGAGAGATCGAGGCAGTCCAGCTAGCCTCTGCTTCATCTCCACCAAGTCCAAGTGCTAGCACAAGATGAACCAAAGATCCTTCTGCTCCATGGCACTTGAGGACAAGGATGACAAGGGCAACGACAATGACTCCTCTGATGAAGAGGTAACTCCTGAGCAAGCTGAGATTTTTGAGATGCTGGAGAAGAATAGTGGTGAGTTGAAAGCATAGGATAAGATGTTGGAGAAGGCAGCCAAGAAGCTACAGAAGTAGAATGCCAAGCTTGCTGATGCTTTGGCTGAGATTGAGAGGCTGAACAGTGTGCAAGCCCAGCGGAGTGAGTTTGAGTGCCCTACCTGTGAGTCCCTGATGAGTGACCTTTGTGAGCAGAAGAGCAAGTATGCTCATCAGGTAGAGGAGATCGATAGGCTAAACGTTGAGTTAGGCAACCTCCAGTCTAAACTGGATGAGCCTACTTTGTGTGAGGTGCCAGAGTGTGAGTCTTGCCCCCACCTAGTTGTTGACATAGCTGAGGTGAAGGTGAAGTGCGATGGGCAGCTGAAGGAGTTGGAGGAGCTTAGGGCTAGACCCATGCTTTTGGGTGCATGCATGCTTTGTCCTACCTTGAGGAGTGAGCTTGAGTAGGTGAGAGCTGACCTTGAGGTGGTTTCAGCACCCCCTGCAAAATGTGAGAATTGTCTCACTTTGAAGTTATTGTTGGTGGAGAAGGATGCCACGATTAAGAAGTTAGAGAAGTCTACTCCCTCCATTCCCTCTTTAGACTGTGACACTTGCGCTACCCAGACTTTAGTACTGGAAGAACTGAGAGAGGAGAAATTGATCATTAAAGAGGACAACTATAAGTTGAGAGAGGTGCTGAGCTGGATGTATGCCAGGGAACCTTAGCTTATGATGATCATAGAGGTAATCAAGTGTGGTGAGGGTGACACTAGTGGACTTGGTTTGGGTGAGAATAGTTCGGGTGACAAGAAGAGTGCCCCAATCAAGCTTGACACTGCCTCTCCCCAGTCTGGTCCTACCATTGATGGGGTTTACCATGAGCCTCCCAAGGCTGCCCCAAGGAAATCATACTGGACACCCAAGCCACCACAAGCCAAGCAGGACAAGATTGTAGAAGAAGTACTTAAGCCTTCTGGCAAGAAGAAAGTCTAGCAGCCAGCACCACCTAAGGCTTCACCACCACTCTAGAAGGCTAAGGTTTAGCCCCAGCTATGCCCAGGAGACCTATGTACCACTGTGAGTTTTGCCAGCAGAATGGTCACTTGGAGGAGTTTTGCTTTAGGAGGAAGCAGGTTGAGAGGTAGGAGAGAGCCTAGGGGAACCAAGATCAGTTCTACCAAAGTTTAGGCAGGATCTTTCCCATCGCGGTGAGATAAGAGACCGCTTTGCTCGTTGTGAGAGAGGAGGCGGCTTTCAAGCCCATGCGCCTAGTGGTGAGAGACGCTTTGCCAGCCGAGCTCCTAGTCGTTTTCAGCGCAGCTATGGACCTCATGACCGAGGCTTTGATAGAGGGCTCGTGACTTCATGCTGTGGAGGACGTGTGTCCCCAGTTCATCGTGATGCTTACTTTGACTGTGTTTATCACACCTCTGAGCAGATGGCTCAGCATTGGTTCAACAATTTTACTAACCCCAGTGCCGGACCGTTTGCTCACTCTCACTTTCCATGATTTTGCAGGATCGAGGCCTAGAGGACATATGGATCATGGACTTTGACTACTCTAGGCACATGACGGGGCACTGCATATGTCAAGGTAAAATGTTGGGTGTTGGTGGTGTTTTGCTTTCTGCCAAGCTTTCCATGACAGAAGTTGCTTTGGTGAGGAGTTTAGGGTTCAATTTGGTTTCTGTCTCGCAACTTCTCACAGAAGGGTTTGAGGTTCGCTTTAAGGAGGGTTCTTCTTGTGTGCTTGATGCTAAGGAAAACCTTGTTTGTCCGATTTTGCCCTATGGGCAAGCTTTTAAGGTTAACCTTGCATCTATTTCTAGCCCTCCTTGGTGTTTGGTAGCTGGTCCTTCTGTTGATATCTGGAAGTGGCATTGGAGGCTAGGCCATTTGAGTTTTGATCTGCTAGCCTGGTTGAGCTCGATGGGTCTGATCCGAGGATTGCCCAATTTGAAAGCAGAAAAGGACTTAGTGTGCCACCCTTGTTGTAACACCCTAGTTTTAATTTCAGTACTTCATAATAAAAATCAAACAATTTATTTAATTTTTTTTCTCTAAGGCTTATGTGCTTAGTTTGCATTTATCATGATTTATTTAAATTAAAAGATGCATGAAAGCAACCATAGGTTTAACCCTTTTTGTGCATACATGCTGGTGCATTATTTTATTGTTTGTATGAATTAAGGGTTCATATTCAAATTTATTTGAATATGTAGATCATTTGCCTTCTTATTCAAAAGAATTCAAAAGAGAAAAGAAAAAAAAAGAAGAAATGAAGAGGCAGCCAGGCCAACCGGCCCAGCCAACAACCCAAACCAGCCCGCCTCCCTCACCCACCTGGGCCGCAAGCCAGCCCAAGTAGCGGCCCAACCGCATCTTCCCCTCCTCTCTTTCTCGCGCGCCACTGAAGGGTGGGTCGCGCCCTTACCCTCACTGCCAGGCCGGCCCCATCTATCAGCCGCTTCTTCCTCCTCTCGCCGCAAACCCTGCGCGCCCCCTTTCACTCTGCTCGGCCACGTCGGCGCCCGAGGGTGAGGAACCTACCGAATCCGAGCCCCATTTCTCCTGCCATAATCGTCCCGCAATCAATCTCCCCTTTTCTCGCGCCGGTTTCCCCTTCTTCCTCCCCTTCCTTCACTGCCATGACGAGCTCTAAAGCCGCCGGACTCCACTCCTACGCCCGCGTCGTTACGACTCACCCGAGCCCTATAAAACCCAACCCCGAGCTTCGCACTCTCCTCCTTTTGCCTCTACGCCACTACAATTTCACTCCCTTGCGCCACCAAGAGCTCAATCCGCCACCGGACTTCACCCACGGTAAGCCGCGTCACCGCAAAATTCATCGCCGTTGGACTGCCCCCGACCCTCATCTTTTCGTTTCCTTCTTCGCAGGACCGCCGCGAAGGTGTTCCGCGGGTTTTGGGTGTGGGAACGCCGCTCCTCTACCCTTGTCCGCGAGCGCCAACCATCTTCGCCCACCGGTCCTCGTCGCAAGCTCACTCCACCGCCTCCCCGACGTCCACATCACCTCGGTGAGCTTCGCCGTTGTCCTCTCTCTCTCCCGAGCTAGCCCTAGGGCGGCGGGAGCACCCCTAGGTCTCAGCGTACGCGCAACCGGCGAGCTGCCGCCGCGCGGGCCGAACACCGCCGTGGAGTTTGGTCACCGCCGTTGCCCCTGTGCCCCTTGCCTCTGCAACCGTCAGATCCATCGCCAACGACCACGATTAAGACATCCCGTACCCCTTTGCGGGCCAATCACAGAGTGACACGTCGCCCCCACTTAACCCAGTCAGCGTCGGGTCTGCCTGTCAGCAGTGACGTGGCCGCCACCTCACCGTACGCGTCAGCGCAGACCCGGTCAACTGTGATGCCCTAGGCATCTCAAGTGTATTAAACTTATATCATTAGCATAATGACATCTTCCCAAAGGCATTTTATCTTGAGAGCATGCCTAAGTTAAGTCAATTGAGCAACTAAACTCAGTTTACAGAAAAGCTGTGTTTGTATTGCGGGTATAACTTTAATACAGTTGTGAATTTTATAAAACTTTACATACCAAACTTGTAGGCAATTCCATAAGGAATGACTTTGATATTTTGTGTCATGGAATGCATGGATGTTGAAACCTAGTTTCGGGTCATTTTATGTGAAAATATGATTTCTACCAAATTCAGTCCTGTTTGGTAAATTCAAAATTTTGTGAAACAAAATTCAAAATCTTGCCATGACATGAATACTAAAGTTGTAGTTCATGAGATTCTATGCAACATTGGTATATTTCACCTTTCATGAAAGTGCACCTAAAATGGACTTCTATAATTTCCAAGTTGGGGGTTTCAAATGGTCAAACAGGAGTCAGCAAGTTAATTACAAATTTAAATCACTTTATACTTGGAATCTGGTATAGGTCCTTTTGGAAAAGTTGTAGATTTCAAAAAGTACAACATTTCATTCAATTGGGTCTTTTTCAAATTCGGCTCCTAAGTCAGTCAAATTGGCAAACTTCAGAAACCTGATCAGCTGGTCAAAGGGGTTTTCCTTTTTCCGATTTTCTTTTCTTTTTCCGTCTCTATGCCAAGTGGGACCCACTCGTCAGGCCGCCCGCGCTAGCGCGCGGGTGGATTCCACCGGCCCCCTGCTCCGTGCACCCGGTCCATGCGTTTTGTTCTTCATTTCCGGCCTTGGCCCCACCTGTCAGAATCACCGGTCCATGGACCCAGTTCACCCGCGCACCTCCCTCTACTCTCCCCGCCCGGGCACGCCCACGCGGCGCCGGCCGCTGAGCGCCGTGGCCCCGCGCCGGCCTCCCCGGCCGTCGCGGCCACGCGCCGCTGCCGCGCGCGGGCAGCGCGCACGGCGCGCCACCAAGGCGAGGGCGAGGCCGACCCCTTTTTCCCGAACCCTCCTTCACGCGCTCGGCCTCTCCGTCTCTTTTCCCGTTCGACCTCGCGCTAGTTCACGCCGCCATTGACGGCGAGCTCCGAGCTCGAGCTCGCGCCGCTCCCTCCGTCGCTCCCCGTGCCTCCCCACCTACTCCGCGACCTTCGCCTCACTCCCGCGCACCTCACGCCCTAGACCTCGTCGCCGTTCCCCGCCTGGACGTCGAGGTTCGACCTCGCCTCGACCTCGCGCCGCGCCGGTTCACCCTCGGTTCATCTCCGCCGCCCGCCTCGTCCACGCCGTCTCCGCCGTCACTGCCACCCCAAGGTAGAAGCCCCGCACGGGGAACACCTTCCCCAACCCGTGTCGCGGCCGCGGCGAGCCCCGGCTCGCCGGCGCGCGAGCGCCCTCCCGCGCGGCCGCGGCCGTCGCGAGGAAGAAGAAGGGGGCCGGGCAAATTTCAGATCCGGCCCCTGCTTTTCCCCTTATTTGCGAATCAGTCCACCGCGCTGTACGCTGAGTCTTGTAAATCTTGCGTACTAGCCCCTGGGGTTCCGAAATAATCACAATCTAGCCCCTGGTTCTGTTGATTTTCATTTCAAATTGATTATTTCAATAGAAACCTTTGAAAAATCCTAGAAAATTCAATAAAAATCAGAAAAATATCAAATCAGTTGCATTGGAATCCTTTTGAATAGATCTGTCTAGGAAATATGATGGTTGAATAGGAAAAGACAGTTTTGCCCCTGTTTTTGTGCAAGCATGAAAAACCTTGATAAATAGGAAATATGGGTAAAATGACCTCCAAAAATTGTGAAATTTGGGCAGAGGCCTTATTATTCTGTGTAGGCTCTGTATAAATTTTGGTAGCTCAAATGTTCACTGTTAATTACCATTTTGCCCCTACATGTGATTTTAGCATAGAAATAAATGAGGAAATAATAGTATATAGAAGTTATGCTCTAAATGGTTTTACACATTTTATTTGTGCTCCCTGTAGTATAAAGAGCTCACTGTTAAAATGGGGTAACATGCATGTCAAGAATAGTTAGTGTTTTGAAATTGATAAACTCATGCATGTTTAAATTCAATAAATAGAAAATGTGGGTTAAACAAAAGTCAAAACTTCTGAATTTGGGGCAGCAACATTGCTAAGCTTAGTATAAGAATTTGATAGCTTCAATGCTTGCTGTATATTTGCTATTTTACCCTTGCCTAGTAGTTAAGCATATAGTGAATCATGAAAAAGAGTTCTAGATGATAGTAGACACCGGTCTTTCCGCATAAATCGATGCTATTCAGTCACACACCCCCACGTTGTTTTATGTGACAAGCTAAGCTATCTTAGGTGATGGCTTGTACGATTTCTTAAAGTTAAACAAGCTTTATCACGAAAATACATAATACTATTCCATAACCCTTGATTTCTTGCATTGCACTAATACATGCTCCAATTGCATCATGTCATGCATATAGATTCTGCGAACGAAGAACCACCGCCGAACCAACCCGTCGCGGAGGAGCCCGAGGAAGAACTGCACCCAGAGCCAGAGGACCAACAACAAGAGCCCGACTTCGCTCAGGAGGCAGCTACTGACTCTAACGAGGAAGGTAGGCAGGACCATACTCAACCCAGCAAACAAATTATACTTGATGATTACGCATATGCATTAGGAGTTGCTTGGAACCAATTGCATTAGACTCCTTGGCCACCCTGGCCCTAGCACCTATACATAGAGTTCGCAGGATGAGTATGCCTAGAAATTACTAGGTACGAGTACACACGAGTGTGTGGACTCGTCACGTAGGTGTTTTTCAAAGTTACAAAAGCTTACAGTTATATCATTTATTACTGTTGCTCATGAATTAAATGGAGATCGGGCGGAGATTTATTTCAGTATATGCATTTCATAAGGTTGCACTTTGGACTCCGCCCGAGTCGCATAAGGCCCGTTCGCTGTTTGCCTATTGGTCGGCATAACATTGCTAGAGTGCTTAACCGGGAAATGGGACCGGTGAAGTCTTACCTGGGTTTGTCCGAAGTTTTCGAGGCTTCGCTCATCCACTTGCTGGAGGCCGATGGGCCCGGGGGCGCTTGTACTCGAGGGAGGGCTGACCCGGTGCGGCCGTGGTATCGCTCCTAAGGGAGGGCTGACCCGGTGCGGCCGTGGTATCGCTCCTGAGGGGGCACAACCCGGGGGTTAGGTGAGGGCGCTTTGAATCTTGGGACAAGACAGGTTAAGATTGGGGCTATATGTGGGAACGCGGTGGCTAGTAAGCATATACCCCTGGCATGATAGTTATTCCCGGGAATTAAAATCGATTCGAATCGCTGATGCCCACCAGGTGTGGGAATGCCAATGCCTTTGACGTTCAACGTAGTAATTACTTAAACTCTCGGTATTTTAATACGCATGGTTTTTGAAATACTACATGTTTGAACTGAGTTGTTATCTTACTGCAATTTACTATTATGTTGGTAATTATACAGACAATGAAAACTTGCTGTTTATGTTATATATGTTACTGTTAAAAACTAAAGGCTAAGGATCCACTTGTTAGTAAGCTGCTTCGCGTCAGCCGTAAGCCAAATCCATTAAGACCTACTGAGTAATTAGTACTCAGGGTTTTGCCCCCATATTTTGAGCGCAGGAATGGAATTCATGGTGTGCACTTGTGTTGGGGGCGGAGCGTGTCCTCATTTAGGATGAGATGACATGAGTGGCACGAGGGCAACATCGGCGGGCTCGATGTTGTTACCTCTAGTGCAAATCTTTTGGTGGTATCATGGTGACCTATAAACTTATATTTCCGCTGCGAGAAACATTCGAACTTGCTACCTTATAACTTTATGTTGGACTTGTATTTTATGTAAAAACTGGTTTGTAACTAAGTCTAACTTTATGCTATTCAACTGCCTGTGATGATGTTTCTGTTGTGGCTCCATCGTTAGTCAGATGTGTATGATGTCGGTTCCTCTGGGAAAAGGTAATATCGGGAGTCGAATGACTCTCGATGGACGACCGGGTTTAGTTCGGTCTAATCGCACTGCAAGCCTGAGGTGGCAGGTGTGCTTAGCCCGGATTAAATCGGCGGTTCCGCCACAGCTGGTATCAGAGCCGATCATACACAGACAACAGACATATCATCCAGTTTTGATTTACAAACCTATTTTCGAAAACCCTTTTCGGAGTATTTGAAAAATGAGAGTATCGATATGCCCATATTAAGGATGTTAGTGAAATACCAGGTGACATCGCTAACATTCTGACCTAGATAGAACTCATATGCATGTTCGGCGCTTTGGGAAGCAACATTTCGGCCATAGCTATCCCCAGTACTGGCGGAGCGCTATTGGGATTTGCGGACTGTTGCGAACACTGCATTCATGCTGATAGGGCAGAACTCTTTAAGGGGGGTGGTCACGCCATTGGAGTGTTTCGTGACCACTTCTCCTTGAAGCAAAAATTATAGCTAGATCTTGTTGGCCACCGTTTCTCTCCCCAGTAATTCCCCAGTACTGGAGGAACACTGGGTGTGTTGGAAGAAATGGCGCCACTACGTCGTCCACCAGACGTAGCTTAAAGAAATTCGTGGATGCCACTTTTAGGGTTAGAGTGGTAATGTTTGGTAATGGTGATGATGTTGATCTGAGCATGCATTTTTCTGCAGGTACACTAACCACGTGCGAAATTAAGAACGAGTAGAGAACGACTAGTTGCAGTAGGGAGTGCCGTGCATATATGTCACCGGATACTCGCTAGATATATAAATTATACATAAGGTGTGTAATGTGAGATCGAATAGGACGAGTCATGCATCATGTTTACTTTCATTATTCATACTTGGGGGATTATTGTTAAAAGTCAAATAAGTAAAATGAAAGATTCAAAGATGTTTTCTGCACACATCACCCACTTAACCGTTGAAATTATATGCAGCCTATGCCTATCACTGATTAAAGTCTCTATTTAAAAACAGATGGCCAGGACCAAGCAAACCGCCCGCAAAGCCACCAGTGCGAGGGGACTCTGCGTACAGGAGAGAAGAGCTGCTCCCCTTCCACCAGTAACCCACACCCCTCCTCAGCTTGAGAATGGGATGGTTCACACCCGTTGCCGTGAGGAGAACGGCCTTGCGCAGATCCTTTGTCGGGCTCTGCGTGAGATGAGGCGCAGACCGTGCCCCTTCTTCTCCGTGCAGACCGTGCACGCGGAGGGACACTGCATGGCCAGTGTTGTCCTTCCTTCGAGCCACACCGCGGTCCGGCCGACGATCACCGTCTACGGGGCCAATGAGGAGGACGCTTACGACAAGGTCACCTTAGCAGCTGTGGCGGAACCGCCGATTTAATCCGGGCTAAGCACACCTGCCACCTCTGGCTTGCGGTGCGATTAGACCGAACTAAACCCGGTCGTCCGTCGAGAGTCATTCGACTCCCGATATTACCTTTCCCAGAGGAACCGACATCATACACATCTGACTCACGATGGAGCCACAACAGATACATCATCACAGGCAGTTGAATAGTAGAAAGTTAAACTTAGTTACAAGCCAGTTTTTACATAAAACACAAGTCCAACATAAAGTTATAAAATAGCAAGTTTGAAAATTTCTCGCAGCGGAAAATATAAGTTTAGATCACCATGTTGTCACCAAAAGTTTTGCATTGGAGGTACAACATCGAGCCCACCGATGTTGTCCTCGTGCCACTTAGTCACTTCATCCTACATGAGGGCATGCCCCACCTCCAACACAGGTGCACACCATGAATTCCATACCTGCGCTCAAAATGTGGGGGCAAACCCTGAGTACTAATTACTCAGTAGGTCTTAATGGATTTTTGCTTACGGCTGACGCGAAGCAGCTTACTAACAAGTAGATCCTTAGCTTTTAGTTTTTAACAGCAACTTAATTAACATAAGTAACAAGTTTCACTGTCTCTATGATTGCCAACATAGTAGTAAGTCTTTGCAAGATAACAACTCAGCTCAAACATGTAGTATTCCAAAAACCATGAGTATTAAGGTACCGGAAGTTTAAGTAGTTACTACGTGCCCGACAGTGATATTGGCATTCCCACACCTGGTGGGCATCAGCGATTCGAATCGATTTTTAATTCCCGGGAATAACTATCATGCCAGGGGTATATGCTTACTAGCCATCGCGTTCCCACATATAGCCCCAATCTTAACCTGCCTCGTCCCAAGTTCGATTCACTCCCGCCTAGCCCCCGGGTTGTGCCCCCATGACGAGCCTGCCGACATCTCGGTCTCCCCGTCATGAGTACCAAGCTCCCCCGGGCCACCTTCCTCTCAACCAGCGGGTAGGAACGTGTCTCTGTGCTTCGGACGAGCCCAGGAAAGACTTTTCCGGTCCCATTCCCCGGATAAGCACTTTAGCAATGTTATGCCGATCAGCAGACGAACAGCGGACGGGCCTTAAACGACTCGGGCGGAGTCCGGGTGCGACATCATGAAAACGTAAATATTGAAATAAATCTCCGCCCGGTCTCCTTTTAATTTCATGAGCAATAATAAACAATGATATGACTGTAAGCTTTTGTAACTTTGAAAACACCTACGTGACGAGTACACACACTCGTGTCTACACGTACCTAGAAATTTCTAGGCATACTCGCCCTACGAACTCTATGTATAGGTGCTAGGGCCAGGGCGGCCATGAAGTCTAATGCAATTGGTTCCAAACAACTCCTAATGCATATGCGTAATCATCAAGTATAATTTATTTGCTGGGTAGAGTATGATCCTGCCTACCTTCTTCGCTAGGGTCAGTAGCTTCCTCCGGAGCGTAGTCGGGTTCCTGCTGCTGGTCCTCTGACTCTGGGTGCAGTTCCTCTTCCGGCTCCGTCACGATCGGTTGGTCCGATGGTGGTTCTTCGTTCGCGGAATCTATATGCATACCAGGATGCAAAAGGAGTATGTATTACTGTAATGCTTCTTCGCGATGCAGATGTAGATGCGATGCGGTGAACCATGATGTATGGAAAAGAGTTACGCATATTGAGGCGAAAGTTGTTTCGCACTAAGAAATCGTACAAGCCATCATCTACGACAGCTTAGCTTGTCACATAAAATAACGTGGTGTGTGACTGAGTTGCATCGATTTATGCGAGAAGACCGATGTCTACTACCATCTAGAACTCTTTTATGCCATAAGGAGCACAATAAACTAGGTATAACCATTTAGAACCTAATTTTTATATAAACAACATTTCTTCATTTATTTTCCATGCTAAAAACACATGTAGGGGCAAAATGGTAATTAGCAGTGGTCATTTGAGCTACCAAAATTTTCATAGAGCCTACACAGAATATAAAGGTCTCTGCCCAAATTTCACAATTTTTGGAGTTCATTTTAGCCATATTTTCTATTTATCAAGGTTTTTCATGCTTGCACAAAAACAGGGGCAAAACTGTCTTTTCCTACTCAACCATCATACCCATTCTGTAGATCTATTTATTAGGAACAAAATGCAACAAAGTTTGCTATTTTTGGATTTTTATACACTTTACTATGATTTTTCAAAGTTTCAGCCTTTTTTAAAAGCATTTTAATCGAAATTAAACAGATCCAGGACCTATCTGTAAATATCTATAGCTTCTGAGGGTTCCTGTGCAAGATTTACAAGACTCAGTGTACAGTGCTCGGTATGGAAACGTAAAACTGTTAAAACCGAAGGGCGATAGCGCAAAATGTGCGTCTTCCTCCTCCCGTCGTCTTCCTCCTCGCGACGGGAGGGGGAGCTCCGGCGGCGCGCGGTCAATCCCGGCCCTGCGGGGCTCGGGAGCTCGCCGCGGAGTGCCGGGGAGAGAGAGGAGAAGACGGGGAGCTTTACCCACTACCTCAGACGGCGGGGGAGATCGCGGGGAGGGTCGGCGACGAGTGCCCCTGGCCGGCGAGGTCCGGCGGTGCAATACGCCGAAGTGGGAGGGTCTCGGGCGACGCGGTCTAGACGGAAAGGTAGAGTCGAGGGCGGCGAAGCTCGGCGCGGTGACGGTTGAGCTCGGGAGTGGGCGGAGATGGCTGGGGGCGAGCTCGCGGTATTCCAGCAATGGCGAGCGCGCGAGAATGAAGGAGAAGAAAACCAGAGAGCGCGGGCGTGGGGAGGAGGGCTCGAGAAATAGGCTCGGCCTCGCCCTCGCCCCGGTGGCGCGTCGCGCGCGCGCTGTCCACGCGCGGCAGTGGCGCGTGGCCGCGGCGGCCGGGACGGCCGGCGCGTGGCCACGGCCGCTCGGCGCGCAGCGCCGCGTGGGCGCGCGCGGGCGGGGAGAGAAAAGAGAGGCGCGTGGGTGGACCCGGTCTGTGGACCACGGTAGCTGACAGGTGGGGCCAATCCCAGAATTTGTGAGTACGGTGTATAGACTCAGTGCATCGAGCGAGGGAGCGGGTCCGTGCGCTGGCGCGGGCGGGGCTGACAGGTGGGTCCCGCCTGTCATACAGACGAGAAAATAAAAGAAAAACGTAAAAAGATAAACCCCCTTTGACCAGCTGATTAGGTTTCTGAAATTTGCAAATTTGACCAATTTAGGAGCCGAATTTGAAAAAGACCCAATTGAATGAAATGTTGTACATTTTGAAATCTACAACTTTGTCAAAAGGACCTATACCAGATTCCAAATACAAAATGATTTAAATTTGAAAAACTCTTGCTGACTCCTGTTTGACCAATTAAAACCCCCAACTTGGAAATTATAAAAGTCCATTTTAGGTGCATTTTCATGAAAGGTGAACTATACCAAAGTTGCATAGAATCTCATGATCTACAACTTTGGTATTCATGACATGGCAAGATTTTGAATTTTGTTTCACAAAATTTTGAATTTACCAAACAGGGCTGAATTTGGCAAAATCACATTTTCATATAAAATGACCCAAAACTTGATTTCAACATTCATGCATGCCAAAGCACAAAATACCAAAGTCATTCCTTATGGAATTACCTACAAGTTTGGTATGTAAGGTTTTATGAAAAACACAATGGCCTTAAGGTTATATGCACAATACAAACACAGCTTTTTCTGAAAACTAGGTTTAGTTGCTCAATTGACCTAGTTTATGCATGCTTTTCAAGATAAAAGGCCTTGGAAAAGATGTCATTATGCTAATGATTTTAGTGCAAAGCATTTGAGATGCCTAGGGCATCACAACCCACCCCCCTTAAAGAAATCTCGTCCCGAGATTTTTGAAGTGTCGTGGGTGGTTAGACTGGTTGTAGTTAGTGTTGGGTGTACGTATTGAGTTTAGACCCAGAAGCTAAGCTGTTATAACGTACCGAGTTGAGGTGGACGGCAGAAAACCAGGGTACTTAGTGTGTAGGTATTCTTCTTGCTCCCAAGTGGCTTCTTCTTCGGAGTGATTACTCCATTGAACTTTGTAGAAGTTAATTGTTTTCCGACGGGTTGATCTTTGCTTCTGATCGAGAATTTTTATGGGATGTTCTTCATATGTGAGATCTGGTTCAATCTGAACTTGAGAGGTATCTACCACTTTCTCGGGTACCCTTAAGCACTTCTTTAGTTGTGAGACATGAAACACATCATGAACTGCAGCCAGATGTGGTGGTAGTTCTAACCGATAAGCGACGGCTCCGCACTTTTCAATGATCTTGAATGGACCGACGTACCTTGGTGCTAACTTTCCTTTCACCCCAAACCGTTGTACCCCTTTCATCGGAGATACTTTGAGATACACATGATCTCCTTCATCAAAGACTAGTGGCCTCCTCCTTTTATCCGAGTAACTTTTCTGTCTGGACTGTGCTCTTTTGAGATGGTGGTGTATGAGTTTCACTTGTTCTTCGGCTTCTACCACTAAATCAGGGCCAAAGGTAACACGCTCTCCTGGTTCAGACCAGTTTAGTGGTGTTCTACATCTCCTACCATAAAGAGCCTCGAAAGGAGCCATTTCTAAGCTCTTTTGGTAGCTGTTGTTATAAGCGAATTCCGCCAGGGGAAGGCATTCATCCCACTTGGTGGAATATGTCAGTGCACAAGCCCTTAACATATCTTCTAGAATTTGATTCACCCGTTCTACTTGACCACTGGTTTGAGGGTGATATGCCGAACTTCGAATCACAGTGGTTCCGAGAGCAGATTGCAAATGCTCCCAAAAGCGGGACACAAATATCGAACCTCGATCGGAAGTGATGGTCTTGGGTACCCCATGTAGAGAAATAACTCGTGCAATATATAGCTCTGCATAGGTGGCGGCAGTATAATGAGTCTTGACGGGTAAGAAGTGTGCCGACTTGGTGAGCCGATCGACAATTACCCATATGGAATCATATCCTTTTTGGGTACGAGGCAAACCCACCACAAAATCCATGTGTATATCCTCCCATTTCCATGCTGGAATATCCAGTGGCTGAAGCATTCCAGCGGATTTTAAGTGATCAGCTTTTACTTTCTTGCACACGTCGCACTCAGACACATACTTGGCGATTTCTCGTTTCATACGGGTCCACCAAAACTTTTGCTTCAAGTCTTGGTACATCTTATTGCTGCCTGGATGTATCGTGAGTATTGACGTGTGCGCTTCGTCCAGTATCTTCTTTCTCAACTCCATGTCCTTGGGTACCACTAGGCGATTCTTGAACCACAGGACGCCTTGGTCATCAAGCGTGAAACATGCCTTCTTCTCTTCGCTAATACCTTCACGGATATGTGCCATACCCTTATCTTGCTTCTGAGCTTCTATGACTTGTGCCTTGATTGTGGGCTCAATAATGATACTATAGAGTTCTGCAGGCTGTCCTGGAGGTGTTTCAATGTCACTCATTTCACAGCAGATTACTCTTGCTGTAGGTCGGACCTCTATCACATTGCAATGAGCTTTTCGGCTTAGTGCATCTGCTACCACATTGGCCTTGCCTGGGTGGTAGTGTATCTCCAGATCATAATCTTTTATCAACTCTAACCATCGCCTCTGCCTCATATTGATTTCGGGTTGGGTGAAAATATATTTGAGACTCTTATGGTCAGTGTAGATGTGACATGTGTTGCCTAACAGATAGTGTCTCCATATTTTTAGTGCATGAACGACGGCAGCCAACTCAAGGTCATGTGTTGGGTAGTTGGCTTCATGTTTCCTCAGTTGGCGGGAGGCATAAGCAATTACTCTTCCTTCTTGCATCAAGACACAACCAAGTCCATTACCGGAGGCATCACAGTACACCTCAAAAGGCTTGGTAATATCTGGTTGAGCTAGCACTGGTGCTGAGGTTAACAATTTCTTCAAAGTTTGGAAAGCTTCTTCACATTTCGGATTCCAAATGAACTTGGCATTTTTCTTGGTCAAAGAGGTCATAGGTTTTGCAATTTTGGAGAAATCTTTGATAAAGCGGCGGTAGTAGCCCGCTAAACCAAGAAAACTCCGGATTTCAGTCACAGTCTCTGGTTGTTTCCAATTTAGCACATCTTCTACTTTGTTAGGGTCAACTGCAACTCCCTTTTCAGATAACACATGGCCCAAAAAACTCACTTCTTTCAGCCAGAATGCACACTTGCTAAACTTGGCATAAAGCTTATGTTCTCTGAGCCGAGTGAGCACGACCCTCAAATGTTCTTCATGTTCTTTTTCATTTTTGGAGTAGATTAGTATGTCATCTATGAATACCACCACGAACTTATCGAGTTCATTCATGAACACCGAGTTCATCATATACATGAAGAAAGCCGGTGCGTTGGTTAACCCAAATGACATGACCAAATACTCATATAAACCATATCTGGTAGAGAATGCTGTCTTGGGTACGTCCTCTTCTCTAATCTTCATCTGATAGTAGCCAGACCTTAGGTCAATTTTAGAAAAGACCTTAGCCCCAGCTAACTGATCAAATAGAATGTCGATGTGTGGCAGTGGGTATTTGTTTTTGACGGTCACTGCATTTAGTGGCCGATAGTCAACGCACAATCTTTTCCCACCATGATCCTTTTTCTCAACAAAGAGAGCTGGACAACCCCACGGTGATGAACTAGGCCTAATGAACCCTTTGTCTAATTGTTCTTGTAGCTGTACTTTCAATTCCTTCAAATCATCAGGTGGCATCCTGTATGGTCTTTTTGACATAGGTGCCGTACCTGGAACGAGCTCAATGACAAATTCTACATCCCGTTTTGGTGGTAGTCCCGGAAGTTCTTCTGGAAATACGTCCGGGAATTCACACACTACTGGTATCTTTTTAACCTCTTGTAGTTCAGTCGCATTGACCGTGGGGGTCATGTGTTTTTGGTTTGGCAGGTGTATCTGTATAGCCTTACCACTTACGCCTGACTTTAATTGTATTGTCCTGCTGCTAACATCCAGGACTGCATCATGTTCTTTCATCCAATTCATACCTAAAATAATATCAATCCCCTGGTGTGGTAGTACCACGGGGTTGATGATAAAATTTTCTGTGCCAATGCTCAGCTTAAGCTGTCTAACCCCCAAACTGGTTTCAATAGGTGATCCCGGTGCTGTAATTTGATAATTTTCTTTCAACTTGTACATTTTTATCCCATGCCTCAATGCATATGTTTTACTGATAAAAGTATGTGTGGCCCCAGAATCAAATAACACGACGGTCGGTTGACCGTTGATTATGAACGTACCAGCAAGCACCGGTTCTCCGGCGGAAATCTGATCCATGTGCACATAGTGCACGCGACCCATCTTGGGCATGGGTCCCTTCGGCTTGCTCTGTTGACTTCCACCAGCTGGGGTAGGACCCTGTATCTTACGGGGTGCCCTACAGTCACGACTGAAGTGACCTATTTTGCCACAATTGAAGCATGGAGCACCCGGCCCTGGGACGATGGGAGCACGGGGAGCTGACAACTGTGCGGGTGCTCGATAGATGGGGTACTGTTGTGGCGGTGCTGCCCGATGAATCCACCTTGGTTGGTTGGGTCGGACCACATAGCGAGACTGCTGAAAATTTTGCTGTTGAGGTTTGTATGCGGTCTTCTGCTTCTGTGAAGGGCCAGTCACTGAGGTGTTGGCTATCCTTTTGCGCTTCTGATCCTCATTAGCAGCACGGAGACGATTCTCCATGTCGAGAGCAGTGTCTACCAGTTCAGTGAAGCTCTGGTAACGCCGTGCCAAGTGAGTCCGGAGGGTAGGGTCAAGGCCCTCTAGGAGTCTCTCGGCCCGTTCCGGCTCAGTAGCAACATCTCTCAGAGCATACTGTGAGAGGTGGATAAAGGTCTGCACATATTGCATCACGGTCCGGTTGCCCTGCTTGAGGTCTCGGAATTCGCGACGCTTTTGCTCCATCAAACTTGCCGGGATGTAGTGAGCCCGGAAAGCTTGTCGGAACTCCTCCCATGTGGGCTCATGGCCCTCTTCCTGCATGGCGAGGAAAGTGGCGTACCACGCTCCCGCAGGCCCATGAAGAAGCTGAGCAGCAAATCGAGCCTTCTCTCGCTCATTGATCCCTGGCAGAAGGGTAAACTTGGACTGGACAGTGCGAAGCCAGTCGTCTGCCGCCAGTGGCTCTGGGCATTTAGTGAAGACCGGGGGTCGCAGCCCCTCGAAGTCCTGGTAAGTAATGCCACGTGGCCTGTACTCCCGCGGTTGTTGTTGCCCACGGACTTGACGGTCTTCTGCTAATAACCTAATCAGCTCAGCTTGTTGGACCACCAAAGTGGCCAGCTCCGGCGGGGGTGGAGCGCCTTGCGCTGACTGCCCTGATGACTGCCCCGTGCGAGTGTTCACCATCTGCAAAATGGAATCATATGGGTTCAGCCCAATAGCCCATGTGCAGAAATACGGTGACAGCAAGATCATAGGACTATAGGCAATTTGTGAGCACAGGTAAACTTGTAACAAAGCAGTTAGGCTTTATCTCTCAAGGCCAAGCTTAACGACATCGCATCATTCGCATCATTCATGCGCACTCAACAGTTACTGCAACCATACTTATAGAGTCTTAATAAACTAAAGGTTTACTTAGTACACACATGGGCCATCTCATCCATCACCTCGGAACACTAACTTAAGGTTCTACATTAGGTTACATGACGTACATAAGTGAGTTCTCTCGACCTCACCACTGTTTAGTATAGTCATGGCAAACTGCACGGAGCGATATAGTACAAAACATCGCTCACAACGTGCACCATCTACAAAAAGCTTCTCCACACAGTGCCATTGCCAAACTCTCTAACGCCCGTTACGCGCGTCAGACACCATGCTGCCCTCATCCTCCACCACAGGGGCAACTGAAGGATCCAGCTCGTACTGCGCTAGGCGCTGCTGTGCCTCAGCCAACTCTGCCTCCAGCTCCTCAATACGGTCCTGTGCATACATGTGCTGGTCACGGTAGTGGGCGACACGATCCTCGGCACGGAGATACATCCCGTGTACACTGTGAGCAAACTGCATGGTCGCAGCATAGGGCCTGGTGTCAATCCGCTCCTCCAGCATGTTGTGACGACGGAGCCACTCGTCGTCGTAACCGTCGGTGGGGAGGTAGCGCAGCACTGACATCCCTGCTGCACCCGAAGAACTGAGTGAGGTGATGGCTGCTAGGGTGACCTTGTCGTAAGCGTCCTCCTCATTGGCCCCGTAGACGGTGAGCGTCTGCCGGACCGCGGTGTGGCTCGAAGGAAGGACGACACTGGCCATGCAGTGTCCCTCCGCGTGCACTGTCTGCACTGAGAAGAAAGGGCACGGCCTGCGCCTCATCTCACGCAGAGCCCGACAAAGGATCTGCGCAAGGCCGTTCTCCTCACGGCAACGGGTGTGAACCATCCCATTCTCAAGCTGAGGAGGGGTGTGGGTCACTGGTGGGAGGGGAGCAGCCCTTCCCTCCTGTATGCGGAGTCCCCTCGCACTGGTGGCCTTACGAGCGGTTTGCTTGGTCCTGGCCATCTGTTTTTAAAAGAGATTTTTAATCAGTGATAAGCATAGGTTGCATATAAGTTTAACGGTTAAGTGGGTGATGGATGCGGAAAACATCATTGGACTTTCCTTTTACTTATTTGTCTTTTAGCGATAAACCCCCCAAGTATGAACCGATAAGAATAAACATGATGCATGACTCGTCCTATCCGTTCTCGCATCACACACCTTATGTATAATGTATATATCTAACGAGTATCCGGTGACATATATGCACGGCACTCTCTAATGCAACTAGTCGTTCTCTATTCGTTCTTAAATTCGCACGTGGTTAGTGTACCTGCAGAAAAATGCATGCTCATATCATCATCATTACCATGACCAATCATTACCACTCTAACTCTAGAAGTGGTACCCACGAATTTCTTTAAGCTACGTCTGGTGGACGACGTAGTGGCGCCATTTCTCCCAACACACCCAGTCTTCCTCCAGTACTGGGGAATTGCTGGGGAGAGAAACGGTGGCCAACAAGATCTAGCTATAATTTTGGTTGAAGGAAAAGTGATCACGAAACACTCCAATGGCGTGACCACCCCCCTTAAAAGTTCTGCCCTATCAGCATGAATGCAGGGTTCGCAACAGTCCGCAAAGCCCAATAGCGCTCCGCCAGTACTGGGGATAGCTATGGCCGAAATGTTGCTTCCCAAAGCACCGAATATGCATATGACTTCTATCTAGGTCAGAATGTTAGCGATGTCACCTGGTATTTCACTAACATCCTTAATAGGGGCATATCGATACTCTCACTTTTCAAATACTTCGAAAAGGGTTTTCGAAAATAGGTTTGCAAATCAAAACAGGATGATATGTCTGTTGTCTGTGTATGATCGGCTCTGATACCAGCTGTGGCGGAACCGCCGATTTAATCCGGGCTAAGCACACCTGCCACCTCTGGCTTGCGGTGCGATTAGACCGAACTAAACCCGGTCGTCCGTCGAGAGTCATTCGACTCCCGATATTACCTTTCCCAGAGGAACCGACATCATACACATCTGACTCACGATGGAGCCACAACAGATACATCATCACAGGCAGTTGAATAGTAGAAAGTTAAACTTAGTTACAAGCCAGTTTTTACATAAAACACAAGTCCAACATAAAGTTATAAAATAGCAAGTTTGAAAATTTCTCGCAGCGGAAAATATAAGTTTAGATCACCATGTTGTCACCAAAAGTTTTGCATTGGAGGTACAACATCGAGCCCACCGATGTTGTCCTCGTGCCACTTAGTCACTTCATCCTACATGAGGGCATGCCCCGCCTCCAACACAGGTGCACACCATGAATTCCATACCTGCGCTCAAAATGTGGGGGCAAACCCTGAGTACTAATTACTCAGTAGGTCTTAATGGATTTTTGCTTACGGCTGACGCGAAGCAGCTTACTAACAAGTAGATCCTTAGCTTTTAGTTTTTAACAGCAACTTAATTAACATAAGTAACAAGTTTCACTGTCTCTATGATTGCCAACATAGTAGTAAGTCTTTGCAAGATAACAACTCAGCTCAAACATGTAGTATTCCAAAAACCATGAGTATTAAGGTACCGGAAGTTTAAGTAGTTACTACGTGCCCGACAGTGATATTGGCATTCCCACACCTGGTGGGCATCAGCGATTCGAATCGATTTTTAATTCCCGGGAATAACTATCATGCCAGGGGTATATGCTTACTAGCCATCGCGTTCCCACATATAGCCCCAATCTTAACCTGCCTCGTCCCAAGTTCGATTCACTCCCGCCTAGCCCCCGGGTTGTGCCCCCATGACGAGCCTGCCGACATCTCGGTCTCCCCGTCATGAGTACCAAGCTCCCCCGGGCCACCTTCCTCTCAACCAGCGGGTAGGAACGTGTCTCTGTGCTTCGGACGAGCCCAGGAAAGACTTTTCCGGTCCCATTCCCCGGATAAGCACTTTAGCAATGTTATGCCGATCAGCAGACGAACAGCGGACGGGCCTTAAACGACTCGGGCGGAGTCCGGGTGCGACATCATGAAAACGTAAATATTGAAATAAATCTCCGCCCGGTCTCCTTTTAATTTCATGAGCAATAATAAACAATGATATGACTGTAAGCTTTTGTAACTTTGAAAACACCTACGTGACGAGTACACACACTCGTGTCTACACGTACCTAGAAATTTCTAGGCATACTCGCCCTACGAACTCTATGTATAGGTGCTAGGGCCAGGGCGGCCATGAAGTCTAATGCAATTGGTTCCAAACAACTCCTAATGCATATGCGTAATCATCAAGTATAATTTATTTGCTGGGTAGAGTATGATCCTGCCTACCTTCTTCGCTAGGGTCAGTAGCTTCCTCCGGAGCGTAGTCGGGTTCCTGCTGCTGGTCCTCTGACTCTGGGTGCAGTTCCTCTTCCGGCTCCGTCACGATCGGTTGGTCCGATGGTGGTTCTTCGTTCGCGGAATCTATATGCATACCAGGATGCAAAAGGAGTATGTATTACTGTAATGCTTCTTCGCGATGCAGATGTAGATGCGATGCGGTGAACCATGATGTATGGAAAAGAGTTACGCATATTGAGGCGAAAGTTGTTTCGCACTAAGAAATCGTACAAGCCATCATCTACGACAGCTTAGCTTGTCACATAAAATAACGTGGTGTGTGACTGAGTTGCATCGATTTATGCGAGAAGACCGATGTCTACTACCATCTAGAACTCTTTTATGCCATAAGGAGCACAATAAACTAGGTATAACCATTTAGAACCTAATTTTTATATAAACAACATTTCTTCATTTATTTTCCATGCTAAAAACACATGTAGGGGCAAAATGGTAATTAGCAGTGGTCATTTGAGCTACCAAAATTTTCATAGAGCCTACACAGAATATAAAGGTCTCTGCCCAAATTTCACAATTTTTGGAGTTCATTTTAGCCATATTTTCTATTTATCAAGGTTTTTCATGCTTGCACAAAAACAGGGGCAAAACTGTCTTTTCCTACTCAACCATCATACCCATTCTGTAGATCTATTTATTAGGAACAAAATGCAACAAAGTTTGCTATTTTTGGATTTTTATACACTTTACTATGATTTTTCAAAGTTTCAGCCTTTTTTAAAAGCATTTTAATCGAAATTAAACAGATCCAGGACCTATCTGTAAATATCTATAGCTTCTGAGGGTTCCTGTGCAAGATTTACAAGACTCAGTGTACAGTGCTCGGTATGGAAACGTAAAACTGTTAAAACCGAAGGGCGATAGCGCAAAATGTGCGTCTTCCTCCTCCCGTCGTCTTCCTCCTCGCGACGGGAGGGGGAGCTCCGGCGGCGCGCGGTCAATCCCGGCCCTGCGGGGCTCGGGAGCTCGCCGCGGAGTGCCGGGGAGAGAGAGGAGAAGATGGGGAGCTTTACCCACTACCTCAGACGGCGGGGGAGATCGCGGGGAGGGTCGGCGACGAGTGCCCCTGGCCGGCGAGGTCCGGCGGTGCAATACGCCGAAGTGGGAGGGTCTCGGGCGACGCGGTCTAGACGGAAAGGTAGAGTCGAGGGCGGCGAAGCTCGGCGCGGTGACGGTTGAGCTCGGGACTGGGCGGAGATGGCTGGGGGCGAGCTCGCGGTATTCCGGCAATGGCGAGCGCGCGAGAATGAAGGAGAAGAAAACCAGAGAGCGCGGGCGCGGGGAGGAGGGCTCGAGAAATAGGCTCGGCCTCGCCCTCGCCCCGGTGGCGCGTCGCGCGCGCGCTGTCCGCGCGCGGCAGTGGCGCGTGGCCGCGGCGGCCGGGACGGCCGGCGCGTGGCCACGGCCGCTCGGCGCGCAGCGCCGCGTGGGCGCGCGCGGGCGGGGAGAGAAAAGAGAGGCGCGTGGGTGGACCCGGTCTATGGACCACGGTAGCTGACAGGTGGGGCCAATCCTAGAATTTGTGAGTACGGTGTATAGACTCAGTGCATCGAGCGAGGGAGCGGGTCCGTGCGCTGGCGCGGGCGGGGCTGACAGGTGGGTCCCGCCTGTCATACAGACGAGAAAATAAAAGAAAAACGTAAAAAGATAAACCCCCTTTGACCAGCTGATTAGGTTTCTGAAATTTGCAAATTTGACCAATTTAGGAGCCGAATTTGAAAAAGACCCAATTGAATGAAATGTTGTACATTTTGAAATCTACAACTTTGTCAAAAGGACCTATACCAGATTCCAAATACAAAATGATTTAAATTTGAAAAACTCTTGCTGACTCCTGTTTGACCAATTAAAACCCCCAACTTGGAAATTATAAAAGTCCATTTTAGGTGCATTTTCATGAAAGGTGAACTATACCAAAGTTGCATAGAATCTCATGATCTACAACTTTGGTATTCATGACATGGCAAGATTTTGAATTTTGTTTCACAAAATTTTGAATTTACCAAACAGGGCTGAATTTGGCAAAATCACATTTTCATATAAAATGACCCAAAACTTGATTTCAACATTCATGCATGCCAAAGCACAAAATACCAAAGTCATTCCTTATGGAATTACCTACAAGTTTGGTATGTAAGGTTTTATGAAAAACACAATGGCCTTAAGGTTATATGCACAATACAAACACAGCTTTTTCTGAAAACTAGGTTTAGTTGCTCAATTGACCTAGTTTATGCATGCTTTTCAAGATAAAAGGCCTTGGAAAAGATGTCATTATGCTAATGATTTTAGTGCAAAGCATTTGAGATGCCTAGGGCATCACAGCAGCCATCACCTCACTCAGCTCCTCAGGTGCAGCAGGGATATCAGTACTGCGCTACCTCCCCACCGACAGCTACGACGACGAGTGGCTCCGTCGTCACAACATGCTGGAGGAGCGGATTGGCACCAGGCCCTATGCTGCGACCATGCAGTTTGCTCACAGCGTACACGGGATGTACCTCCGTGCTGAGGACTGTGTCTCTCACTACCGCGACCAGCACATGTATGCACAGGACCGTATTGAGGAGCTGGAGGCAGAGTTGGCCGAGCCACAGCAGCGCCTGGCGCAGTACGAGCAGGACCCTTCAGTTGCCCCTGTGGTGGAGGATGAGGACAGCATGGTGTCTGACGCGCGTAACGGGCGTTAGAGAGTTTGATGGTAGCAATGTGTGGTGAAGCCTTTTGTAAATGGTGCACGTTATGAGCGATGTTTTGTATTATACCGCTCCGTGCAATTTGCCATGACTGTACTAAACAATGGTGAGGTCGAGAGAACTCACTTATGTACGTCATGTAACCCGATGTAGAACCTTAAGCTAGTGTTTCGATGTAATGGACGAGATGGACCACATATGTACTAAGTAAACCCTTAGTTTGTTAAGAGTCTATAAGTATGGTTGTAGTAACTGCTGGATGCGCATGGACAATGTGAAATGATGCGATGCCTTTAAGCTTGGAAAATGGCACGGTTGAGTTTGGAACTCGGAGTCCAGCAGCTTCTATTCTGCAAAGTCTAAGAATCTAGGACGACTTTTTTAATGATGATAAGACCTAGTCGGTCGTTTTGGTAATCAAATTGTTAAAAGTCAGAAGCTACTGTTACATCACGTGAAACTGCACGACCTAGTGACAACGTGCTATTGCTTGGCCTTGCGAGATAGAGTCTAACTGTTTTGTTACAAGTTTACCTGTACTCACAAATTATCTATAGTCCTATGATCTTGCTGTCACCATATTTCTGCGCAAGGGCTATTGGACTGAACCTATGGCTCCATTTTGCAGATGGTGAACACTCGCAATGGTCAATCATCGGGGCAGTCAGCGCAAGGCGCTCCACCCCCGCCGGAGTTGGCCACTCTGGTGGTCCAGCAGGCTGAGCTGATTCGGTTATTAGCAGAAGACCGCCAGGCCCGTGGGCAACAGCAGCCGCGGGACTACCGGCCACGTGGTATCACCTACCAAGATTTCGAGGGGCTGCGACCCCCAGTTTTCACCAACTGCCCCGATCCACTGGCGGCAGACGACTGGCTTCGCACCGTCCAGTCCAAGTTCACCCTTCTGCCAGGGATCAATGAGCAAGAGAAGGCTCGGTTTGCTGCTCAGCTCCTTCATGGGCCTGCGGGAGCATGGTACGCCACTTTCCTCGCCATGCAGGAAGAGGGCCATGAGCCCACATGGGAGGAGTTCCATCAGGCTTTCCGAGCCCACTACATCCCGGCAAGTTTGATGGAACAAAAGCGTCGTGAGTTCCGAGACCTCAGGCAGGGTAGCAGGACCGTCATGCAGTATGTGCAGACCTTTATCCACCTCTCTCAGTATGCTCCGAGAGATGTTGCTACTGAGCCGGAGCGGGCCGAGAGACTCCTAGAGGGCCTTGACCCTACCCTCCGGACTCACCTGGCACGGCGCTACCAGAGCTTCACTGAGCTGGTAGACACTGCTCTCGACATGGAGAATCGTCTCCGTGCCGCTAACGAGGATCAAAAGCGCAAAAGGCTAGCCAACACATCAGCAACTGGCCCTTCACAGAAGCAGAAGACCGCATACAAGCCTCAACAGCAAAATTATCAGCAGCCTCGCTATGTGGTCCGGCCCAACCAACCAAGGTGGATCCATCGGGCGGCACCGCAGCAACAGTACCCCATCTATCGAGCACCCGCACAGTTGCCAGCTCCCCGTGCTCCTATTGTTCCAGGGCCGGGTGCTCCGTGCTTCAACTGCGGCAAGGTAGGTCACTTCAGTCGTGACTGTAGGGCACCCCGCAAGATACAGGGTCCTACCCCAGCTGGTGGAAGTCAACAAAGCAAGCCGAAGGGACCCATGCCCAAGATGGGTCGTGTGCACTATGTGCACATGGAGCAGATTTCCGCCGGAGAACCGGTGCTTGCTGGTACGTTCATGATCAACGGTCAACCGACCGTCGTGTTATTTGATTCTGGGGCCACACACACTTTTATCAGTAAAACATATGCATTGAGGCATGGGATAAAAATGTACAAGTTGAAAGAAAACTATCAAATTATAGCACCGGGATCACCTATTGAAACCAGTTTGGGGGTTAGACAACTTAAACTGAGCATTGGCACAGAAAGTTTTATCATCAACCCCGTGGTACTGCCACACCAAGGGATTGATATTATTTTAGGTATGAATTGGATGAAAGAACACGATGCAGTCCTGGACGTTGGCAGCAGGACAATACAATTAAAGTCAGGCATGAGTGGCAAGGCTATGCAGGTACACATGCCAAATCAAAAACACATGACCCCCACGGTCAATGCGACTGAACTACAAGAGGTTAAAAAGATACCGGTAGTGTGTGAATTCCCGGACGTGTTTCCGGAAGAACTTCCTGGACTACCACCAAAACGGGATGTAGAGTTTGCCATTGAACTCGTTCCAGGCACGGCACCTGTGTCAAAAAGACCATACAGGATGCCACCTGATGATCTGAAGGAATTAAAAACACAGCTACAAGAACAATTAGACAAAGGGTTCATTAGGCCTAGTTCATCACCGTGGGGTTGTCCAGCTCTCTTTGTTGAGAAAAAGGATCATGGTGGGAAAAGACTGTGTGTTGACTATCGGCCACTGAATGCAGTGACCGTCAAAAACAAATACCCACTGCCACACATTGATATTCTATTTGATCAGTTAGCTGGGGCTAAGGTCTTTTCTAAAATTGACCTAAGGTCTGGCTACTACCAGATAAAGATTAGAGAAGAGGATATACCCAAGACAGCATTCTCTACCAGATATGGCTTTTATGAGTACTTGGTCATGTCATTTGGGCTAACCAACGCACCGGCTTTCTTCATGTATATGATGAACTCGGTGTTCATGAATGAACTCGATAAGTTCGTGGTGGTATTCATAGATGACATACTGATCTACTCCAGAAATGAAAAAGAACATGAAGAGCACTTAAGGATCGTACTCACTCGGCTTAGAGAGCATAAGCTTTATGCCAAGTTTAGCAAATGTGCATTTTGGCTGAAAGAAGTGGGTTTCTTGGGTCACGTACTATCTGAAAAGGGAGTCGCAGTTGACCCTAACAAAGTAGAAGATGTGCTAAATTGGAAACAACCAGAGACCGTGACTGAAATCCGGAGTTTTCTTGGTTTACCGGGCTACTACCGCCGCTTTATCAAAGATTTCTCCAAAATTGGAAAACCCATGACCTCATTGACCAAGAAAAATGCAAAGTTCCTTTGGAATCCGAATTGTGAAGAAGCTTTCCAAACATTGAAGAAATTGTTAACCTCAGCACCAGTGCTAGCTCAACCGGACATTACCAAGCCATTTGAGGTGTATTGTGATGCCTCCGGCAATGGACTTGGCTGTGTCTTGATGCAAGAAGGAAGAGTAATTGCTTATGCCTCCCGTCAATTGAGAAAACATGAAGTAAACTATCCAACACATGACCTTGAGTTAGCCGCGTCGTTCATGCACTAAAAATATGGAGACACTATCTGTTAGGCAACACATGTCACATCTACACTGATCATAAGAGTCTCAAATATATTTTCACACAACCCGAAATTAATATGAGGCAGAGGCGGTGGTTAGAGTTGATAAAAGATTATGATCTGGAGATACACTACCACCCAGGCAAGGCCAATGTGGTAGCAGATGCACTAAGCCGAAAAGCCCATTGCAATGTGATAGAAGTCCGACCTACAGCAAGAGTAATCTGCTGTGAGATGAGTGACATTGAAACACCTCCGGGACAGCATGCAGAACTTTATAATATCATTATTGAGCCCACAATCAAAGCACAAATCATAGAAGCGCAGAAGCAAGATAAGGGCATGGAGTATATTCGTGAAGGTATTAGTGAAGAAAAGAAGGCGTGTTTCACACTTGATAACCAAGGCGTCCTGTGGTTCAAGAATCGTCTAGTGGTACCTAAGGACATGGAGTTGAGGAAGAAAATACTAGAAGAAGCGCACACTTCAATGTTCACAATACATCCGGGCAGCAATAAGATGTATCAAGACTTAAAGCAAAAATTTTGGTGGACCTGCATGAAACGAGAAATCGCCAAGTACGTATCTGAGTGCGACGTGTGTAAGAAAGTAAAAGCTGATCATCTAAAGCTCGCCGGGATGCTTCAGCCGCTTGATGTTCCATCATGGAAATGGGAAGATATACACATGGATTTTGTTGTGGGTTTGCCGCGTACCCAAAAGGGATATGATTCTATATGGGTGATTGTCGATCGGCTCACCAAGTCGGCACACTTCTTACCCGTCAAGACTCATTATACTGCCGCTACCTATGCAGAGCTATATATTGCACGAGTTATTTCCCTACATGGGGTGCCCAAGACCATCACTTCCGATCGAGGTTCGATATTTGTGTCCCGCTTTTGGGAACATTTGCAATCCGCTCTCGGAACCACTGTGATTCGAAGTTCAGCATATCACCCTCAAACTAGTGGTCAAGTAGAAAGAGTAAATCAAATCCTAGAGGACATGTTAAGGGCCTGTGCACTAACTTACTCCACCAAGTGGGATGAATGTCTCCCCCTGGCGGAGTTCGCTTATAACAATAGTTACCAAAAGAGTTTAGAAATGGCTCCTTTCGAGGCTCTTTATGGTAGGAGATGCAGAACACCACTAAACTGGTCCGAACCAGGAGAGCGTGTTACCTTTGGCCCTGATTTAGTGACAAAAGCTGAAGAACAAGTGAAAATCATACACCACCATCTCAAAAGAGCACAGTCCAGACAGAAAAGCTACTCGGATAGAAGGAGGAGGCCACTAGTCTTTGATGAGGGGAATCTTGTGTATCTCAAAGTATCTCCGATGAAAGGGGTACAACGGTTTGGGGTGAAAGGGAAGTTAGCACCAAGGTACGTCGGTCCATTCAAAATCATTGAGAAATGCGGACCCGTCGCTTACCGGTTAGAATTACCACCACATCTGGCTGCGGTTCACGATGTGTTTCACGTCTCACAACTAAAGAAATGCTTAAGAGTGTCGGAAAAAGTGGTAGATACCTCTCAAGTTCAGATTGAACCAGATCTCACATATGAAGAACATCCTGTAAAAATCCTCGATCAAAAGCAAAGATCCACCCGTCGAAAAACAATCAACTTTTACAAAGTTCAATGGAGTAATCACTCCGAAGAAGAAGCCACTTGGGAGCAAGAAGATTACCTACACACTAAGTATCCTGGTTTTCTACCGTCCACCTCAACTCGGTATGTTATAACACTTAGCTTCAAGATCTAAACTCAGTACATGCACACAACGCTAACTACAACCAACTTAACCACCCACGTCACTTCAAACATCTCGGGACGAGATTTCTTTAAGGGGGGTGGGTTGTGATGCCCTAGGCATCTCAAGTGTATTAAACTTATATCATTAGCATAATGACATCTTCCCAAAGGCATTTTATCTTGAGAGCATGCCTAAGTTAAGTCAATTGAGCAACTAAACTCAGTTTACAGAAAAGCTGTGTTTGTATTGCGGTTATAACTTTAATACAGTTGTGAATTTTATAAAACTTTACATACCAAACTTGTAGGCAATTCCATAAGGAATGACTTTGATATTTTGTGTCATGGCATGCATGGATGTTGAAACCTAGTTTTGGGTCATTTTATGTGAAAATATGATTTCTACCAAATTCAGTCCTGTTTGGTAAATTCAAAATTTTGTGAAACAAAATTCAAAATCTTGCCATGACATGAATACCAAAGTTGTAGTTCATGAGATTCTATGCAACATTGGTATATTTCACCTTTCATGAAAGTGCACCTAAAATGGACTTCTATAATTTCCAAGTTGGGGGTTTCAAATGGTCAAACAGGAGTCAGCAAGTTAATTACAAATTTAAATCACTTTATACTTGGAATCTGGTATAGGTCCTTTCGGAAAAGTTGTAGATTTCAAAAAGTACAAGCATTTCATTCAATTGGGTCTTTTTCAAATTCGGCTCCTAAGTCAGGTCAAATTGGCAAACTTCAGAAACCTGATCAGCTGGTCAAAGGGGTTTTCCTTTTTCCGATTTTCTTTTCTTTTTCCGTCTCTATGCCAAGTGGGACCCACTCGTCAGGCCGCCCGCACCAGCGCGCGGGTGGATTCCACCGGCCCCCTGCTCCGTGCACCCGGTCCATGCGTTTTGTTCTTCATTTCCGGCCTTGGCCCCACCTGTCAGAATCACCGGTCCATGGACCCAATTCACCCGCGCACCTCCCTCTTCTCTCCCCGCCCGGGCGCGCCCACGCGGCGCCGGCCGCTGAGCGCCGTGGCCCCGCGCCGGCCTCCCCGGCCGTCGCGGCCATGCGCCGCTGCCGCGCGCGGGCAGCGCGCACGGCGCGCCACCAAGGCGAGGGCGAGGCCGACCCATTTTTCCCGAACCCTCCTTCACGCGCTCGGCCTCTCCGTCTCTTTTCCCGTTCGACCTCGCGCCAGTTCACGCCGCCATTGACGGCGAGCTCCGAGCTCGAGCTCGCACCGCTCCCTCCGTCGCTCCCCGTGCCTCCCCACCTACCCCGCGACCTTCGCCTCACTCCCGCGCACCTCACGCCCTAGACCTCGTCGCCGTTCCCCGCCTGGACGCCGAGGTTCGACCTCGCCTCGACGTCGCGCCGCGCCGGTTCACCCTCGGTTCATCTCCGCCGCCCGCCTCGTCCACGCCGTCTCCGCCGTCACCGCCACCCCAAGGTAGAAGCCCCGCACGGGGAACACCTTCCCCAACCCGTGTCGCGGCCGCGGCGAGCCCCGGCTCGCCGGTGCGCGCGCGCCCTCCCGCGCGGCCGCGGCCGTCGCGAGGAAGAAGAAGGGGGCCGGGCAAATTTCAGATCCGGCCCCTGCTTTTCCCCTTATTTGCGAATCAGTCCACCGCGCTGTACGCTGAGTCTTGTAAATCTTGCGTACTAGCCCCTGGGGTTCCGAAATAATCACAATCTAGCCCCTGGTTCTGTTGATTTTCATTTTAAATTGATTATTTCGACAGAAACCTTTGAAAAATCCTAGAAAATTCAATAAAAATCAGAAAAATATCAAATCAGTTGCATTGGAATCCTTTTGAATAGATCTGTCTAGGAAATATGATGGTTGAATAGGAAAAGATAGTTTTGCCCCTGTTTTTGTGCAAGCATGAAAAACCTTGATAAATAGGAAATATGGGTAAAATGACCTCCAAAAATTGTGAAATTTGGGTAGAGGCCTTATTATTCTGTGTAGGCTCTGTATAAATTTTGGTAGCTCAAATGTTCACTGTTAATTACCATTTTGCCCCTACATGTGATTTTAGCATAGAAATAAATGAGGAAATAATAGTATATAGAAGTTATGCTCTAAATGGTTTTACACATTTTATTTGTGCTCCCTGTAGTATAAAGAGCTCACTGTTAAAATGGGGTAACATGCATGTCAAGAATAGTTAGTGTTTTGAAATTGATAAATTCATGCATGTTTAAATTCAATAAATAGAAAATGTGGGTTAAACAAAAGTCAAAACTTCTGAATTTGGGGCAGCAACATTGCTAAGCTTAGTATAAGAATTTGATAACTTCAATGCTTGCTGTATATTTGCTATTTTACCCTTGCCTAGTAGTTAAGCATATAGTGAATCATGAAAAAGAGTTCTAGATGATAGTAGACACCGGTCTTTCCGCATAAATCGATGCTATTCAGTCACACACCCCCACGTTGTTTTATGTGACAAGCTAAGCTATCTTAGGTGATGGCTTGTACGATTTCTTAAAGTTAAACAAGCTTTATCACGAAAATACATAATACTATTCCATAACCCTTGATTTCTTGCATTGCACTAATACATGCTCCAATTGCATCATGTCATGCATATAGATTCTGCGAACGAAGAACCACCTCCGAACCAACCCGTCGCGGAGGAGCCCGAGGAAGAGCTGCACCCAGAGCCAGAGGACCAACAACAAGAGCCCGACTTCGCTCAGGAGGCAGCTACTGACTCTAACGAGGAAGGTAGGCAGGACCATACTCAACCCAGCAAACAAATTATACTTGATGATTACGCATATGCATTAGGAGTTGCTTGGAACCAATTGCATTAGACTCCCTGGCCACCCTGGCCCTAGCACCTATACATAGAGTTCGCAGGACGAGTATGCCTAGAAATTACTAGGTACGAGTACACACGAGTGTGTGGACTCGTCACGTAGGTGTTTTTCAAAGTTACAAAAGCTTACAGTTATATCATTTATTACTGTTGCTCATGAATTAAATGGAGATCGGGCGGAGATTTATTTCAGTATATGCATTTCATAAGGTTGCACTTTGGACTCCGCCCGAGTCGCATAAGGCCCGTTCGCTGTTTGCCTATTGGTCGGCATAACATTGCTAGAGTGCTTAACCGGGAAATGGGACCGGTGAAGTCTTACCTGGGTTTGTCCGAAGTTTTCGAGGCTCCGCTCATCCACTTGCTGGAGGCCGATGGGCCCGGGGGCGCTTGTACTCGAGGGAGGGCTGACCCGGTGCGGCCGTGGTATCGCTCCTAAGGGAGGGCTGACCCGGTGCGGCCGTGGTATCGCTCCTGAGGGGGCACAACCCGGGGGTTAGGTGAGGGCGCTTTGAATCTTGGGACAAGACAGGTTAAGATTGGGGCTATATGTGGGAACGCGGTGGCTAGTAAGCATATACCCCTGGCATGATAGTTATTCCCGGGAATTAAAATCGATTCGAATCGCTGATGCCCACCAGGTGTGGGAATGCCAATGCCTTTGACGTTCAACGTAGTAATTACTTAAACTCTCGGTATTTTAATACGCATGGTTTTTGAAATACTACATGTTTGAACTGAGTTGTTATCTTACTGCAATTTACTATTATGTTGGTAATTATACAGACAATGAAAACTTGCTGTTTATGTTATATATGTTACTGTTAAAAACTAAAGGCTAAGGATCCACTTGTTAGTAAGCTGCTTCGCGTCAGCCGTAAGCCAAATCCATTAAGACCTACTGAGTAATTAGTACTCAGGGTTTGCCCCCATATTTTGAGCGCAGGAATGGAATTCATGGTGTGCACTTGTGTTGGGGGCGGAGCGTGTCCTCATTTAGGATGAGATGACATGAGTGGCACGAGGGCAACATCGGCGGGCTCGATGTTGTTACCTCTAGTGCAAATCTTTTGGTGGTATCATGGTGACCTATAAACTTATATTTCCGCTGCGAGAAACATTCGAACTTGCTACCTTATAACTTTATGTTGGACTTGTATTTTATGTAAAAACTGGTTTGTAACTAAGTCTAACTTTATGCTATTCAACTGCCTGTGATGATGTTTCTGTTGTGGCTCCATCGTGAGTCAGATGTGTATGATGTCGGTTCCTCTGGGAAAAGGTAATATCGGGAGTCGAATGACTCTCGACGGACGACCGGGTTTAGTTCGGTCTAATCGCACTGCAAGCCTGAGGTGGCAGGTGTGCTTAGCCCGGATTAAATCGGCGGTTCCGCCACATCAACCGGGGAGTTTAGCGCTTGAGACCCCGCGTTTCCCTAGAATCAACCCGCAGTCCAACTTCGTTGAAAAGTATTTATATTTTAGTCCTGTTTTCATCAGTTTAGCCCCTGAGCTCTCCGGGATTTGAACCCGTAGTCCAGGCTCTTGTGGTTTTGCTCTAAAACCCTCGGTGGCTATGTTTAATTACGCTTAGGCCCTCAGTTTTGCAAAGTTAGCCCCTGGTTTAGTTTAATTATCACAGTTTTGCCCTCAGGAGCCTGTTTTATGCATAACTTTCACATTTTAGCTCCGATTTGGGTGATTCTTGCGCTCACGTGTCCGTAGAAATGCGTAGAATGTTTTTATTACAGCTTTATCTTCTGTTCTTTTTTATGATGTGGTGTACTGTTGCTTATCCTTTGTTATTTGTTTGCATGTATGCGTGTATTGGAATGTTTGTTTGTTGCCGTGAACGTGTTTAGACGGTGAACCGTTCGTAGGTGAAGAAGAACAGCAGGTTGCAAGCTTTGGACAGCAGCCACAAGAGCTTTTTGAGGAAGGCAAGTATAACATGAACAACACCTAATAACCCTTACTCTTTTGCATGTGCATTTAATCTTGTATGCCATAAGGTTTGTACCTTAGCTACTTTTACCCAATATTTACCCTTGGGTTTGCATGTTGGTTAAGTTGGGCTAGGTGCAGCACGAACTCATGTTCTTTTGTTAAAAAATTGATTAATGGATCTATGCAATATAATTGTGAGCTTGACCCTCTGTGCCGAGGCTTGAGTGGTTCATGTCTCCTTAATAATTTGGCTTTTTAGCAACATGGTTTAGGGGGCATGAGCATTGTGCTTAGTGGTTTTGCTCATAGCCACTCTCCATAAGGACCGGTTCGCAAAGCGACAACCTGGGACAACAGCACTACCATGAGACTGGAATGGGACGGTCTTAGCTGATTAATTAGATTGCCTTGGTTTGGGAGTAACTTCCTGCGGGGCAAGAGGGGAAGTGAGCCAGGATGGGCCTCGGATCTGCTTTGGGTTGTGTGTGCTGTGTGCTTCACCCCTTAGAGTAGGGCCCCATCTCCGCGGAGCTTGAAACCTCAGCAGTTACACCTTACCAACGTGATCTTTGTAAAGGCTTCGTAGTGTGGCTTGCTAGTCATCTCATCTAAGGCAATGTGATGAACTTCTAGCGTAGCTCACGACTTGTGGGTAAAGATGTGCAACCTCTCGAGAGTGTAAAACTGACAAGTCAGCCGTGCTCACGGTTATGCGCGGCCCAGATCCTTTATGCTGATTAGTGGTGTTTGGGTTGGTTCGGGAGTTAGTTATGTTTCTAATAATGTTGATTAATTCTTTATGCAATATCTTGGGCTTAATGGCTTTAAAACTCACTCGTTGTAATTAGTTGCTTAATAAAACCTGATCAACTAAAAGCTCATGCATACGTCTCAGCCAACCTTAGAGCCTCATGGTTCATGTTATGCTTGTTGAGTACGATTGTGTACTCATGCTTGTTGTTTTCTTTCTTTTGTTGGGTGGACCCAACTGCTGTTCAGTTGAGGAAGGCACAGAAGAGTACGCTCAAGGTTATGATGAGTTCTAGGCATATCAGTCTCCCAGTCGACTTCCCTGTGGCGGCTCGTTATGTTTTTGTTTACGCTTCCGCTTATGACTCTGTTATAAAGACTTGTGTCTTGATGTAATAAAGTGACAATACGCTATGTATCGTTAATTCCCTTTCATGCACGTTCTGTGATGTCACTATTGTCATAATATATGTGAGACTTGTTCCTGGCACATATATGTTGTCCTGGTTCCGTTGGTTGAGAACTGGGCGTGACACTTGTCATCATGGCAAGATGGTTGCTGCTTCTCATGATCCTGTTAATCAGGTTATGACCTCTTACGTGGGCGAGTTGTTGCATATGGACACGGTTAGTATAGCTCGGGTATAGTCAGTAAGTGGGAAGTGGTATGTGCTTGTTGTTGTAGACGACTTTTCTCGCTTTTCGTGGGTGTTCTTCATGGAGTTCAAAGATGAGGGTTTCGGTTTTGTTCGGGATCTGGTCTTGACGTTAAGAAATAAGAGTCATAAGGCCATGAGGACTATCCACAGCGACAATGGCGGAGAATCTCGTAACTCTTGTTTCGAAACATTTTGTCGTGACCTAGGTCTTGAACAGAAATTCGTGTCTTCTTATACCCCATCTCAGAACGGTGTTGTGGAATGCAAGAACCGCAGACTTGTTGAGATGGCGCGGACGATGCTTGATGAGCATTGTACTCCATGACGCTTTTGGTCTGAGGTTATGAATACAACCTGTTACATTGCCAACCGCAACTTCCTATGAGCTTTCATAGGAAAGACTTCGTACGAGCTACAATTTGGTAGGTAGCCCAGCGTAAGGCACCTGCGTGCATTTGGCTGTAGATGCTTTGTGCTAAAAAAGGGAGGCATTTGGAAAAATTTGAATCTTGCTACTTGGATGGTATTTTCCTTGGGTATAACTCTAACTCTAGAGCATATAGAATGTGGATCCTTGATACCAAACAAGTGGTAGAGACCAGTGTGGTTTCCTTTCATGAATCTATGCCTTGCACAACTCCTACATTAGAGCTTTTAGGTGATGATGAAGAAGGAACTCCCATCTTTGAAGATGAGGAAGGACAAGTAGATGCTGGTGAAGCAGGAGCCACTGCATCGGTTGCAGCTCCTGTCCCCTCTGCTACGAGCTCTGAAGATGAAGGAGGACCCTTGCCGATGGCTTCCTCCTCGGTCCCCCGACTGCAATCTCGAGCAGAAGCTGGCCCTGCTGAAGACGTAGGGGAGGTGACCTCTGAGATTGTACCATCTCGGTAGGTCCAACGAGATCACCCTCCACATGGGATCATTGGTGATTTGCATGTGAGGACCTTGAGGTCCCAGACAGGTTCTATCACTTTCTTTGCTCATGCTGCATTTGTTGCCTCCTTTGAGCCCAAGAATGTTGGACACACTCTTTCTGACGGTAATTGGATTAATTCCATGCATGAGGAGTTAGAAAACTTGGAGAGAAATGAGGTTTATGTTTTGGTAGAGCCATCGCCACAATGCAATTCTATTGGTACAAAATGGGTTTTAAAAAATAAGCAAGGGAGGATGGCATTGTTGTGCAAAACAAGGCTAGACTTGTGGCTAAGGGTTTTTGTCAAAAAGAGGGGATAGACTATGAGGAAATGTTTGCTCCAGTTGCACGCTTGGAAGCTATATGTATTCTCTTAGCCTTTGCAGCTTCCATGGGCTTCAAGCTTTTTCAAATGGATGTGAAGTCTGCTTTTCTAAATGGTTTCATTCAATAAGAGGTTTATGTCAAACAACCCTCTGGATTTGAAAATGCTAAATAACCTAACCATGTTTACAAATTACAAAAAGCCTTATATGGTTTAAAACAAGCCCCTAGAGCATGGTATGATTGATTAAAAACCTTTTTGCTAAACCAGGGTTTCAAAAAGAGGAGTGTGGATAAGACCTTGTTTCTCTTCAAGCATGGTAGTGATCTTCTTATTGTCCAGATATACGTGGATGATATCATCTTTGGTGGCTCATCTCACTTGAGATGAGCATGACAGGAGAGTTGCAGTTTTTCCTTGGACTGCAAATCAAGCAAGGGCATGAAGAAACCTTCGTCCATCAAGCTAAGTACATGAAGAACATTCTAAAGAAGTTTGATATGGGAGACTCTAAGCCTATGTCAACTCCCATGTCCACACAAACGGTGCTTGATGCAGATGAAGAAGGGAGGTAGTGGACCAAAGAGAGTATCGAGGGATGATCGGCTCACTTTTGTACCTGACGGTGACTAGGCCGGACATCCAGTTCGCAGTTTGCCTTTGTGCGTGATTTCAGGCCTCACCAAGGACATCACACCATCAAGAAGTGAAGCGCATCTTCATGTATCTGAAATACACTTCTAAGCTTGGTCTTTGGTTCTCTTCAGCTTCGACGCTCTCCCTCAAAGGGTATTCGGATGCTAACTTTGTGGGACATCGGTTGGAGCACAAGTCTACTTCCGGCACCTGCTAGTTTCCTGGTTCTTCACTTGTCTCTTGGTCCTCACGCAAGCAATCTAGCGTAGCCACTTCCACCACAGAAGCCGAATACGTTGCTACTGCTAGTTGCTGCTCCTAGCTGCTTTGGATGAGAGCTACCTTAAGTGACTTTGGCCTAAGCTTTAGGAAGATCCCTCTCCTAGTAGACTCTACTTCTTCTATTTCAGTAGCTAGGAACCCTGTCTTGCACTCCAAAACCAAACACATAGATGTGAGGTTTCACTTCCTGAGAGATCACTATGAGAAGGGAGATATAGACTTGATCCATGTGGAAACCGAGAACTAGTTGGCCGATATCTTCACCAAGCCCTTAGAGCTTAGTGTGTTTGCTCACCTGTGTGGGGAGCTTGGTGTACCCTTTTCGGTTGGGGTAACTTTGTTGTACTTTAGGTTTTTTCTTTGCTTTTCTTTGTTTTCCTTACATTTGTATCATATCATACATTGCATTGTATCATATGCATTTTCACTTACACTAGCACTAGAGCTCTTCTGGAATGACTAGTTAGTACTTGCTTGTGCTAGGTTGTACAATCGCTTGCATGATCATGGTTGGCTAAGCTCCTTGAATTTGTCTAATATATTTTGTAAGCTAAGTCACTTTTGTTTCTTGAAAATAAAAAACCATGATCACCACTTGACTTGGCACCTAGCATCTGTAGGAATGTTGAATGCTATGCTATCTTTTCATGCTTGGATATGCTAGTCGTATGCCTTTGTTAAGTTGTCGGCTAAGCATTTATGACACCTTGCTTAAATCTGAGTCCTGAACTAAAACTGTATACAAGCTGTGTCTTATTAGCTGAATTGAAAAGATCTAGGTGGGTTTGCTTGTCACACTGATCTAGTCTGAGATAGCTTGCCTTTGCACTTTGGCATGAACTTGGACTAGGCTGTGTATGACAAACACCTTGTCTTAAGCTTCTAATGGTTTTCTGAACCTAGGCTTGGCATTGGTTGGTAAGAAGTGGCAAAGACAACTGAATAACCCCTGGCACATGATCTGATTTGCATGAAGTTACAAATTCCTAAATCTGAAATCTACAAGCCTCTAAATTGCTTATGGCCTACTGTATATGCTTTAGTTGAAAGTAGCACACCTTGTATGTTTTGCTAGCATCTTGCTGTTCATGCCTATCTTGCTAGATGCTTTTCATGTTGGTGATGCTTTCTTTTCAACAACCTTGAAAAACATGCTCCTGATCTGTATAAGATGGATTCAATTGAGCTTGTTTGCATGCTTCCTTGCCCTCACTTGCTCTGTATGCTAGAACTCGTATTTACTAGCTTTTCATCACTGCTGAGCTCTTCATGGTACAGTTCCTGCAACTCATGGCATATTTCAAGGGGGAGTTGTCTAGTTCAGGGGGAGTCAGATTCTATGAACCCTTGATGTGTCCATTGTCAACAAGGGGGATGAGATGTTGACTTATGGGAGAGATTGTTGCTCCCAAGGCGAGTTCGTGGACCAAGGTAGAGAATTCTAGGAGAGATCTAATTGTCGGGGAGCTGTGCATTCATCCTGCATTTGTGAGGATGCATTTTCAGGGGGAGTTTGAGCTTTTAGCATGCTCTTGCATCGGTGCGTTGAGCCTTTTGCCTCTTTCTGGAGGAGCCGATGTTTTGCCTAAGCATGACTGTGATGAGCCGGTTTGCCTCTTTCTTGAGGTGTCATGCTTTAGTTTGATTGACTGCGTTGAGCGGTTTCCCTTGTCTTAGGGGGTCGATCTTTGGTTTTGTTTTTGTTGCCTCAATTTGCCCTTCTCAGCTTGTGTTTGGTTTTTGGGCATCTTGAGCAACTTTCTTCTTTTCTTCTTTCTTTTCAGTTTTACGCTTGTTTTTCTTGTCTTTGTTCTATTTCAGGTTACAAGTTGAAGGTGTTGACAATGCACACATCAAGGGGGAGATTGAGAGCCAACGGACCGGCTCCATTACCTCTGGAGTGATGAGTGATTATCAACAGAAGCCAAGGACCTAGAAGGACTTGGGCATAAGCCCTCCAATGGACTGAAGGCCATCCGATGGACTGGAGGTAGATGGAGAAGAAAGTCCTCCGAAGGACAGGAGGCATGCTCGGCGTGGGTCGGCCATGGGAGTTCGGTACCCGGAGGAGGGGCATGGCGACGTCAGGAGTAATACCTCCGAAGGACTACGAGGTGACCTCGATGGATAGGAGATGCTGGGTGCCACCGCGGTGCTCCGACCTGAGTACATGGCGCAAAGACGTGTGAGGGCTTTGGCAGATTCGCTCAAATCTGCCACCTTACCACCAAGTTACCAAGACTCTACGAATGGGCTCAGTTCTCGACGAGATAGAGTGGAGTGGGCCGTTATAGGCCCAGGAAGGAAACCCTAAGGTTTCCTTGTTTCTGACTTCAAAATCGGGGGTCGATCGGCAGATTTGGACTACTGGCCACGTGGACATCATCTGAGAGTTAGCATGCAACCGAAGAAGACTAAGGCTCCATCGCGGTCGTCCGTCCCCGGGAAAGTTGAGTCTTTTCTAGTTTGGCCCCTACATGCATTTCTATAATATATGGGTCTTTATGTAAATTGAGTCAGTTAGGCCTAGGCTATATATACCTATGTGGTGGGTACATTTAGGTGACTCTTGCACCTCTAGAAACCCTAGGCTTAGCTTCCAACCAGCCAAGTGCTTAGAGAGGAAATCGGGTACTAATCTAGGTTTTAGAGTCCCCTACAGCTAGTACTTTGCATTGGTGTGTGGATGAGGAGTGGTAGGCAGTGAGGAACCTTGTAAGAACTCATTTCCACTTCTAATACATGGATGATCCGTCCCAAATTCATGCTCATTTGTGCAGCCATCTCCTTCCCCCTCCTCTAGTTTGATTTTTGGATGAAACTCAAAGGCTTTTGGTGATTTGCTTTGCCCACGAGTTAATCATGTTCTTTCGGCTCTTTTGGACTTACTATGACATGGAGATTATGACTTAGTTCATCTTAATCCCGCAGGATTGCCACGAGCAAGGTGTTCTTAAGTTTCCCCCTTTCGTGCCCAAAGATTGCCTTATCACGATATTTGAAATTCCCGCTAATCCCTTAGTCATTTTGAGTTGATATCTTAGGAAAAACTTTGGAATCGGGTCCAGATAGCTTGTCAAAATCTCGTGATGATTGGACAAGATTTGGTCAATTTTGGGGTGTGAAAATTCTTTTCCTACGACTCCACCGGACTATCCGATAGGCCACTGGACTCTCTAGTCTCACCGGACAGTCCGGCGCAGCCTACTAGACAATCCGGTGCTAGGTCTGCCTAGGGGCTTCCCACCCGACTATCAGGCAGTCCCCACAGGACTCTCCGGTGCTACCAGACACTCTGGCCCCTTGCATCAGAGAGTCCGGTAATCCCAGGTGAGCTGTCATGTTCTGTGTTTGTTTGGTTCTTCTACCGCATTTTTGCATCAAACCTGCTTTTCCCACTATCTAACCATTCTCTTTGCTTGCTGTATATCAGTAAGTCGCATTTCAGTGCGGTGAGTGTCTAGCGGTGAACTTGCAGTGGACGGCACCTTGCTTTTGCTAGACTCATCTCTGTTCAGTGGACGGAGTCTTGCATCAGTTCTCGTACCACTAGTTTTGGGGGTTGTGATTTTGAGTTTCAAGTGCTCCTATTCACCCCCGTCTAGTCGCACGTCTCGGTCCTACAACCTAGAGGCTGAGACCGATGATCCAATGGGGGAAGGCGATGATGCCGGTGGTTCATCTGCCGTTTTGAGATTTAGGTATTACTTGTGTCTATTTTCTATTTGATTTATTTTGGTCTATCCAATTATTTCATCTAAATTCAATTTAATTTGTTTATTAAGGTTTCGGCAGTGCAATTCAGTCCCTCCGAGATTGACCGAAAGGATGCTCATTAGTCCTCAAGGAGAATGGTAATGCTTGTTATTTGCTTATGGATTCATGTGAATTTGATTCCACTTTTTGTCTTGTTTTGCTTAATTTCTATCTTGTAGGCAATTGGAGGACATGACTTGGGATGGTACCGGCAGACGTCAGAAGGAGAATGGGATGTTGCGAGCCCTCTGCCGCTACTACTACCCTGGCATGGTTGAGGTCGATGGCGAGTGGCAAGTAGCTTTCCAGTGGTCCCTTGGTCTGTCAAGGAGTATGTCCAACCAGATGAAGCTAGTAGTGAAGGGGGCAGCAGTCAAACTCACCGAAGAACTTGTCAGTCCATTGTGTGGGACGAATTCTGGTTGAGTATTCATCCATATGTTTATCAATGAATGAATCAGTGTCAGGGTTTTACACCGGTAGTGCACCACGGGATAGGTCACAAGGTGCTTTTGAGGGCCAGTGAGATCAACGTAGGTCGATGGTTTGCCGGAAAAGTGACAAGACATGGAGATTTATACAGGTTCAGGCCATGAGATGCGTAACACCCTACGTCTTATTTGTGGCGAGATGTATTGCTTTGAGTCCTCGAGGTTACAATGAGGGCTAGGGCTTTGCTTGAGAGCGTGTTTGGTGGATTGTGATGGGTTGGGATGTTCTATGTAGGGGTCCCTCATCCACCTTATATAGTCTGACGGAGTCTTGGGTCACAAGTTGAGTTCTATCTATATCTCCTAGTCGGTTTGGATTACACAAGATCAAACAGAATCTTAGTTTCTATCGTATCTTCTCTGATCTCCATGAATCTCGGACCCTGAATCTGAGCTAAGCTTCCTTCTTTGCTCCCTGGATTACGATGTCTTTGCCTTGATCTCCAAGTCGTCTCGACTGTGTTTGGGCCTAAGTTAGGTACCCAGCCCAAGAGATCAATCGTTCAGCCAACTTAGGCCCACCGGTGGCCCATGTCCTAGATCCATGCCATGAGGAGCCAGGGGATATTCATCCCCCACAAGCCCCCTGAGGCTCGAGTCAATTCAGAGGGCAATTGACTCGAGACTCCCAAAGCTAGCCTCAGCTCCGAGTGAACCTTGCTGCCGAGTCAATTTTCATATCCCTCCAATGGTTGCACCGACTAGGTGCACCCATTGGGTGTAGCCCCCGAGCTTTAAGCTGACTTGAGTAACAATTAGCTTAAAGATGCAAAAGAATAACAGATTTTGACAACTCTGCCTCCAGATCAATCGTCCTCTCATTTCATTGGTTGCACCGACCAGGTGCACCCAATGGGTATAGCCCTTGAGCTCCAAGTTGACTTGCATAGCAATCAGCTTGAAGGTCCAAATAATCTGAAATTTTCAATGTATATATTTCTCCCGAGTCAATCAATGTATCTTTTCAATGGTTGCACTGACTAGGTGCACCCATTGGGTGTAGCCCCCGAGCTTCAAGTTGACTTGAGTAACAATCAGCTTGAAGGTCCAAAGAGCTCTCCCGACTCGTTATTGCCCAACTGAAGTCTCCATGCCTTTGTCCCAATCAGAAATTTTCAAGAAAAAATTTCCCACCCATTGGGTGTAAAGCAGGAAACTGCTAAGAATATGAAGAGCTATTCCTTTCCTTGTCATATATGCTTTACCTCAAAAACCCAACCGCTCACAGATCCAACTTCATGAACCATCTCACATGTAGATCAATCACACGTGTCTATCCTGAATATGAAACGCCATCCCTGTGCGAGTACTTGCAGAAGCTGAAGTAGCGCTTCACCCGCTTTATAACTAACATCCGAGCCCGTGCATCAATCACACCTTCGTTGCCTTGTGCACACATCAGAGCCCACTGCCAAACACTCCCATCCTTTGAACACCATGGTCAGCAACTGTAGGAACTGCCCTGAGTTCTTCAACTCAGAAGACGAGATCTTCGCCGGTGGCCCCGGCAAACAGGACCCGCCCAACGAAGCCAAGCCCCATGGTGACAGCGACAATGACAAGGGGAAGAAACCGCTGGAGAACGCTAGCGATGACTCCTCCGATGACTCTGACCAGTACAACTGGAAGGAGAAGGTGATGCTCCGGGGCCTCAACCACCCCGGTCTCGGCAGCCCAGACGACGAGGACAGCAACGAGGAGGGGGACGACGAGGACGACGACAACGTCGATGCTCGAGACGACGGCGATGACGACGATGATGATGACGGCGATGACAACGATGACGACAGCGACGACAACGATGACGACGGTGATGACAATGGTAGCAGTGATGAGGATGCCGCTCTGCCCCCCAAGAAGCGCCGCCACGTCGGCAATTAGAATAGGAGTAGTTAATTAGTGATGTACTGTTCTGTAGTGAAGTCCAATGTATACGTAGGAGTAATCTTGTAATGAAGTATGTCTTCTAATGAATAACCCATGTTCCTCTTTTTCATGACCTCATCCATGTGATAATAGAATCTGTTCACTTCTATGAATAATCACTGTCAGATTTGTTGTACAACTAAACCTTGTTTAGCCACTGAAAAATGAAATCACCAGACAAGAACGTCATCATCCAAGCATTTAGTTGGAATCATGATCCTCCGAGTCCGATAAATTGCTCAAAACATAACTGCCATTAAATGTCTTTGAACCAAGTGAAAATACCCGACTCAACTCATCCGACCGACCAATGTCCGACTGAAATCCAGATAATCCATATAAATACCACACTGACTCAAATCGTGCCGACTTAATATCAAGAGAACTGCTATCTCGTCAGATTCAAGGAAAAATGCCAACGCCGTGAGTTTCCTTAAGGAAAAACAGAACTTCCCAACTTGACGTCGTTAGGTGTTAAAGAAGACCAATACCCTAATGGTTCCTTCCAATCGAATCCTCATTCCCCAACTTCCGCATTTACTCTGCCGCCAGCGCCAACAAATTTGAAACCCTTATCCAAAAACTTCCCGAACTGCACAAGAATCCTTGTCATCCATGGCTCCAAAGAAGAAGACGATCAGTGAAAACGGAAACACCAGCGAGGGGCTCCCACACGACGAGAACCAGCCAATCTCGTCGCCATTTCTTGCTTTCCGTATGTCTTCCATCTTTGAATCTTATCTAAATCATCTTGTAGAAATGGGAGTTCTCCCTCCCAAAGAGTTGGGTGGGTGGAGAGATTGTGAGGGTGAGAAAGTCCCCATAGAAGATACCCATGAGTCCTTGGTTTTTGCCCCTTTCTTCGTCCGCGGACTAGGATTACCTCTCTATTCTTTCGCACGAGGCTTGCTCAATTTCTATTCCATTAACTTATCGCATCTAAACCCGAACTCCATCCCCCAAATCTCAATCTTTATCCATTTGTGAGAGGATTTCCTTGGAATTGCCCCCCACTTTGGTCTTTGGAAATACCTTTATCACTGCAAACCCAGTAGTCAAGACAGGATCTTGTAGGTAGTTAGAGGAACTAGCCTAGAGCTGTGGAGGGGGCGTAGGTCAGTGTACCTGGACATCCCACTTAAGGACAGCAACAGAGGATGGGACTCCAAGTGGTTTTACATGAGCAATCATGCAAATTCTTTGCCGCCACGACCAGGCCATCAGCCGAACTCCAAGCTAAGTAGTTGGGAAGAGGCACCAACTGCAGAAGAGAGTGCTGAAGTAGAGATTCTGCTCAAAGATATCTCAGACTTGAAAAATAACAGATTGACTGCACATGCCATAGTCATAGATTTCGTCTTCCAGAGCATCTAACCAATGAAAGACCGAGTATATCTGGCCTACCAATATGTTGGAGCAAACGATCCTACTCATGAGACCAGCTGAGCCATTACTGCAAAAGAGATCAAAGCTCGAATTGGCTTGATGCTGATGGGTGACGTCTACAATGAAGGATCATGACGACCCTACTCTGCATGGCACCCCACTCCATCTGTAAGTATTTGAGCTTGTTGACCAACTCACTTGTGTATCATGATAATGTAAACACCAGTAAATATATTTACTGACTCCATCTTCGCAGAGCAATATTGCCAAGTTCCTGTCTGATCCTACTTAGCAAAACATGGACAAGATGCCGAAACGAGGGTCAGAATTGACCTCTGAAGAAATGGAAGCTGTAGTTGCAACAACACAAGGCGAAGGCAATAATGAAACCACCACATACATAGTCATCCCATGCCCAGTCGAGGATACCGATCCTGAAGAAGATACTGGGGTTCAAGAAAAGCAAGCTCCCGAGCATGAAGGCACTGGCGCTAAAGGCCCAGCCCCCGAGCATACAATAGCCATAAAGGAAGGTGACTCTGCCTCAAAGGTGCCCAAGCGCACCTGAGCCAAAGCATCGACAACAAAAATTGAAGTTCCTAAAAAAAAGAGAACCATCAGGGAACAAGTTAAAGTTTAGAAAGCCTCTTCCACCGTGCCCGACTTAGCATTACCATCCAAGAGGCCGAGCAAGAAAACCAAGGTTCAAGAGAAAACTGATAACAATAAGGGCTCTTCTCTTGGCCATATTGACTGGAATATGCTGATTGATGAAGAAGAGGAAGAAGAAGAAGAAATTCCACTTCAATGTCACAAGAGGAGGTCCAAGAGAATGCAAGATGCTGAGGCCACAGCCTCCCCTCTGACTCAACAACACATGCAAATGGAAGAAGAGTTGAACTTATCGGACATTGATCCTGAGTTAGATCAGTTTGTAAAATCATTCCCACACCCAAATGAAAGCGGTCTCACACCACCACTGTATGCCTGATTGCTTCAACTGTTATCTCTTATTCCTGCATCTACCATCAATGTCCCGACTGAACCAAAATTCTGTACAGGCCTTCCACATAACAAGATATGGTGCCTCCGAGGCTTGGTACTGGCCCGACAGAAGCCCCCGAGCTTGGGTCTAGTGCAACCGAAGCCCCTAAGCCAAGGTTTGGTGCAACCGAAGTCCCCGAGCCTAAAGCCCCAGAGCGACCGACTGAAACAGAGCTAAAAAGTACAAGCTATCAGTAAGACAACAGAGATACGAGGCCTCCGATCAACTGGCAAGATGCACTCAGCAACCCCGAAGGAGGGACACTTTGGGCTGCCAAGAGCATGCCATAGATGAACTTGAAATAAGGCATGAGGATGAGACAACTGCTGGCAACGAGTCGATCGACACCCGAAGTATACTAGACATTTCAGTACCGGTGCCAAGCCCCCAAGACAAAGGTGCAGAGCCAACAGATAACACAAGCATCACTGCTGCGACTACTTCACTTGATCTGGTGGCCCTAGAATTGCAACTCACCATTGGTCCCACTGAATAAAGGCTATTCGCAGCCTTTGAGGTAAGTCATTATCTTGAGCATAACAATCCTTGATATCAATATTGCTACGGATCTGGACCCCTTCTGGAGAATTAGCTTGATCAAGCTGCACAATGGCGTGAAGAACTTGCTCCAATACTTGGAGGTGACGTGGTCAAACTACGTCAACAACTAGCCGAGTCCAAAATGGCTCGTGCTATTGAAACCACTAGTAAGTATCTGCCCCCTTAGATTCCCATTTAGCCTACCATCCGACATATTTCCATTCACTCATACATTGGAGTGCAGCTACTGCTAAGAGGATTGCTGATCTGGAAAACGCCCTGGCTCAGCGCGAGGTCGCATACTGCATTGTCATACTCAAGCGTGACGAAGCTCGAGATGTTGCTCAAAATTTGCAGCGCAAGCTTGAACTGGAGAGGAAACAACACGAGGTAACTCGCCAAGAATCCCAATTAGCATACTCTTTACTTATAGAAGCCTATAAGCTGAATCGGTCCGCAGGATGAGGCACAGCAATCAAAGAAAGGGATCCAACAACTTCAAGAGTCACGAGACATTCGAGAAATCCTTCCAGAATACATCTAGTGCCTTGGCAGTGCTTGAAACGAGCCTTAAGTTGACTCGGGCAGATCTCGAAAAGAAGACATCTGAATTAATTGAAGTTGACAAAATCTGAGTTGAAATCTAGAGCAAAAACAGAGATTTGGACAAGGTACTGAAGTCCACAAGGTAGGCTCTCAAAGAATCCCAGCAGCTCTCAGAGAGATATCACGAAGACTTGGATCTCACCTTGCGGAATTATGAAGTTGCCAAGAAGAACTGTGAAAAGCTAAAGGCTGCTTATGAGAAGACCAAGGAACTGATGAAGTCTGCGATGGCTGCAATGAACAACATGCTGAACATATGTGGCCCAGAAGTTGGAGCTTCACGGCCAGCATCAGAGCAGGTGTCAACTTTGCTGGAAGACACCAAGAATTATCTTCGTGGGAGGTTGAAGTCAGTTTTACAACATGTCCTACTTATGATGAAGATAACCCAGCCAGAGCTGAACTTGACCGAGCTGATAGCCAAGGTTATAGTTGACCCAAGCGACACAACAATCGACAGCTATGGCACAGAGATCCAGTCTATAGCAGAAAAACTTATCGCAGAATTTGAGCCATAAACTGGTGTCCTTGCTTGCTATATTCATGTAAACGACGTCATAACTTTGTACCTGCTATGGATGTCAATCTTTAAGAAAACAAGATTAGCACTCTTAGTTACTATGAAACCTTATTAACTGTTCGTTCACGTGTATGACGTTATGAGAAAAACAGGCCCTTGAGTCAGCCTTTCAATCTTAAAGTTTCTCATGAAACACAGAGTTCACACATGTATTATCTCGAGATAAAAAACGCAAACGAATATCTGACTTAAACTTTTGCATTAACTCGAACTGAAAACTATCGAGCATGCAATACGTAAGGCCAGATTGCACCCTTCTGCTATGAGTAAGCGCGGGCATGTAGCACTGGCTGTTGGTCCATGACCTAAGCCAATTGCCCGATAGTAAGGGTCGTACTGCATGTAGCACTGGCTGTTGGTCCATGACCTAAGCGCGGGCATGATAACGTGAAGGCATGTAACACCAGCTGTCGGTCCACGACCTAGATTGATTGCCCCGTAAGGAGGGCCAGATTGCACCCTTTTATGAGGACGCAAAGGCATGTAACACCAGTTGTCGGTCTTACGACCTAGGCTGATTGCCCCATAAGGAGGGTCAGATTGCACCCTGTTTTGAGTGAGCGTAGGCATGTAACACTAGCTGTCGCTCTTACGACGTAGGCTGATTGCCCCATAATTAGGGTCAGACTGCACCCTATCTTGAGTAGGAGTAGGCATGTAACACCAGCCACTGAATCGGGTCAGGACTCATGAATAGCGTACTGACTGAATCACCGAATTGAGTCGCTCTTCCTCTAGTAAGTCAACTTCCTCAAGCCGCATGCTCTCTGCCTCTGGAATGTCTATGAAAGCTAGCCGTGGTGCCCAAGTGCTAAATCAGCGGGCAACACCGCCTCCGAGCCATACACCATGAAGAAGGGTGTGTTTCCATTTAGAGCTTTACTTGGCTGTGTCCTGAGACTCCAGACTATGTATGGGAGTTCCCTGATCCATTTACCCACCAATTTCTCATCCTTGTCGAAGATTCTTTTCTTCAGGGTATCCAGAATCATCCCATTGGCACGCTCGACTTGGCCATTATCACGAGGGTGTGCTACCGAGACATACTTGAAAAGTATAGACTTCTCATTGCAAAAGTCGAAGAATTCTGAGCCTGTGAAATTGGAACCCAAATCTGTGATAACGCTGTTCGGAATCCCAAAGTGGAATATAATCTCTTGGATGAAGTCCACCACTTTTGCTGAAGTCAGAGATGCGATTGGTTTGACCTCGATCCATTTGGTGAACTTGTCAATGGCCACCAAGACATGAGTGTAGCCACCCTGAGCTCTCTTGAGCGGTCCAATCATGTCAAGCCCCCAACATGCAAAGGGCCATGAGACGGGAATGTTCCACTAGCTGTTGAGCAGGCAAGTGATGTTGATTTGCAAAGAACTGATAGGCGTCGCACCGCTTGACCAATTCTGCAGCATCTTGCTTCGCTGTCGGCCAGTAGAATCTAGCCCTGAATGCTTTTCCAACCAACGTCCTAGAGGTAGCGTGATTATTGTATTGCCCAGCATGGATTTCCATCAACAAACTCCTGCCCCGAGACATGTCAATGCATTTCAAGAGAACACCAGCCGCGCCGCACTTGAACAGATCATCACCGATCAATGTGTAGCTGGCCGCACGCCGGATGAGTCGCTCAGCTTTTGCTTTGTCATCGGGCTCGTCACCATCCCTGATGTACTTGATGATTGGGACCCGCCAGTCAGCCAGAGCCTCCACTAGGCTTAGAACGTGCTGCCCTGGGGGTTCTAATTTGCGATCAATGGATAGACGAGACAGCTCCTGGACGAACACACCTGGAGGAATTTTGGCTCAGGAAGAACCAAGCTTAGACAATAAGTCGGTGTCTGCATTGTTGTTACAGTCCACATGATGAAACTCTAGCCCATCGAACTTGTCCTCTAGTTTGCGAACTTCGGCACAGTATTTGTCCATCACTTCCGTGGTGCAGTCCCAATCCTTGTTGACTTGACTAATCGCCACAAGAGAATCCCCATAAACTATGAGGCGCCTGATACCAAGTGAGATCGCAATGCGCAAACCATGCAGCATAGCTTCGTACTCCGCTGCATTGTTGGATACTATGAAGAGGATCTGAAGTACATACTTGAGTTTCTCGCCTTTCATGGAGGTTAACATGATGCATGCGCTAGCTCCTTCTATCATGAGCGTCCCATCAAAGTACATCTTCCAGAATTCGAGAGGCTCCAGGTTATCTGGTACCTAGTTCTCTGTCCATTCAGAGATGAAGTCAGCCAAGCTAGCTCACACGCCCACTTGGCAATTCTTCCTGTGGCCTCTCTATTTCATAGAATCTCACCGATGGGGAATGAGGTGACCACCACGATCTTGTGTTCTTTGAAGTAATAACGAAGCTTGCGAGCTATAATAAGGACCGCATACAGTAGTTTCTGAACTTGAGGGTACCTTATCTTGGATGGGCTGAGTACTTTGCTGGTGAAATAGACCGGATGTTGAGTCAGCTGAATATGTCCTTCCTCTACCCTATCGACCACCAGAGCTGTACTGACCACATGAGTCGTACAAGAAAGGTACAACAGCAAATCTTCAGCTGCATGGTCTGGCATGGCTCAGTTCGGTGACTTCAGTACTGGGGGAGTCGTCAAAAATTTCTTGAGGGCCTCGAGTGCTTCTTGAGCCTCTGGCGTCCACTGGAACCTGTCCACCTTCTTCAATAGTTTATAGAAAGGCATTCCACGCTCACCTAGCCATGAGATGAATCGACTTAGCACAGCGATGCACCCTGTGAGCTTCTGAACCTTCTTTTGTGATTTAGGGTGCTGCATTTGAAGAATTGCATAGATCTTCTCTGGGTTAGCTTTGATTCCCCTCTTGCTGACGACGAACCCAAGTAATTGCCCAGCTGGGACCCCGAACACACACTTGGCAGGGTTAAGCTTCCAGTGAAACCTCCTGAGACTCTTGAAGACCTGCTGAATGTCATTGATGAAGTCGTCTGGATCCTTCATCTTGATTACCACATCATCGATGTAAGCTTCGACACGCTTACCCTAGTGCTCGGCCAGACATGTCTAGATCGCACGCTGGTATGTAGCTCCAGCATTTTTTAGCTCGAAGGGCATAAAGGTGTAGCAGAATGCCCCAAAGGGTGTGATGAACACGGTCTTCTCCTGATCCTCCATTGCCAGGCTAATTTGATGGGAGCCCGAGTAACAGTCTAGAAAGCAAAGGAGGGAGCTTCTAGCCATAGAGTAGATGACTTAATCTATCCTAGTCTGCCCAAAGGGATCCTTCGGGCGGTGCTTGTTGGGATCAGTATAATCAACACACATCCGCCAGTCTACTTTATTCTTTTTGAGAACTAGTACAGGGTTTGCAAGCCACTCGGGATGCATGACTTCTCTAATGAAACCTGGCAGCTTGGAGCTGGGTTAACTCTGCATGGATTGCCTCCCTCTTGTCCGGGGTGAATTCGACGCAGCCTCTGTCTGATCGGCTTCGCATTGGGAAACACCTTGAGTTTGTGCTCAGCCAGTTCTCTCGGGACTCTTGGCATATCTGCAGGCTTCCATGCAAACATGTCCCAGTTGTCCCTCAAGAACCGGATGAGTGCTCCTTCCTATTTGGGAGGAAGGACTGCCCTGATGGTCACCGTCTTCGAAGCATCAGGGAGGTCGAGGCTCACTTCCTTGGTCACCACGGTCACCTGGATAGCCGTGGTAGGGACCGACTCATGAGTCAGGATCGGCAGATCATCCTTCGAGAGCTTAACCGCTTCATCGATGAGTCAGCGTTGAGCTGCCGCGGTTGTTACAGCAAAGGCCATCTGGAAAGGCTCCCGAGCGCAGAGAGCAAAGCCCTTGAAGTCCGTCCGCATGGAGAAAACTCCATGTGGGGCCAGCATCTTCAGGACCAGGTACGAATAGTGGGGGAAAGCCATGAACTTGGTTAACCCAGGCTGCCCAATGATGGCATTATAGGCGGAGTCAAAAGTTGCCACCTCAAAGCGGAGAGTCTTTGTGTGGAAGTTGTCTTCCATTCCAAAGGTGACGGGTAAGCTGATGTGCCCTAGCAGATATTCTCTCTCGCTAGGCATGATCCTGAAGAATGGACTGTCTGATTCTTGCAGATCATTGATGGAGAGCCTGAGATATAGGAGGGTCTTGGGGAACATGATGTTGATGCTGCCTCCTCCATCGATCAACGTCCTCATGAGTCGGCTCTCATGGACCACCGGGCTCACCAACAGGGGATATTTGCTCGGATTGTCATAGTTGAGCCAATGGTCTACCTGACTGAATGAGATTGGCATGTCTGACCAGTTGTATGGCATTAGAGGTTCTTTAGTGGCCGCCATGACTCAGCGGTCGACTAGCTTCTGCTACCTCTTGCTTTCCAAGGAGCCATGCCCCCCGATGATGATGTTGATGTGCCGGTTGATGTTGGGGAAGCCGGCACCATTGGTTCTGTTCTGCTAAGGTGAAGGTCCCTGATCACGCGTTAGAGGTGGTGGCGGAGGTAGAGGTATGAAGGGCCTGCCATGGGCAATCGAAGCTTTGAATTCCCTGCAGTCGCGTAGGGTGTGGTGCATCTCCTTGTGATAGGGACACGGCATGTCGAGGAGTTGGTCGTGTGACCACTCGCCCCCTTGTCATGGAGGGACACACGGGCGCATGGGCGGTTGCCTCACAGCCTGGACTTCCTCTCGAGGTCTCTTGTCCCAGCGGCGATCTTGGCGCGGGGGCTCTTCGTGCCTCCCCCGATCTTCTCGACGCACATCGACCAGGTCCCAAGCCTACTCGTCCGCGGTAATGTATCAATCAGCATCGCAGAAGAGCTGCTCAGATGTGACTAGAGCCTTATGCAAGAGGGCGTTCACGAAAGCCTCATCGTTGGAGCCGCGGAAGAAATCATCGATCACCGCCGCGTCAGGGATGTTGGTAGTTCCATTCCGCATCGATTGATAGCACTTGAGGTACGAGCAGAGACCCTCGCCATCTTTGTGCTTGATAGACTTGAGGTCCTAGGGCTGCACTGGCTTATCCGACAACGACTGGAAGTTGGCAATGAAGCGCCGACAAAAGTCGTCCAAGTTGTCGATACAGTCGCGCCTAAGGTGACGCAACCATTGTAGCGCATCTTGTCCCAACACAATCGGGACATAAGCAGTCATCACATCCTCGCTCGCCCCTGCAGCATTACCTGCAGTTGAGTACTATAGCCAGCCAGCTGCTAGGGTTGAGCTTTGCCTCGTACTTGTCGACGTTGGAGACTTTGAAGTTCTAAGGCCATGCCACTCCACGAAGTCATGCGGTGAAAGCTGGGATACCAACCATGCCACGATGGGCTGGTTCATTCCAACCTCCATCTTGAGTAGCTCCATCGTGGCATCATGGAGACCGAGGGTGAGCTCCTCCCAGTCGGTCGTAAACTGAACGTCGGGGCATCGGACTGTTGACGGGCACTCCAACCGAGTTAGCCCTGCCCCTGTCATCTTGGTGAGGTGCACAGTCACGATTGTAGTCATTGCGGCACCAGATTTCTTCTGCGTGTGGCTCCGTGCGCGATCTCTCGATGTTGTTGCACGCAGTCGCGCCCCACTTTAAGGGCATGACGGGCATCAGGACTGCTGGGGCATTGACATGAAGGAGATGATTGGCTGCCTGAGCAAAGATCTAACAGTAGATTTCCCTGTCCGGAGTGCGAGGGAAAGTGTCTGCCAGTCGCACTAGAAGTCCTTCCACTTGACTCGGGGTGCCCATGGCTGCAGCAAAGTTGGGCAGCGGATTACGCCCCAGAGGTGGAGGTACTCGGGGCTGAGCGTGGTCTTCCCCCGTGATCTCGCCCGTACTACTGAGCCTGCATGCACTGACGATCTCACCACCGACTGTTCCTTTGATGATGAAACTCAGCTTCTCTAGGCACCTCCCCTGACTCAGATGCCTCATTCTGCGAGACAGGAAGGGTCAGGTCTTGATTCCCCACACGATGATGACGACGAATATTGTGGCGCCAGTTGCGATGTCACCTTCTTTCGCGCTGCTGCGGGGTCTCCCCGTTCACAGAGGGCTCATCATCGGAGATAGGTTCATCCTCAAGTTGTCCGTTGATGACAAGTATCTCAAAGAAGTGCGTTGGCGACCCCGAGCTCGCCCGATCATCAAGGAGTGTCGGTAATCCTTCCGAGTGAAACCCAAGGTCAGAAGGCATGGACCCTGTTGCCATAGTCGTGGCTGACCCATCCCCGAGCGCAGTGGGAGACTCTAGGTTGCAGATTATTTGCAGGCAAGAAGGCTCGCCGCCCTCTTGGGGAAGAGGTGGCCGAGTTAACTGCTAGAAAGACTTCAAAAGCACAATTTCTAACTTAGCCACCACATGTGAGCCGCACCACGTGGTGGTTCCACCGCTTGGAGAAGAGCTGACGACAAGGCCTAGATGAAGGCCGGTCACTGGCTCCTCGACCGCAGTAGTAGATGTGATCGTCCATGAGTGATATGGGGGTTGACCCTGAGATTGGTCCTTTGAGTGCTTCCCCACCCCCCTTTGGATCGAGATGGCTGAGGTAGCTGTTGGCGGATTGGTGGCCTCCCATCGCGCATCCTCATCGTTTTTGAGGAGAGCCGTGGCCTGAGGGATGAACAAAAAGTGTGACAAACTTGATTGGTAAGTGGCGACGGCGTTATGAAGGCCGTAAGGAAACCTGGCCAAAGCCTGATCTCGCGTGCAGACCATGGCCATACAGCTTTGGCCTTTGGTCAGCGGTGGGGGTCGAGATCTTCCAGTGAGGAGTGGTTGCTGACGTGGGAGCTGAGGAAGTACAATGAGCCTCTGGTTGCCATGGTTTCCTCCCCCGACTGATCTGAGTCCAGTCCTAAGTCGGGAAGGTGGAAAGTGCAGTGCATCGAGTCGGTGAAGGCGTGATCGCCGGTCGGGCGAAGAAGCAGATCGGTGCCCAGCCGGCGCCATGATTGCCCATCGAGGTCCCGAGCTAGATTGAGTCGGGGAGTGCTTCGACGACCTGCCCCGAGGTGGGGCAAATTGAGGCTTAGTGGTCTTTACGCTGGACTGACGTGTCAACGCTTGAGGACGAGCTGGCTCGTTGCCAATCGCTATGATGGCCGGTCGCTGGCAAGCCGCCCGTCGGACAGATCCAGGAGTTGGTGAAGTTAGAGAGAGCTTCAGAGTTGACGTTGGAGCCTTGAAGCTACGCGTCTCCTCCGCAGCACAAATGAGTCAGTGCAGATCGCCAGTTTTGTCAGCGATGAAAGAGATAGATCCAAAGCGGATCATCTCGCTAGGAGCGAACTTGATGACGTCATTAGAGAAGTTGGCCATGGAGCTAACTTGAAGTCGATGTCGCTGAGCCCCCTACCTTGCGCGCCAACTGTCAGGGTTTTACACCACCACGGGATAGGTCACGATGTGCTTTTGAGGGCCGGCGAGATCAATGTAGCTCGATGGTTCGTCGAAAAAGTGACAAGACATGGAGATTTATACAGGTTCGGGCTGCGAGATACGTAACACCCTATGTCCGGTTTGTGGCGAGATGTATTGCTTTGAGTCCTTGAGGTTACAATGAGGGCTAGGGTTTTGCTCGAGAGCGTGTTTGGTCGATTGTGATGTGTTGGGATGTTCTACGTAGGGGTCCCTCATCCGCCTTATATAGTCTGACAGAGTCTTGGGTTACAAGTTTAGTTCTATCTATATCTCCTAGTGGGTTTCGATTACACGAGATCAAACAGAATCCTAGTTTCTATCGTATCTTCTCTGATCTCCATGAATCTCAGACCCTGAATCCAAGCTAAGCTCCCTTCTTTGCTTCCTGGATTATGACGTCTTTGCCTTGATCTCCATGTCTTCTCGACCGTATTTGGGCCTGAGTTAGGTACCCGGACCAAGAGATCAGCCGTTCACCTGACTCAGGCCCACCGGCGGCCCATGTCCTGGATCCATGCCATGAGGAGCCAAGGGATATTCATTCCCCACATTTAGTGCATCACATGAACACATAGTCTAACTTGAATTATTTGCTAATATGTAGTTGAGGTACCATTTGGAAAATGAGGATGATAGAGAGGTTTTGCAAAGCGTGAGAAGGCACTTTTGTAGGGCAACTGATAAGGTCATCAATGATGCCTTCTACAATGCACGGATCCTGGCCGTGTGCCAGTACGACAAGAGGTAAACAGTCAAAACATGAGCTAAGGAAAAGGGGCTAGTGAGATCTACCTCACGGAGGAACAGTACCTCCAAACCTCAATTGATTGGATTGTGAAGGACATGGAAGCATAGTGGTTGGCAAAGAGGTGGTCTTCACCAAATTGGATTGCTTCCTCAAAGTCGCACCAAAAAAACCGAGGGAAAGAAGGACTAGGGCATCGGTTCTGGGCTAATGGACAATTTTGTCTCGCGAGACACATGGTAAGAAAATACATCATTCTTGCATTAAGAATATTCTTCTTGCATATTATTCAATTCCATATTACTTGTATAGATTGCATGTCTTAACTCAACATTAATTACAAGCAGGAGGCTGAAAATGGTGTGGCTCCAAGTTTTATGGATGTTTTTGTTTGTGGTCACCGAGGCCCCGATCCAATGAACCCTGAAGTGTTGTGCATTGAGGTGGCAATTGAGAGAATCGAACCATGTACAGTCATTATGTATGTAGCTCTAAGATTTGACTCTGACTATGTTTTCTTTTTCTCGATTTGTAGATGGTATATGGGGAAGAAATGACACAGCATCATGGACCTAACTTTGATTGGCGGTACTCAGCTGTAGACGCAGAATCATTTCACACAAGTGGTAGGGGAAGAAGGCATGGCTGGTGATACAAATTGGATCGTTTCGATGTGTTAATGAATCATGAATGTGTGTGCAAGTTGGCCTTTGTGATCATACACTATTTTTGAGTTTGCAAGTATGCCTTTGGTACCAAGGCTGTGGACTGCAACTGCAGTGTGTCTCAAGCAAGGAGATTGAATTCGGCGGTTGGGAGTTCTCGCTCCTCAACGACAGCTCGAGATACCCAGGCAGAGGAGTAGGCTCGTGCAGCATGAAAGGAGGCTCGTCAGGCAACACAGACGGTCGAGCAGTTGACAACCATAACAACCTACATGGCTTCTTACCTTTAGGTAGTTTGTTTATCAAAACACGCTTGAATTCGGACTCTTATGAAATTATTCCGAATGATTTGTTTTCTTACAGTTAACTTATGTAGGGGTCGACAGGGTGGGTGCCACCACACCAAGGGTCGCAGCCACCTCTAGGGTGAACAATGGTACCCCAAGGCTCCCAGCTACATACGGGGTGGATGATGGTACCCTGAGGCTCCCGCTGCCCCTGGGGTTGATTGTGGCGGAACCGCCGATTTAATCCGGACTAAGCACACCTGCCACCTCTGGCTTGCAGTGCGATTAGACCGAACTAAACCCGGTCGTCCGTTGAGAGTCATTCGGCTCCCGATATTACCTTTCCCCAGCGGAACCGACATCATACACATCCAGCCCACAATGGAGCCACAACAGATACATCATCTCGGGCAGTTGAATATAGCATATATAAACTTGTTTTACAAACCGATTCGAAATAATAATATAAGTTTCAACATATTACCATATGAAAGGCAAGTTTGAATCAGATAGCGGAAGCGAATTTGAAAACATCTCGCAGCGGAACGAAATACTTTACTAGTCTTCACGCATCGTTGATCGAGGCGAGCAGCACCGAGCCCACCGGTACTACCCTTCTCCAAGCAGTTGTCCAGATGTCGCCTGTACCTGTTCTCAAAAGGTGGGGGCAAACCCTGAGTACTAATTACTCAGTAGGTCTTAATGGAATTGGCTTACTGGCTGACGCGAAGCGGCTTACTAGCAAGTGGATCCTTAGCCTTTAGTTTTAAACAGTAACATGTGTAACATAAATAGTAAGACTTCATCATTTGTATAACCTTCATTACAACTGTAACTTGCAGTAATGTAAACAATTCAATTCAAACATGTGGTATTCCAAAAACCATGAGTATTAAACACTGAGAGTTTAAGTAGTTACTACGTTGCCCGTGTGCATTATCAGCATTCCCACACCTGGTGGGCATCAGCGATTCGAATCGATTTTAATTCCCGGGAATAACTATCATGCCAGGGGTATATGCTTACTAGCCATCGCGTTCCCACATATAGCCCCAATCTTAACCTGCCTCGTCCCAAGTTCGATTCACTCCCGCCTAGCCCCCGGGTTGTGCCCCCATGACGAGCCTGCCGACATCTCGGTCTCCCCGTCATGAGTACCAAGCTCCCCCGGGCCACCTTCCTCTCAACCAGCGGGTAGGAACGTGTCTCTGTGCTTCGGACGAGCCCAGGAAAGACTTCTCCGGTCCCATATCCCGGATAAGCACTCTAGCAATGTTATGCCGAACAGCAGGCGAACAGCGAACGGGCCTTATGCGACTCGGGCGGAGCCAAACGCACACCACATAATAAAATTATTCTCCGCCCGGTCTCCATTTAAATCAGGAGCATAGTATTACTTCCTCAATATTAAAAGTTTTGTAACCTTTGAAAACACCTACGCGACGAGTGACTCCTTTCACTCGTGTCTACTCGCACCTAGTAGAGCATAGGCAACTCGTCCTACGAACTCTATATATAGGTGCTAGGGCCAGGGCGGCCAGGACATCTAATGCAATTGTTTTCATACAACTCCTAATGCGGATGCGTAATGAAACAATCATTCATCATATTAGCTGGGAGAATTCATGGTCCTGCCTACCTTTGCTTATTCTTACTCAGCCAACACACTAAACTAGGTTAGTTTGCCGGGTTGTGAGGCTTTGCCCCAGGCAACCCCTTGATCACTTGGACAACTCCTCCTTCCAAACACGACTGATGGGCTCTCCAGGTCGTGTTTGGGGCTTACTTGATCTTCTGGAACACCATTGCTTAAAGTAGCTCCCGTACTTGTTTCTCAATCACGTATCTGCAATAAGCGTTGCTATATGAATGCTATGCATGACACAGTGAATGAGATGCACGATCATCAAGCATACAACTGGTTAAGTAAAATATAAGGCAAACCTCTAGTTACGCAGGTAATGGATTACTAGCTCAACCAAAATCTTCCGACTGACATTAGCATTAATACTACTTTGATGGACCCGAAGCAATCGTGTATTGTGCAATCCCACGAGAACACATATACCAAAGTTAAGTTGTCAATCATAAAGCTAACATGGTAAGTGTGGGGGTTTTTATTGAATATACTGGTCTCACATTTTCGATTACTTATGTAAAATTGCATTATTTCTACTATTTTCAAATCAGAGTCACAACCTTACATGCACCACCTCCTATTCTAGCAATGAGTCATGTTCATAACCTAGAGCTCATATCAAGCCCCTAGAGCATTTTTCTCCATAGCAATCTTTTTCTAAATTAATATATGCTTAAATATAAGACAAGGGCAAAATAGTAATTAAACAGTTAATGCTAGGGCTACCAAAATTTAGACAGAGCCTACACATGTTAATAAGGTCTCTGCCCAAATTTCATAATTTTTGAAGCTCATTTTACCCACTTTTGCCTATTTAATCAATTAAGCATGCATGCACAAAACCAAGGTCAAAATGGTACTTTCACAGATCCACATCATACCCACCCTGTAGATCTACTAGAGAGGAGTCCAACGAAACTGAGTTTGCATTTTTAGAATTTTTGTGTGATTTTTAATGAATTTTCAAAGTTTCAGCTGAAACAAAGAGTTGAAAATCGAAATCTGTAGATCCAGGGACTCAAACGCAATTAAACCTTATTTCCAGGGGCTGCTTCGTAAGAATATTTAGACTCATGTTACAGTACGCAAGGGGAACAATAAAAATGAAGATTTTCAGGGGCCTAAACGGAAAAAGGGGCTTCTTCCTCCCTGCTCATCTTCAACCTCGAGCAGGGAGGGGGCACGGCGACGGCGCGGCCTCAATCCGGCCCTGCGGGGTTCGGGGAGCTCAACTCCGGCCACCAAGAGAGGGAGGAGAGCAAGGGGAACCTTACCCCCTACCTTGGGCGACGGGAAATGGCTCGGAGGAGCTCAGCGACGGTGATGCGCGGGCAAGGAGCTCCGGCGAAGAAATACGCGGTGGTGGAGCGATTTCGGCGGCCTAGACTTTGGGGATTCGGTGGAGGAGAGGGAGGGGAAGAGCGGCATGGCTCTAGTGGCTCGCGGGGACGCGCGTAGGGGACGGGGCACGAGCTCGCGGTGTTGGCCGGTAATGGCGGCCCGGCGCTCGGTGCGCGAGAGCAGAGAGCAAGAGGGAGGGAGAGGAGAGCGGAGGGGCGAGTGGATGGGCAGTGACCGGAGTGAGAGCTGAGAGCGAGGGGGAGGCCGTGGCCACACCCTTTAGCCGGCGCGGGCAGCGGGCGGTGCGTGGCCGGCGGCGTGGCGTGCTCGCGAGCGGGGCGCGGCACGTCACGGCGCGGCAGACGCGTGGGCGAGCCAGCGCAGGGAGGAAGAAGGGCGACGCGGTGCAAACCGAGTCCGTTGGACCAAGGGCCACTGACAGGTGGGACCGGGGTGAGGAGAAGGGTGAGAGGTCTACGGACCGGGTGCACGGAGCAAGGGAGTCGGTGGAATGCGCTGGCGCGGGCAGCCCGACAAGTGGGGCCCGCTCGTCAGCGACTCAGAAGAAAATAAATTCGGGAAAAATGCAAAATACTGTTTGACTGCTGAGACATGTTTTAGAAATTGTTGTTTTTGAACATCCTAGGTGCCGAATTTGACAAAACCCAAAATACAAAAGTTGTTCTACTCTTCCAGATCTATAACTTTGTCAAAAGGAGAAACATCAGATTCCAAGTTTACATATGATTAAATTTGAATTGAACCTGTTGACTCCAGTTTGACCAAAGTTTAATACAAACTTAGAAATTCCTAAAGTCTATTTTATGCTCATTTTCAGAGAAAGAGTATTATACCAATGTTGTGTAGTTTTTAATTATCTACAACTTTCTTATACTGATGTTTTGCATGATAGGGACTTTTGTTCCTTTGAAATTTGAATTTTCCTTACCGATCAAGTTTAGGCAGATTTCTGCTTTTTCATCAATCGACTTAAAACTCCACCTAAACCTTTGTGCATGTTATCACACTCAATAACAAAGTTGATCTACATAAAATTGTCTACAAGTTTGTTATAGAGAGTTTGGTCTAAATCACATTTTATTTTGAACTAAGGTCACAAGTGCACTCAGGGGTTTTGCATATTTCACTGAAAATTTTTGACTTCGTGATTTACTAACCTAGTTGTTGCTCTTCTCTAAACATTATTAAGCCAAATCCTTGACTACCACTAATCTAATCGCGTTTTAAGACTTTCGAGATGCCGGGGGCATCACAACCCACCCCCCTTAAAGAAATCTCGTCCCGAGATTTGTGTGAGGTACGGGTGTGTTACCTATCGCGTATGGTAAGGAGTATGGCATCATGGTTCGTGCCTTTTCGAATGCACATGGTAATATCCCAATTTTTCACTTGTTGGCTTTGTCAACTAGCTTGTGAATGGTTAGTGCCTCTTTAACACAAGTAGTCACAGGGCATCCTCTAAGTTAGGCTCGGGTGGTCTCTCTAAGATACTGGACGAGTCGTGCCATATAAGAGAGCGAATGAACAAACCATGAAGAGAATGTGGTCAGCGAGCAAGTGACTGTGATTGAAGCAAAGGAATGGAGTCATTTCCTGATTGTGATACTAATATTTGAAACACGGTAAGTATCTGATTTATCCAGACGATGAAAACAAAGTGTACCCAGCCGGGGATCGAGCAAAGCAGAACATTATGATTCAAAGGATTGTCATTGGATGTGTTTTTGAGAGACACACTCATTCTATTTGATGGGGACTATGTCCACATATAAAATTCCAAGTTATCATGTTTTCAAAGAGTAAGATGTGGTGAAGCGTAGCACATTCTACTCATTAGGGCAAGAAAGGCACAAGAGGGAGAAGATAGGCCGTATTCGCCTAAACAGAGTGATGATCTGTATGAGTTCTTAGCGTTGGTCATGAGTGATCAAGAATATGGCAGTAGCTGATGTGTTCTTACTTACGAAACAAAATGCTAGTAAGCTCTCTCCTAAGAGGAAGAAAACCACTCATAAATAAGTGACGATAAGACAAGAGCACTAGCCGAGGACAAA